>OY982569.1:12273511-12873511 GCA_963859945.1 Euplagia quadripunctaria
AGATGGTATAGTTACGCCACTGCTCTCAATGGAATAATGTCTTATGCTTACATATAAAAGGCACGGTCTCTGAGCGTCATAGAGAGGCGAGATCTTCATACAAATAACGCATCGCGTTAAGCCGTGAGACAGTACCCTACAACGTTGACCACTTTCTCGGTGCCAGAACATTTAATTAATCAAAGTTTGTACCCTTTTTATTTATGCACTTTCGCCATTTTACAGGAAGTTTAATTTTTTTAAATAATACTCTTGCTGAAAAAATTGAAAGCAAGAATCAATAAAATCTTTAAAGGCGGTTTGGACTGCCTGGTCGGAATTTAATTTTTTTCCTTTCAAGAAATTGTCCAAATTCTGGAACAAATGGTCAAGGTCACGCAGCAGGCTATAGAGCGAGCTATGTTTGGAGTCTCTTTGAAGGATAAAGTTCGCAATGAGGTCATCCGACAAACAACCAAAGTTACCGACATAGCTTGCAGGATAAGCATGATGAAGTGGCAATGGGGTGGCCAAGTATGCCAAAGGACCGATGGCCCTAGAGTGGAGATCGCGAATTCATAAACGGAAGAAGGATGCTCTCCAGCCAGATGGACTGATGACCTGAAGAAGGTAACAGAGATGGACTTGATGGGGAAGGCTAAGGACTGGGTGCTGTGGCGGCCATAGGGAGAGGCAAATGTCCAGCAGTGGACTATGATAGGCTGATTGATTGGTTCATTGATTGAAGGTCCGGGGACTTTGGTGGGGGACGGAGACATTCCAATCGCAGCTCCTCTAATTTTGCGACCGTCTGTTGTGCAGTGTGTGTTCCAGCGTTGTCCTGAAGTAGCAATGGGCTTTTTCATCTTTGTTTGCAATTGTTGACAATACAGTTCTGCCGTAATTGTCTGGCCAGATTTTAAGCAGCTGTAGTGAACAACACCAGCACTGGTCCACCACTCACCAGTGCCTTTTTTGAGGCAACCTTCGCCTGGAGCAAGATTTGGCCGGTTCTCCTGGGTTCAACCATTGTGATAAATGTTTTCGATTATCGTGCAGGATCCATTTTTCATCATCATACGAGTAAAATCTCCTTGTTATTTTGACGGTTGAGTAATTTAACGCAACACTCAGCGCGTGTTTGTTGGTGAAAGAAGAAAGAAAGAAAGAAAAATATTTTATTTGTATCTTCTACAAGTTACACAATAAGCATTACGTCTTAAAGCTTGGTTGGTATCGAAGTTTCTAAGAAGGTACCTGCGTCAGTTATCGTTATAGATCGCTTTGCAACGCTGGTATTCTCGCAGGCACTTCACTCAATTCAAGCGGCTTTTTAACTTTTCCAATTTGATTTAAGTACATTAAAATTGTTTTAACACTTACACATAAGCCTGCCCCTAATTCTGATGTTGTTTGCGATGTATCTGTATATACGATATCTTTTAATTCTTCATTGTCAACAAGGCAACCGTTCACGAGGTTTGTTCCGTAGCTTAAAATTTAAACAACGAAAACGTTGAAACCAAAAACGTACCGCGTTTTCTTTAACAGTAGCTTCCCCATACACATCATTAATCCTTCGAGCTTTTTCGGCAGTTCGTAATCGTAAATAACGCGATATTTTAAGTTTGCCGTATTGTGAATAAAACGATGTCAAAGCAAAATCAAATGGCGAGAAAACAAACGAGTCACTAAGTTCAAAACATAAATACCTAAATTTGAAATTAATTTGAATTTGGAATTCCTAACCAAACGCCAGATATTTGAAATTTAAATGTAAAGACCCAATATAAACAAGAAAGATAAATAATAAATAAGCCATGAAAGCTATATCAAAGTGAAACCTTTTAAAGCAAATTAATATAAGTTGCAAAAATCTTTACAGTACTGAATCGTTTGTTTGTCCTCATTTTTATTGCATGCTATAATGGAGGGAAGAAAGAGTAAAGTAGATGAATTAAGGAGCAATTTGGCTTCACAGTGCCTACTAATTTGATAAAATTAATTTTTTAAAATTAAAACCAATTACCGGGTACGGACATTGGTTTTAATATCAGTAAAACTTAATATTTTATTACGATATAGCAGTTATCAACAGGACAAAACAATACAGATCTGTAGATGGGTATATAATATTAATTTTACCATTGCATTATGTACCCAAAATATATGAAAGCAGAAAATATTATTGTTGAAAGCGCGTCTTACCCTACTATATTTTCAGTGCGCAGTATGATCAGTTTCGTTTCATATAGAGGTTTAGTACAGCGAATGCAGTGCAATGGCTGCACTTCTTTTACGCTGACTTTCGTTAACACCTCCAGTATGATCTTACATACTAGGCAACACGTAAAACTATTAAAATATAACATGATCTTTTTCAATCGTTGCGTTCATATTTATTTTTATTTTTATTTAAGCATTCTGTTTTACTATTATTTATTCTTAAAAGAAGACGATGGATAAAGAGCTTATCAATTTTCATAATAGACCCTTTTACTCCTTGCAACTATAAATGGATCTGCGCGTAGTTTACTTAATTAATTATTCAACTCTAGTGCTCTAACAAAATCGTAACATATTGTTACCACCATTAACACATTGCACACCTAGACTTAAACGGAGCTAACTCAAAAATTTAAATTTTTGAGTTTGCACACCATCACCATCATGCAATTTCTTATCTTAAAACCTACCGACTAATAAACCAGCTTTAAAAATATCACTGCTACTTGACGCTAGACGCTAAATTCACCAACACGGGCTCAACTCAAAATAATAAAACAAATAAACATACATTATTAAGCAATAGGGAAATAAAAAGCACTTATGACTCTTGAGTTGCAGGTGTCCATGGACGACGGTAGTCGCTTACCGTCAGGTGACTAATATAAGAAAATGGCTGAATACAAACCTCCTAACCTTAAATTTTAAGAAAACATGCTTTATTCTCTTTGCATTTTATTCCAAAGCTCACAAGAACGGAATATGTAAGGTATTTGGGGGTAAAAATTGACTCAAGTTTGCGATGGGATATACATCTTGAAATACTCATCCCTAGGCAGCGGCGGAATTACACACTTGCCGCCAGTAGGCTATTAAAATTTTGCCGCCCCTACCGGCCGGTCTATATAATTCGATACCCCAGGACAACACATAAAAAATAATGTAGGCCCCAAATTTGCCGCCCCTAAAATCTGCCACCCTAGGCTTCAGCCTACTCAGCCTGCTAGTAAATTCGCCACTGCCTCAAGGACTAAGAATCTGATTCAGATTTTTAAGGTATTCAGAGGTTTAACTAGGTCCGACTGAATGGCATAGCGTAAAGAACGTTAAAGATAGTCTTCTATAGGCTGTGTCAGTCAGTCATAATAAAAACGACTACTTATAAACTGAAGCGCTTCTATTCTACGTCGCTTAAACTGAAGTTAATAATACTATATATTATTATGTCATGTGATATGATAGATGTTTGACGTCGTACATATCTCAGTATATATTCATAGTATCATTTTATTTTCTTACTTCCTGTTATTGTTATTATTTTAAGAATACAGTTACAGTTTACAGTTAGATACATGGCGTAATACAACGCGGCAACATACTGACGGAGTTGTGAAGAGTGAAGGCACATAATACCTTTATCCACCTACATTATATTCTTTTACAAATTGCACACCTAGATCTAAACGGAGCTAACTCAAAAAATTCAATTTTTGAGTTTGCACACCATCATGCAATTTCTTATCTTAATACCTACTGACCAATAAACCAGATTTCAAAATATCAGCACTACTCGACGCTAGACACTAAACTAACCAACACGGGCTCAACTCAAAATAATTAAACAAACATACATACATTGTTAATCCAATTTTCTGCCTCAAAACATGATTAAAATAAAAGATTCCTACCATATCTTTTTTCTAGCTGCATATAAAACTCTAAAACTCCTGCAGTTCACAGGGACACAGCAATTAGTTTGCTTTTTTGAGTTATGACCTGTTTAGATCCAGGTGTGCAAAATGTAATTCGCATCACGGCTCTTGTTCAATTCTTAAGAGTGACGTGTTGTGACTGCTGCATACGTCCTCTACGTAACGATTTCTAATGCGACTACACTTACACTAGACTAGAATCGTGAAGAAATATTGTAGAAAAAATAAGAATTATAAAGTAAGCCAACTCAAAACAAGACATTTGTCTCTCATATAAGACATTTATTATTTTGAGTTGGTTTGTAACTGCATTAATGTAAAATTGTCTACTTAAACTCCTAGACGGGAGCTGGGTCCGGATGTGCTTTGTGTGCGACGACAAGGGAATTATTTTAGGAATAGCTTTTGGCTTTTGTTTGGAAAATTGGACTGTGGAAAATTATTGCTCATGTCTCACTTTGCTTAGGACATTTTATTTAGCACAGACAGGAATATGTATTTGGAATCCTTATAGTTTACATGTGGAAGATTTTCAAGAATATGTGCTATACATAAAGGGTCCAGTATATATTTTGATCTGTCATGGTACATATATGTCTATACAATGACAGTTCAAGTTATACTGGTCCATGAAATAAAATGAGAAATTCATAACGGTCGAAATTTGACCGCCAGGCTATCTCTAGTATGGCCGTATAAATAGGAAAAGACAAACCGTTAAAAACTATTTTCTCCTGTGAATGTCAACCAATTTTCTTTATTTTTAGGATTCCGTTCCTCAAAAGGAAAAAAGCAACCCTTATAAGATCACTTTGTTGTCCGTCTGTCTGTCCAGACTTTTTTTCCTCAGGAACCTGTGAATATACTGTGTACATAATACTTATGTCTGCGGTCCGTTGAAGCTTCTAAGTCAACGCAATCAAAAGATACGGCCATTTAAGCACCGAATTTTTTGCGCCGACTCAAAATAAGTTTATATAAAATTTGATAGTTCATGTAAATAAGCTCAATACTTCTGACTTAAAAGGTTTATTTATTTTTTGGTTTTTAGTTCTTTTCGTTGGTTTTTCGTTAATTTTTTGTTAAAAAGATTTTTATTTAATGCTTTATTTTCATCATCAGCTCAGATAATTATGTAATGATTCCAAACGCAAGTACCTGATAAAATAATGAAAAGTAAATAGAAACACTATTAGTTCCTACAATTTTCGAGGGTTTCTCTGAATTTTTATCAGGATCCCATCATCAGATCCTGACTTTCTTAACATGGGACCACCCTTGAGGTATACCCTATCTAACAAAAAAAGAATTATCAAAATCAGTTCATAAATAACGGAGAGAGGGCTGAACATACATAAAAAAAAATATACGATCGAATTGAGAACCTCCTTTTTTTTGTCGGTTAATAAAAAGCAAGGTCTGACAGCACAAGAAAAGGAAACAATGTCGTTAATTTATTGTTATATCACATAAAAAAATGTTTTTGTGATAACAAACTTATTTGTGATTGCAAAGTTGACTTTGTCATAAATCGATGTATGGGAGAGTATTTTTAACCGACTTCAAAAAGGAGGACGTTCTCAATTCGATTGGTATTTTTTTTATGTATGTACACCGATTACGCTGAGATTTATGATCCGATTTACGTCATGCTTTTTTAGTTTGATGCGCAATAGTTGCCATTTGGTCCCATAAAAATTTAACATAGTTTGGCCCAGTACTTTTTTTATGAACATTTTTGTATACGTGGCCGATGTAATTTTCGTTTGTGTACGCCTTTTTTAGGAGTTTTCATTTAGGTTAATTATTATTAACCCGTGTCCCGATAAGTGGGTCTTAGGCTACCTGTCATTGAAGCGGAGCGAGCGTGCGGAGTAGAGAAACTGAGAAATATTATAACCAATACGATTGCATAAAATCTCGGAACGAAGAAATAGAAAGAAATTTCAAAAATAATAAGAAAACGATTAATTTAGATTTAACTGTCTTAATCGTTGCATTTCCTGTAGTGCTTTGTCATCATGTGGTCTGTGTATTAATTTATTTCCGTTCCCGTTTCTTGGGATCTATATTGTTTAAGGCACGCGGCACCTTTCGTAGGCCTACGCATAGCTACTTAAAAAAATTAGGCTTGAAGTCGGTGCCAAACCAAATTTAGTAGTAGGTACTCACACTCGCCGCTTGGCACCGACTTCAAGCCCATCAATAGGTAGCACATACAAATAATAATATTGTATTAATATTAAAGGTATTAGGTTTGCATAAGAGGTGTATTAAATGAAATCTTTATTAAGTTATTTTATACTTTTTAGTTTTTGAAGTCGGTTTTTTTAAACGAAGTTTTTTTAGTGCGGTTTGACTTGGTGTGCGAGTCACAACCGCACTTGTCCTGTTTTTTTATTTGCTTTGTGTTGACGGGCTTCAGTAATATCTATACAAAAAATTGGATCAGATAGTTTTTTTTTCTAGGTAAAATACAAAACAGTGCAGTACATTTTTATCTATTATTTTCTTTTTGTTTAGCTACTGACGAGCTTTAGTGTTATCAGCAGTTAGTTCTTTTATATATTTAGGTAAAGGCAACTCTATCTCAAAAATAAAAAAAAGGCTCAAATCATCCGTCCGTCAAACTGAGGGCCACTATTTCAGGATAATCCGTATCTATAAGGGTGGTCTTTAGTCTTTGGACCTCACTCTAGCTTTCCATCAGGCGGCTTGAGATCATTCTAACGTGTTATTATAAAAAAAAACTGTCCCAAAATAAAATTCCGAACATCGCAGCCTTAGATTATATATAGGTCCAGATACCGTGACTATTACAAAAGTCACCGTTTACTTTGAAGCCACTTTTTGGTGCTGTGTGAGTGAACCCCGCCCAACGCGAATGTCTACGTACAATGTTTATGCTTGTGTGCATTGACGGTTTTACTACCAGTGCATAGAGGTTACCCCAAAATTCAGGGACTTTTTTATTTTACATAATTTTTTTTTGATGTAAGTAATATTAAATAAATACATTTTGAATGTATTTAAATCAGTTACAAATATTCGTTTATTTCATTTAATTCGTTTAGTTAAAAAGACAAATGTAAAATAAAACTACTTAGTAGGAACTATTTATTTATAACAATATTTTTTGGTTTGTTTTCAAGACGTTTTTTTTTAGAGTTTCCTCCTTAAGAATCGATTTTCATATAAGGCCGTATGAAAAAAATATGAGAATAAGAGTAATTTTTTTGTATGGTAAATATAACATAAAAGCACTTTTGAGTAATAAAATTAAATGCAACTTTATTCACAGGAACAGAGTAACAAAAGGTATTTTGATAAAATAAAGTAAATGTTTTGCCTTGGTTTGTAGGACTTGGATATATATATATATTTTTTTTTATAAAGTATCAAGAAACTAGCAAAATTTTACAAGTCCTAAATGCTCTATAGCTGTGTTCGTTAGGAGTAGTAATAATAAGTTATAATACGAGTACAATCCCACAGCTAAAGTATCGTTTGACGGACACATTGAACTCCGGGTGCTAGAGTTTAGAAATTAAGGATATTTGAAGGATTCCAGTTTCGCGAACATTAACATTAAGCATATTTCTCGTCTTTCTACAAATAACAAGTTTGGTAAAGAAAAATATAATTATATACTGCTAGAATGCGTTATGGGTAAATGAAATTCACGTCCTGGCAACATCTCTAGTAATGGCGTCGTAATTTTACTAATTTGAAATTTTGTTCTATTGTTTATAAAACATTAGGAAATAGAATACTTACATATGAAATGTGATGTTCGGACACTTAAGATTTTTTTTTGTATAATTTTTACAGAATGTGACAGCACAAGCAGGCATTTTTAAATATTATAAGTAGCGACTCGAGACGTACTTCAGCGGCGAACGTTCGCTCGCGTGTGACGAGTGAGACGCTTGTATTTATATTAGACGCTTATATTTTTTGGCTTCAGTTTTGAGGCACGGATTAGGCATCTGGACTTATATATAATCTAAGATTGCAGCGTATTTACTAGCGTATTGCTGCTGGTAGGGTCGATCGAAGGGGAAACAAGGTTGCCAACGCACGAGTGACGCCAACTATACAATGACAATTCAACTGACCAACCATATATAAAAAAAAAACATTTAAAGTTAAAGAATTACCTACGGTCGAGATATGACCACCAGGCGAGACATAAATATTGTTTTCACAAGATCTACACACTCTTGGATATAAAATAATAAATGTTGAAACTTGTGAACTAGTTAGCAGTAATTAGTTACAGATGCTACACCCTATTTTTATTATTAAAAATATTTAAAAAATATTATTTTATCTTAAATGCGCAGTTTAGTCTTATTTTATCTACATGTAGCGCTTATTTACATTTCCTTAAAATGACTTCTTTTTAATATTTCTAAAACTATCCGCTCCAGTGACTGTAATAAATTTCTTTGGAAATATCCCGCCGTGCGCCGTTTTCATGAATTTCACATCTCTCAGTTGGGAGCCACATATGAAAACGTATACACCAAGGTACCTACTTAGCAATCGTTTCTCCACCAAAAATATTACGATATCAGGTGAGAAAAATCTTCTAGTATGGAATGTTTAGGAGTTTTCCTAGATTATGAGACGAATCAACAGAACATCTTTTTCTTCTTTATAGTAAGTAGGAACTTTACAAATTTCCATTGCTTAATTTTGCTGAACATAAGTAGTAAGTTGATAGTAGGTCACTACATGTATAAAAGATGGAAAGCTTAATATCTACTTTGAAAGAATGATCTGTCTTATTTACAGTGGCTTTTCTTTTTACAAAATAACGTACTTGTTTCGAAGAAAACCACATTTATACCAAGCTAAGTAATAGCGTAAGCTCATTTTGTTGTAAAAATAAGTAAATGTCGAAAACATTCTTAACAATTTTGATCCTTATTGCTTTCTTTGAACTGTGTTCTTAGACGTTATAAGTGAAACAGACTTCACTAAAAACCCATTAACTTATGGTTGGTATCTTGGGATGAGTGCACCAAATAAAAGTAATTGTCAAGCACTTACATGAATGTTTATTGCGAAAGCACAGAAGGGTAGAATAGCACAAGCACACAGTCTAAGATACACAGAAATAGAAAAAGAAGGAGAACAACAGTTTTAGCGACAGATTAGAAAACACAGATTTTATATTTACAAAAGCTTAGGATCAGGTATATAGCAAATAGTGCGTAAACAAGCGACACGGGCTCCGCGCGGTATAGCTATGTCAGACTGACTCCTCTGTCCTGCGTTGCGCCCGCGCCTACTAGCGAACGATAGAACCGGTTACGCTGCGCTTTTACAATGCGTCCGACACAGTAGGGAATGTATAGTGACGACACTAAATA
This sequence comes from Euplagia quadripunctaria, assembly GCA_963859945.1. Lineage (NCBI taxonomy): Eukaryota > Metazoa > Arthropoda > Insecta > Lepidoptera > Erebidae > Euplagia > Euplagia quadripunctaria. Next base: position 12,282,810 of record OY982569.1, read on the forward strand.
AATAATATTTAATTACAAATATTATTTATTTCGTGTACAGGTAAATGCAATGTATTATGTATGTTTGTGTTACAATGTAAGTATATATGTTTTGGGTTATTATATATATATAAGTATAATATGTAAATATGTATTTATATATAAATGTATAATTGAATTGTGTGAATGCCACATCACTCCCCCCCAGTGACCGACTAGGGTCGGTAATAAACGGGAAAACGGGTTACGACCCTGAACGAGTCCTTTTGGTATCATGCTGCCCTGGATCATTTTGTCCAACAGAAACAGGGTGAGGAAGAGGAATGGGAGCTTGAGTGGTAATTGTCGTAGGATTAGGGTCTGACAGTATGTATGCCGGTTTGAGGCGGTCAATACACACCGTGACAGTTTTACCCTTAAATGAAATTTTGAATGTTTTATCGCCCCGTTCTAGAATTTTATGAGGACCAGAGTAAGGAGGCTGTAAAGCGCCTCGTAATGCATCGTCCCTCAGAAAGACATGGCTAGACGAGTGTAAATCTTTATGTATAAAAATTTTGCCCTTGGTATGCCGTGCAGCAGGTGAAGGTTGAAGTTTGATTGTAAATTGGCGTAGGCGGGAGCTAAAGTCTGATACATCAATGTTTTCAGGTGATGTTGTCTGAAAAAAATCTCCTGTCAGACGTAACGGTTCGCCGTATACTAATTCAGCTGATGAGGCTTGCAGATCTTCTTTAAATGAACTTCTAATGCCTAACAGCACGAAGGGTAGTGTGTCCACCCAATTACAATCAGCGTGGCACATTATAGCAGCCTTCAGTTGACGGTGAAATCGCTCCACTAAGCCGTTACAAGAGGGGTTATACGAGGTTGTTTTGCGATGTTTGAATCCCATCACTTTTCCAAGGTATTGGAAAAGGGAAGATTCAAACTGTCGCCCTCGGTCGGTGACAATATCAGATGGACATCCAAATCTGGATATCCACGATACTAATGCCTTTCCCACGGTCTCTGCTATCATGTCCATTATAGGAATGACTTCAGGCCAGCGAGTGAAGCGATCTACTACCGTCAAACAATATCGGTAACCTAGTGATACAGGTAAAGGCCCTACTATGTCCACGTGGATAAATGAAAAACGTGCACGAGGTAGGTTGAATGTACCAAAGTGGGACGACACGTGTCGATGCACCTTTGAGCGTTGACAGGCTAGGCACTGACGCGACCATTCTCGACAGTCTTTGCGTACTCCAGGCCAAACGAATCGCTCAGCGACAAGCTTAGCAGTCGCATTTGCGCCTGGATGACTAAGACTGTGAAGGCTTTCAAATACTTGCCTTCTCAAAGGCTTGGTGATGAAAGGCCTAGGGGAGGGGGTGCTCACGTCACAATAAAGCTCTGTCTGACTGTCGGCTACCTTCATCTTTTGTAAACGAAGTGAGGAGTCTCCGGTAAGCAGTTGTGACAACTCTTGGTCAGCAGCTTGTGATGAGACGAGCAAGGCATGATCGATGGGCATCTGCAGTTCGTCAACACGAGACAATGTATCAGCAACGATATTATTTTGATTGATATATGTCTAATGTCGGTTGTGAACTGCGAGATGTAATCAAATGTCGGAACTGCCGAGGGGAACAGTTGGCTTTCTTTTCCTTGAAAGCATAACTGAGTGGTTTATGGTCGGTATATACTACGAAGTCTCTGGCTTCCAACCAGTGACGGAAGTATTTGATGCCTTCGTAGATGGCTAACAATTCCCTATCGTAGGGGGAAAACTTTTGTTGTGAAGGACTGAACTTCCGTGAGAAAAACCCTAAAGGTTGCCAAGCGTCGCCTCTTAGCTGTTGCAAAACAGCACCCATTGCCAGGTCAGAAGCATCAGTGACCAAAGCGAGTTTGGCCTGACAATCCGGGTGAGCAAGCATTGCAGCCTCAGACAAACTAGCCCTACAGTTGTCAAAAGCTAATAACGCATCGCCAGTTAACTCTATGGGGTGATAAAAATTCATCATGCCTAAAAAACGACGAAGTTGTTTAACTGTCTTAGCCACGGGGAAGTTTTTAATGACCTCTACTTTTGATTCTAAAGGTTCGACGCCTGATGCGGAGATTTTGTGTCCTAGAAATGATACTTCAGAGGCTCCAAACACACACTTACCGGTATTGATGAGTACTCCAAATTCCTTCATTCGTGTAAAGAGCTGCTGGAGATGGGACTCGTGGAGGGCCGCATTTTCAGAATAAACGACAAAATCATCAACGAAGCAATAACAAAAATCGAGTCCCCTCGTCATTTCGTCGACGAATCTTTGAAACGTTTGGCCTGCATTTCGCAGACCAAAAGTCATGAAGGGGTGTGGTGATGGCAGTCTTTGGAATATCGGCCTCATAGATAGGTATCTGGTTGTAGGCTTTCGTTAAATCTATGGTCGAAAATACAGTACAACCAGAAATGTTATGGCCAAAGTCATGGACATGTCTAATAGGGTAACGGTCAGGGACGGTACGTGCGTTGAGCATTCTGTAATCGCCACACAGTTGCCAACCGTTATACTTTTTAGGTGTTAGGTGTAAAGGAGACGCCCAGGGACTCTCTGATGGACGCGCTGTACCATTGGCCAACATTAACTCAAATTCTCGTTTTGCAATTTTTTATTTGTCCGGTACTAGTTTACGAGGATTACTGAAAACAGGAGGGCCTGGGGTCGTCCTAATGTAGTGTACCGTGTTGTGTTTGAGAGTGACCGGGGTACCTGAAGGGCGGGTTATTTCTGGAAACTTGTCCAAAATGCGATGAAAGCGCGTGTCACCTGTTGCAACCTTAACAGAATAAATATCAGCATTAGCAAGAACAGCACTTGACGACAATGTTGTGGTATTATCAATTAGGCGCTGGTTACGTATGTCTACTACTAAATTATAACACTTAAGGAAGTCTACGCCAATTATCGCTTTGGTAACATTCGCTACAACAAATCGCCAAACAAAATTACGCCTTAGACCTAAGTTTAAACTTAACTCTATATAACCGAACGTATCGATTGCGGTTCCATTAGCGGCACACAACTGAAGGTCTGTTTTTGACCGACGATCTCGAAGCATGGAACGCGGGTAAACACATAAATCGCTACCTGTATCCACAAGGAATTTGACGTTGGAGCCGCGGTCTGTGACGAAGAGGCGACCTGTAGTGGGCGGACAGTCTTCAGTCGCCATTAGTGACTGCCCCTGGAGTTTTCCGCCTTACCAAAGTCGCAGGGCTTGATATACCTGTGCGCCTTTGCCCCGTGCGTAGCATGGTACCAGCACAGAGGATACTTCCGATAACTGGAACTGGATCGCTCTCTACCACGAGAAGACGAGTGGCGACGCTCGCGTGGCCGGGAACGATCGCCGGAACAGCGAGATGTCCGCGTGTGCTCGTCCAGCTTCTTCGTAAGCACCTCAACCATTTTCTTTAACTCAGCAATCTCGTTTGCTGTACTGGGAATGCTCGTCGTGGCTGTCGCGGCTGCTACTTGCATGGGGGATGTCAGCTCCTGTATACGATCCGCTAGGTCTGCAAGTTGCTCAACGGAGTGAGTTGACTGTGATGCCAAGACTGTCTGGATATTGTGAGGCAGACGGCTACTCCAAATGGACTTCAGGAAGTCCTCAGGAACGGATGGGCCAGCTAGGTCCTGTAGGTGCCTGAGGAACTGAGACGGTTTTCTGTCTCCGAGTTCCTCGTGTGTTAAAAGTTGTTTGACTTTTCTCTCATGCGAGGCGGACAAACGTTTAATCAACTCAGTTTTGATCTTCCCGTAACGTTCCCTCGGAGGAGGGTTGATAATTATGTCCTTTACCGACTTCGCGTATTGTATATCGAGGTTGTTGGTCACATTATTAAATTTAAATGCATCGTCGGTGATATTGTGACTCTCAAATTGACCCTCTAACGTCGCGAACCACAGTTCTGGATCTTCCGGAGAGAAAGCAGGTACTTTAAGTCTAGTTACGCGCGTGGGCGGTGTGGACACAACTGGACAACCGCACTTTTTGTGTATGACGAACAGTCACATTATCGTCTTTTCTCGATCCTACAGTTTTCATCGAACTATCACTACTGTCACTCATTGTTAATGTTTATGCTCTAGTCGGGGTCACCACTATGGTTGGTATCTTGGGATGAGTGCACCAAATAAAAGTAAGAGTCAAGCACTTACATGAATGTTTATTGCGAAAGCACAGAAGGGTAGAATAGCACAAGCACACAGTCTAAGATACACAGAAATAGAAAAAGAAGGAGAACAACAGTTTTAGCGACAGATTAGAAAACACAGATTTTATATTTACAAAAGCTTAGGATCAGGTATATAGCAAATAGTGCGTAAACAAGCGACACGGGCTCCACGCGGTATAGCTATGTCAGACTGACTCCTCTGTCCTGCGTTGCGCCCGCGCCTACTAGCGAACGATAGAACCGGTTACGCTGCGCTTTTACAATGCGTCCGACACAGTAGGGAATTTATAGTGACGACACAAAATAAATAATATTTAATTACAAATATTATTTATTTCGTGTACAGATAAATGCAATGTATTATGTATGTTTGTGTTACAATGTAAGTATATATGTTTTGGGTTATTATATATATATAAGTATAATATGTATATATGTATTTATATATAAATGTATAATTGAATTGTGTGAATGCCACAAACTATTTATATTAGTAGTAGGTCTAGATTTAAATGAAAAAATAAACGCTGAACCAATTAATAGTATAGGTAGAAACAAAGGAATGCGTTGCAGAATAAATTAGTGTTTGTGTACTATTTAAGGTCACATTCAAATAATTATGTAACTTTAAATTCGACTTGATTTGTATTGCTCCAATAGTTTGTCATAGACCGCCTACCATTATTTCTATATTGTGTACTGGTGGGACATTTAACAAAAAATAATCTACTGCTTTTTTTCGTGTTAAACAATAAATAATCATAAATTTGAAATTTAAAACACTTGAATATCCCTTCAACGATTAGATAAAAGCTGATGATCTTCAAACGGCTGAACTGATTTCCTTGAATTATATTTAAGAACACTCTCGACTAAGGCACCTTTCAAACACAAAAAAACGTACTTTAATCGGTCCATTCGTATGGGAGCTACGATGGCACAGACAGACACACAGACACACAGATACACAGACACACAAACACAGAGACACGTCAAACTTATAACACCCCTCTTTTTGTGTCGGGGGTTAAAAATACTAACTTACTAAACTAAATGCATCAATTATGCAGGTATTTCTAAGCTTGGTTGATGTTGTAGCATGCTGTATGAGATAAAACAAGTGTTTATTACGTCTCATTATCCTTGGGTTATTTTATAGCTTATAGCCGCTTCCTGCAGTTACACCCACGTTTATGGTCACTGCTCTGTACCTAATAATCGTAGCGTGATGTTACATAGCACTTGCTCAATGAACACTCTATAGAATACAAAAATATTTTTTCGACTCCGATTGGTATTTCCAGAGATTAGCGCACTTAAACAAACAAAAAACTCTTCACCTTTGTTATATTAGTATAGATTATTTACTTTACTTTCGATGACTTAAAATGGTTCTCTCTAGTAATATTAAAATTACATATAACTTGAGCAGTCTCGTGGATATATATATGGACCGGCACGACTGGTGTGATACCACCACAGAAAGCCGGCCTGAAGCAATGATTTTGTTTTGTTTCTCAGAGTGAGTGAGGTTAGCCTAAGCAACTACTCCCACCTCAAAGGCCAGCAACGCACTTGCGACTCTTGAGTTGCAGGTTGCCATGGGCAGCGACCCGTCTTCTCGTTTGTCCCATATTGCCTAATATCCATTAAGCCGATAATTAGCTCATTATGAATATCCTCCAATATTCTTTTTTTAAAGGTATTTTTATTTCGTTTGCAATACCAAACGCACATAATTCCTATGACTTGATCAAGCACTTAAAAAACTTTTATAAATATTTTTGTTAGTGTTTTGTTAACGTCCATGAATACTGCGGTAACTAATTTAGTAAATAAAACTACAAGGCAACAAACGATTCATGCTTGATTGCCGTCTTAGATTTTTTAGTATTCATCTTCTAGTTCTCATGCTAACACAGTTAAGTAATATTAAGCATAAAGGATGTAAAACCAACTTTCATTTTACACTAAACAGTACGTCTGCTGATCAAAAATCCTTAAATACAGGTGTGATTATACATATAATATTTGTTTAGATAGTTTACGAGAATATATACATATTACCTGAGTTGATAGTTGTTTTCTTAGAATACAGACGACGACGTAATCAGTTTTCATTCGGAAATTCCTTCCTAATTGGTATTAACCTCAATTGCAGGAGCTGCCTTCATTACGTAGCTTAGGTAGGTAAGTTTATGGTCCTAATTAATTCAAATAATCGATTGACTACGGAGATTAGTCACTTTGTTTAAATACTTGGATTTTGTACTTGATACTTCTTTACTCGAGCCTCGGAGCCTTAGAATAAATATAAGAAATGGTATTTTATAATAATAATCCTGTTTGTGCGATTTTATATATCAACGTCTACTGTAAGGAAGCAACTTCGACTATAGCTGTGTGTGGTGGGACGGGAGCACAAATAAATGAAGCCATATTTGTATCAAGTCTTGCCTCACTTCACCCGGTTGCTTTTTGGGAAAATTTATATATATATTTTTTAATATTAAAATATTTCTTAAAAGCTTGACCAGATTCTAATAAAATTTTAAAAGCATTGACGTAAGAAGTGAAAACTATTAAAAAACCAGTTTCCAACGTCTTAAACAGTATAATTTTTCATTTTTTCTCGTTTCTTGCGTTCCCCGTGTTTGCAAAATTGAATTTATTATTTTCTTCCAGCTTTATTTAGGGCTTTATCAGAATCCGAATGTTTGTTTATCGAGTTTTGTTTCTTTCTCAAAGCCAGGAGTTACGGAATAAATATTTTCAAGCAATAAATTGAATGTCAATCAATACGACGTGGGCTGTGTTATTTAAATTAGGTCACGTACGTGATTTATTGTTTCTTGTAATGTGGTGCTTTGTTCTATTTTTGTCTCTTTTGAAGACAATTTACTCAATAGGGAATGATGAATGTGCATTTTGCGCACAGCTACTGCTAACAGCGTGATGCAGTAGGTCGATAGAAAATTTATTTCATGGATGCGAACGTGAAGGTAAGTTTGCCAACCACACTATAATAATATTGTACTATATTTCAAGTCTGCGTATTATATAGAAAAATATCTCTATGTATCTCTTAAAATAGTAACTAACAAATCGTTCACTTAATAAAATGCAAATAGTGCAAATTTACATAAGTCGTTTTATTTGAAACAATTATGACAAATATACCTAATTTTTATTTTCACGATATGGTCAGGATTTTCCTCAGTGCAGTACTCATTTCCTCGAAACATATTTGTTAAGTTAAGCCACGCTTAAACTTATACAAAACAATTACACAATAAATGTCATAACGAGAGAAGCAAACCATTTTCATTTAGATAATTAATTTAAACATCGAACAAACGTATGACTTCAAATCATAATATGTAGTCTGTATACTACAAAACTCATTAAGCGTGCTATGTATACGTAAGAATACAAATGTAAGAACCTCTAGTATTTCGTAAAATAAATTGAATTCTACGAACTGACGAAATGAAGACCATCATGAGATGGTACTATTTAGTATGACATCGTTTAACATCAAACAGTTGTCAGCAATGTAAACATTAATTGCTATCTCTGAGGTAAATTACTGGTTTGATGTTAAACGACTGTAATTTCAGATGTTCATACAACTATATGTATCAGGCATATATAGGCCTGCCATCACTTAAATTGCCAACGCCGAGCAAAAACTTAAAAAAATCCGGACACATGGGTGAAATTGAGATTCTTTTCCAGACACCTTAAAAAAGAACGCCAATTCCATTTAATTTTTTAGCTTGTTAACGATTTATCTAACAATTATAACTGTCCCTTGGCACAGAGTGTCCGGGTTTTACCCGGACACTTTTTGAAAACCCCGCCCGGACGCTCCCCGGACGCCCTCTAAACTAGAACAAATCCGGGGAAACCCGGACGGATGGCAGTATAGCAATATCTCACTCTCTCGGCACTCAGTTCTTGAAGTTTTTGACGCGTATGTATACTTAGGACAAACAGTCCAATTAGGTAAATCTATTTTCGAGAAAGAGGTCTATCGTCGAATTCATCTTTGATGGGCAATGTTTTACTGCCAAAAAAAAAGTTTTCGACTAGTCATTATTACCAGTGATGATACATGGATCGGAAACGTGGTCTCTTATTATCGGGTTCTCTACAGGATCGAATCAGATGTGAGGAGATGCGCAGACGAACGAAGATTACTGACATATTCCATCGGATCAGCAAATTGAAGTGGCAGTGGGCAAGCCACATATCACGCAGAACAGGTGGCCGATGAGGACGAAAGTTGTGTTCTGGAGTGGAAACCACGGACAGGAAAGCGCAGCGGAGTACGTCCACCAACATGGTGGACAGAGGACCTTATAAAAATCGCAGGTCGTTGGGAGATACAAGCCGCTTACAACCGGTCTTCTTGGAAGTCATTGAAGGAGCATATCTACAGCAGTAGGCGTCCTATAGTTAAAATGATGAGTTCAACAATGCTACACCAATCGTTTCGATTCGCTTCAATAAAACACATGCCTTGCTGCCACGTGAATATCATTCAGTTCAATGTACTTTGTAATACTAGTCTTCCACATCGTTTTTGAATAATAAATTGAACTTTGATACTTTTAGGTGGGACCTTTGATCGGTCATAAAAATCAGACGACATCAATAAATAATATAATTTTATAGTGTACCTACAGTTAGGTTAATATTTATACGAATACCGTATTTCGTGTAGCTGGGCCATTTCTCTTGATTTTTTAAGCAAGTTTCTATCTGTGTAAGTTCCTGCGAGATTAGATTCGACGTAGGTAAGTACTTGGAATGTAAGATGTTAGGTATCTAAATATAATAATAATAATTTATTGACACGTTAAGGAATACATGCTGCATTTATGTATATTACTATCACAACAGCAATTAATCAGAATAATAAACCCTATCTCTTAAACTAGGTATTCCTGTATTTTAAAAGATAGTGTTCGGCTAACAGTTTACAGTAATAAGTTTAAGTAATACAACAGGTTGGAAACTAATGTTGATCTTACATCAAAGTAAATTAAACATAAATCCTTATTATTACTTCCAATTGTGTATGTATGGATTTTATGATGTCTGTGTACGCGCGTGCGTGTCTGCGTACGAGTGTGTGCGTGTGTGTGTGTGTGTATGTGTGCTTGTGTTTGGTCATGAGAGGTACTTTAAAAGAGACTCTGTTTGGAAATAGTCTTGGTTTTGTGGCCACTCAGTCACTTTAGTTTTTACTTTATTTAAGTTAAGATCTCTAATACATAGTTTTTTATGGATTTGCTTATACTATAAGTGAGTGCTTTGCGTATAGAACTGGTATCTAGCAAATGCAGTATTGTGTGGGGTGCCTGAGGGAAGGTTTGTTCGCTTTGTAGGGTCTGAAGGGGGCAGTCTCGAATGTGTCCTAAGGATAGATTTGAGCACAAAGAGCTGACACACTGTTAGTACTCTACATTCTGAATATAACTTTGTGGTTGGGTATTTTCTGGGCTTTTTGGTCATAACTTTAAGTATGGCTCTTTGTGCTCGTTCTACTCTGAGAAATTTGGTTTTATTTGCTCCTCCCCAAACAGCAATGCAGTACCCTATAATTGACTTGCATAAGGCATTATATACCATATTTAATGTAGCACTGTTAGCAGACTCTCTTGAGTGTCTTGAAAATGTGAATGAGGCGCTTTACACGAGTGGTTAGTGTATCTAAATGTTTGTCCCATTTTAGGTATTTAACGCTATCAGTCTTACTGAGTGTCAGGCAAGAACAAGACACAGATTGGTCTGCGTTACCGAGAATCAAAATATTTCGAATATAATTTTATTATTAATAGAAAGTTCTTCGATAAGGCGCTTTAGGCATTCTCAATAAGTTTAATCAAGTATTTTGTATATACCAATGACATGAAATTGTTACTAAATTCAAATATTCAATTTATTGAAATGACTTTTCAATGAATAGAATTTTCATAGTGATCAAATAGATTCCAAGTAGTGATCAAATAGATTCCAAGGAGAGAAGATTCTTGTTTGAAAGCGAACTGGGAATTAAATAAATTCATTCATGGAGCTAGCTGAGAAATTAAAACTATTTATAAACGATTTTCTTGATCACACGATGTAAGGGGCCTTAGCTATCACTGCTTTTTACAGGTACTTACATTTACAGGTCTTTTTAATAATGTAAAGTGTGTAAAAAAGGAAAGCTCATGACGAAATCATCCCTCATGATAATTTTAGAATGTTGTACTATGGAAGTATATAAATATTTGCAGGACTATTTTCAGTAAAATATACAGTAATCCCTGCAGCCACTGTGTGCGTATTAGGATTTTATAACGCGCTTCTTGTATCGTATGGGTATTTATAAAAAGAAGGTTTAACATTTTCAGCGATTTGGACCTGATAAATAACATAACACCATTTATTATATGTAACAGGTAGAAAACGGGACTATATTTTGGCTACGTACCCGTTGGACCTCCAAGTTTAGACCCTATCACAAATGTACCCGTTCGACCTCATTTTTAGGTCCCTTTGGACCCTCTTCAAAATATAATAGTCTAAGTACCCATTGGACCTCTTTTTTAGTACCCTTTGGACCTCCAAAATTAAAACTACTAAAAAAGGACCCGTTGGACCTCTTTTTTAGTACCCTTTGGACCTTCAAAAAAATATGTGTTCTTTTGGTATTCGTTCGATGTTATTTAGTTAGAAAAGGTACAGTTATGTTGAAAATTGTAAATCAGAATTCTAAAAATATGATGAAATACCACATGTACGAACATCAATAACACTTAGGTATACCGCATACTGTAATAGGTTTTACACTAAAAAAAAAAAAAAAACCGCCATTCCAGCCAACGCTAACCGCCGTACTGTTTAGGTGTACTGTACATTCTACATTATTATGATTCACTATCACTACTATGATCTGATTCGAATAGGTGATTTTGTTTGTATTTAAACGTTGTTGTTTTTATATTTTTGATTAAAAATATTGATTTATTATATAGTGTGTTTTATTTTCGATCAAGTGTCTTCCTTTTCTGCACGATTGTATTTTGGCTTTTATATTTCGGCCTAGAATAGCTCAGTCAGCGATATTGTTTCAATGGTTAAGTCTAAGTTAGCAAACAATATCATCAAGTGAATCATATAATTGTTTGCTAACTTAGACCTGACTATTACACAGTACACTGGTTAACTGGTAACTATTTGAGTCACGTGCGCGATACCAAGCTTAGGCCTCTTCCATCTCGTGATCCTTACGGTTTATTTTTGAAGAGATTTTCTTCCATCATGAAGAGCCCTCTGCAACAATAACAAAAATTACAACAATAACACAATAATATATATTGTGGGAAAAAAGGCTTTCAAGACCCATTCATAACTTTGAAGGGATACCGAGGTGGCAAATACATCGCGGCCTACCTAAAAACATCTCAAAAAGACATCATCCTAAAAAGTTTGAATGTTAATTTTATTATAATAAATGATAAGTAAAGAGGTTGACCCTCTTGGCCTGTTTACGTAGGGTACGAAATATTAATTTATTTAACAAAAAGTAATAACGTTAAATGCCACTGTTCTGTCTATCATATTGTACTTACGAGTAACTACTATAATATAACGTGATTCTAAGTTTGGTACAATTTTAGAATTTTATTTCACCGTTTTACTGTAAACCAAACTTCAAATTGTTGCTGCTACTGTTGTGTATACTATTATTATTATATTACACGTTTGACGGTAATTAGGTGTATTTTTTAAATTCTAGTCTTAGAGGACTTCTGCCACTTAGGATTTTGTAGTGTTGTACCGTGTATGTAAGTTCACTCTCATACCTGATATTTTTCTTGATTTTTTTCAAAAGACGTTGTCGCGTCACATACGTCATGATTTTTGTTTCCAGACCCTGTAAAAGTGTATTCAGCCTAGACCGTGAAGTGGAAAGAGTAATGGATTTTTCCGTGTAAGTTTTGTTTTATTATTATTTCCACACCACTGGCTTTAATGGCTTTTATCTAAGAGATCCCTGTTTTCTCTGTTTCATATGGGTGTGTGTTGTTTTTCATTTTCTTTGACCTTTTGTCAAATCGTTTAATATTCCTCAAAGTCACTGTGGTCAGTAACATTAATTGAAGAACCTTTTCGACGAAGGCGTTAGCCTGACAGTATCAGAGGATGATAGAGGAGTCCAAGAAGGTCTAGACCACCAAACGGGTATTACCTCAGATGCAGATCCGTATGCCTTGATATTCAGGATGTAAAGAGATAGTGATGAGAATTCTGCCTAGCTGAGCTAACTACTTTTTAAAAGAACAAATGAAACCCCGAACTCCGTTCCATTACCTGTAGGATTTAAGTTATTTTTGTCTCATTGTTTTCTAACACTTATTGTGTATATTTCTAATCTGATCATAAATTAAACTTGTAGTAGAACACAGTTGTTTAATTATTTTGTATTCCTTTCAGTAAGGCAGTGTTTAGTGGTATAGATTTAACTTTTATTTCTGAAAGCGGGGTTACCATAAAAAACCCCACGCTTTTACTACGTTTCTTTATATCTTACGATTCGTAGAAAGTAGCTCTCATACATTTACGATTTCAGTTTGGGGCAAAAACCCATTCTACCTATCTTACCAATTACTAACACTACACGGTGATTTTCATAATATGGCGCTGACCAAGAGCTGATGAGGTCTTGGGAGCAAAGAATTAGTATTTCGTAGCCACCTTAGTTATAGAAAATACGAAAATTCTTGGAACGAAGGCCAATATATTTATCCTTTGCTCTGTATTTGAGAAAAAGTAATTTATTTTCGCAATATATAAAACTTGTTGTTGGGTATGAACACATTTTCCAATTCCATCGATTTATGTTGTGCCAGAACCAGTATTTCATCTTTTATTTCGGGTTTACAGGTTTGAGGTTGTTGAGTACCGTTTATTTTAGCATTTTTCGGCTAAATAAGCTTTTTCTGTCACCCGATCGCTTGCTTAAGACCCGGCTCAAATAGTCTTACGCTGTCATTTATCACCTTACTAGTGATAACTCCTTTGTGGCGAATGCTGTATGTTATTATTAGCAAGTATGGCAGTTTATAATGAGATACCAGGTTGCATTGATTCTAATATATCGTGTTTTCTTTGGAATGCGCTTAACGAACGTATGATTGAGAGTAGCTAATATAATGTATGTTTAGTATGATATGTTAGCTACTCTCACATAGGCATATTATAATTTGGAATAAGACAAAGCTATACTGCAGTTCTATTTTTGAATTAAATTATGCTTATATTGTTTAGTACATTATATAAAGAACTGCGTTAAGTACTATTATCTTATGTTGAATAAATACATACTTAAATCCGAATTTGGAAGAAACAAATTATTCGTAGTTCACATGAATGACCTACCAAATATCTTGTACACCCGACCCCCGAAAAACCTATGAAATGAGAAAATAAGAAAACTGAACTGGACTGCACGGATTCTGTTAAGGGCGTAAGCGAAGAAAATCCAAGAATATAAAGTGTTACAGAAAGCTGTGGTGATATTTTGGAAAACTTATTAAATATCCTCAGTATTAAATATCTATAGTTCCTTTGATGTCACCCTTGCGAAATTTAGCTTTATCGGGTAATTTTAAAGCTTAGTGCGTATCAAAATAAAATTTTAAATAACATGCATTTACCTAAAATTGTTAGCTCTTTATTTCATTCACGGGACCAACTACACGACATCAAAATATGACCACAATTTTCTCTAAATCCTTTTATAGGTAGGTACTACCTATAAAAGGATTTCATACAAACAATGGGACAGGTGACATAAAAATGAAAACAAATATACATCAGGAACCAGAATTAATTTTACAAAAACGAGGGTCTGCGACATGCTTAAAAAAAAAAGAGGCAGTCATGGGACTGCCGACAGAAGTGCAAACTTAAACGATACGACGAACTTAAAACGTCACATTACTCTCCTACTCACTCACTCTCCCCACTCGCCCTACTCGCCCCATTCTCCCCATTCGCCCCACTCTCACTCCACCCCTTCCGACCTCCCTACCTCCTAACCTACCTACCTAAATATAAGAAACTCACCTCCGTCTTAAGAATTTTCGATCTCGTCATAAAAATATATTTTTTTTTTAAATATATTACACTCGGACACATTTTCCATACACTTTCGATCAGGGTCCACGTGACCCTGAAATCTGACGCGAGTTTAACATTTTTTACCCATCTCAAAAAGTGCCCAGCGCCGCTAAAGAAGTTTTCACTTCAAAATTGCTTCTCTTTTTTTATACCATATTTCGGTGTACACTGAGCATACAGAGGCCTAAAGTAGTCAGTTTTATATTCATAGTGAGGTGACCTGCTTAAAAACATCGATTAAATGAATGAATCGAATGAATCGATACAGACTTGAAACATATGTGAATTTTAAAAATGATCATGCGAATCCCTGTCCCATTATTATTTTTTCTTTCATAAATTAAAGGAGCAAAATAAGACAAGTACCTACGTAATTTAACAAAAAAATTGCTTTTATTCACTTGAACTATCGGTACTGCTATCTTCATCACTGCTGTCAGCACTCAGAGATATTATTAATTCATTTTCAATAATATTGTCTATTCTCACATCTCGTTCAAAATCTTGTAAAATTATTTTCTTTGTCTTCTCCACGACTTTTCGCCAGTCTTCTGTAGTGACTTTTGCACATGCAGTTTGTAGCAGAGTCATCATTTTAGCAGTACTGAAGGGTGGTTCAGTATTGTTCCGCGCTGCATGACCCTTTATTTGTGCCCAAATAAGCTCGATGGCGTTATACTGGCAATGGTAGGGAGGCAATCGAATAACTTCGTGTCCATGCTCTAGGGCTAGTTCATCGATTACATAGCGGAGCTTGGACGGCTTAGTTGCTTTTACCAGATTTAACAACTCAACTTTTAATAAAGTTGGACTTGCCTCCACACCATTTCTTACCAGCCACGAGACAATTTCTTGCTTTTTATTTGCTTGAGTTGGTGGTTTATCAACTTGTACAGAATGATACGGAGCATTGTCCATTATAATTTTCGATGGGTTTTCTAAGCTGACTAGCAGCTTCTCAAACCACTTTTTAAAAACATCAAAGTTCATTTCCTCATGGTAATCTGTTGTAGTTTTAGAGGCGAATGCGAGGAGGCAGTCTGGAATAAAACCTTGAGAAGCTGATCCCGCGTGACATATAATAAGTCGGGCTCCTTTTCCCGATGGAACTTTTGAGGTGGAGGCCGCTGTATCATCGGTCCATGTCCGCGCAACCGTATGGTTCGCATTCAACCATGTTTCGTCAATAAACACGACATTGTCCCAATCCGTAATTTTATTTACCTGACGTAAGAATGTTATTCTCTTCAAAATAATATCGTAGCGTTCTAGCAGGATTTTCCGCTTGTCGGATTTTTTAAATCTAAAGCCAATCGATTTCAAAACCTTTGATAGAGACGATTTGCCTCCAAAA
This sequence comes from Euplagia quadripunctaria, assembly GCA_963859945.1. Taxonomy (NCBI): domain Eukaryota; kingdom Metazoa; phylum Arthropoda; class Insecta; order Lepidoptera; family Erebidae; genus Euplagia; species Euplagia quadripunctaria. The sequence goes on from OY982569.1 coordinate 12,298,547, forward strand.
AATAAGCCTGCGCCTTTTAACGAACTCAATAGCTTTTCCCGTGTAGGATATTCTTTTCTCGAGTAATATCCATAAATGTGGTTGCGAATTGCAGCAGCATCAAAATTATCAACGTCAACAATTTTCTTCTCCCTCTTTCGTTTTTTCGGTGTACGTAAAGTATTATCTTCTGAGCCTGATGGTCCGTATTTCTCTTTCAAAATTTGAGTTACTGTCTTCTTCCCTATTCCCAATGCTTCGGCAACGCGTTCTCTCGGTGGTTTCAATGGTAAAAGAGGCCCATCGTTAACTGATTCACGTCCAAAATAATTGTACAATTTCAGCACTAGTTCGCGAGATTGACTGTTTAGAGTTTTCCCCCGTTTCGACATAGTAAGACTGTAATGTTTTTCTTGTTTAATAATCGTTAAGCAATAGGAGTCCAATTTATAGCCAGGTAAACGTAGTCAGTAAGGTCAGTTCAATGAAAAAGCCGGATCAGAAGAAAATAACAGAGAGCACACCAAAAACGCACAGTCACTTCGCACAACAACAAAAGACTGCGTCATCATCATGTTATGGCGACATGACATGCGTCATCGACAGGCACTGGTGTTGCCAGCAACATCCACCTAAATTGCACCCAACATCAATGACCTTTCTATTTAGTTATTTTTTTGTATTTTTATAGTTAGTTAAAAGAATAATAAATATGTATAATTAGGTTTTATTATAATCACAACGTGGTTATAAATTTATGGTGATTTTTCTTCACAAGTAATCATTGCATTCGATTCAACTTACAATCCTATCAGCTTTCGATTTTTAGAGTAACATCCCTAGTGTTTAAAAAGAAAAGGGTTGACTGACGCAACATTGTAACGACGTTCAGTTCTTTAGATCAGAAATTGTTTATTATGTTTAGAATGGTTTATTAGTGAAAGCAAATCGTAAAATTACTCGTATCGGTCATTATTACAATAAATATGTAAACGTAATTGAAAAAAGTTAAGCAATTGTGCAGTTCTTATTTCATGCCCGCCGTTACAAGGTTACGTTGTTGAATTTTGATGAAATGTCAAAAGTGACCTATTATCTTGTCCCTACTTTAGTAAACGAATCTCTGCCATCATTGATCTTAGCCACGTTTTAAGATGGCGCAGTGCGGAGAAGGATCCTTCTATGTTACTAGTAGGCAGTAGGCAATAAGTATTGCTTTTTTAAAGGTTTAGTCTTCCAAGATCTTCTCTTGCCATACTCTGGCCTCGCTATGGCAAGCTTATACCATAATTCTGCTTTATTATCAAAAAATATGTAAATCCTAGTATTGACAAAAAAAGTGATTTTCTTTAAAATCAACCAACATCAAGCCGAAAGTAGACAAAATTTTAGTTTCTGTGCAGATAAGGAATCGATATAAAATGTCTGTTAATTGTAAGTTTATAAAATTTTCTAGGATTAGTCCTTTTCTTTTAAAATAAAAACCTAATTATAAAACTGAATATATCTAATGGGGAAAATAAAAATATTCCGATTTCACTTAAGAAACCAACTGACTGTGCAACGGTCGATGGCCCCAGACTTTTCTTGAGTGAAATGAAAACAAAAATACTCATTTTGTGCTGCAGATCCAGAGGTTTGGTATAAGTCTCATTAATTTCCTATTTTTTTATACATTTATACATAATTAACTGTAAAAAGGAAGTTAATTTACTTGTGGCATGTTGTGATTTTCTTTTGCACCACAGCCACAGGAAATTAAAACATGATTTCAAATTTAGATAAACGTGTATCAAGCGCGTGTATTGTATTGCGTTTTTTAATTGTTTACAAAAGGTTAACCACCTTTTGAAAACAATTTAATAAGGTATTATTTAATGTCAAAAACTGAATTCCGAATGTGGGTGTTGAATCACAAGACTCATCAATGCCACAGTTGTGTTCACCAACGTAGAAAAGAAGACTCGGGAAAAATATTCTTCCTACTAGATTTATAAAAAAAATATTTCATCGAAAAGTTCTGAAATCTATTTTAGTATTTACAATCAAATGAAAAACCGCATAGTTTTAGTGAGAATTGCAAATGAGTGTGTTTATATTTTATGCTTTATATTTGCCACTTTTACGTCAAGTTTATGGTTCTCGACAGTTAAAACTAAAAATATGTGAATTCCAAAAACAACCTCGGAAACTATAATGCTATGTAAATAGAATGATGTGAAGAAATTGTATAGACGATGTTAGGAGAGTTAGCCCCCCCTTTCATCCTTGCTATTGACAGGCATTGGCACAACAAAGCCATATACATTGATAGAACCAGACTCATATTTCTGCAAATGGCAAATATTGAAATTGAATTGGGAGCTTTTGTTCTATTGATATCACCACTTACGTATGAATTGGTTTTTTTTTTTTGAAATTACTATTTTTTTTAATGTAAGCATTTAAAAACTTATCGTACGTAACGTATCAGCCAATCAGCTGTGTGCTCCCATGAGTAGAAATTAACATAATGACGTCACACGCACTCGGGTTTGTACGGTAGCTGTCCGCGTGTACGTACGTCAGGCTGGCCCGGCCCCATGGAATTTGGTAATGAGATTGGTATCAATCGAATGTACCCATTTATACAAACATATGTAACGCCTTCGTTTTCAATGTAACTCTTTTTAAAAGAAAGTACAAACACTTCTTGGTGGCCGGGCCAGCCTGACGTTTTTAGCCCGGCCACCTTGTTTGCCACTAATCTACAAAACATACTGACAATATTTTGCTGCAGATGAAATGTACATGGGGTACATATGTGCATATGTAACACGAAATCAAATCCTAAAACGCAATAGCATACGAGATATTAGCGGTTGTAGGTGGCCGGGCTGAAATTATTTCATTAGTATAAAACAGTAAAACTGCAACACCTACCAATAAATAATACCAGTACATAAGGAGGTATATAGATATAGAATAAATGTAACGCTTTCATTTAAGATTATAATATATATTTAGAGAGAAATAAGTACTTGAAATTATTTCAGCCCGGCCACCTAAAAGCTTTAAAATCTCCTATAATCTTATGCCAATTTGTACAGTAAAAAATTGATATAGCTTAGAAAAGAAAGTTACATTCATTTCACAATTTGATATGTAACAAAATATTGTCAGTATGTTTTATAGATTAGTGGCAAACAAGGTGGCCGGGCTGAAAACGTCAGGCTGGCCCGGCCACCAAGAAGTGTTTGTACTTTCTTTTAAAAAGAGTTACATTGAAAACGAAGGCGTTACATATGTTTGTGTAAATGGGTACATTCGATTGATACCAATCTCATTACCAAATTCCATGGGGCCGGGCCAGCCTGACGTACGTCCGCGTGTTTTCGGTACTGGGTTCAAACATTTATTTTTAATTAGATATAACTTTTTATTTAAACGAAAAAAATATATCTCAAAATAGTTTTTATACAAAACTTAAATATGATCTTTCAATTTATTACAAAAAAAAATTTATGCATCGAATTGGGACCATTCCATTCGAAAAACACTTTGAAACTACAATAACTGCATGTAAATAGCCAGGGGGATTAAGGCGTAAAACGGCGTACAAACGGAACGTTTTTACGCATAATTTGACTAGATTTTCAGTCGAATCGTGCCGTGTGGACACTAATCGGCCAATTTTATCATTTCTGCAGGCGGCATACTGATTGGATGTGTTCCGATTTTTTTCCAGACGTGTCTATTTACGCGTTAATAATGCGTTTCATTAGTTCGTTGGTTATATTTATAAGATGATTTATATTATAAGATCAATACAGGTAGCATTTCTTCAAAAACAAAAAATATTACGTATACGCCGCTGTTTGTAAGAAAGGTTACCTTCTTGCAAACGTCGGCCTAGCACAGAGAATAAAATCAAATGAAAATTGGCGATTTAGTTGTTACGTGTGTACGCGAAATCTGTTTGTAAGTCAATTCAATCACAAATCTGATCAGGTAGTAAAATTGTATCGTGTAGATGCCGTTTAATAGACTTTTCATCGAGTTGGAGCTGTATGACTGGGGAAGCACCTTGACCTGTACAGAAATCCGCACATGATGGAAATTGTATAAATATATGAACTAATAAAAGCAGGAACAAGAGAGCAATGGACACCACTGGTGTTAGTCATCGTCACTCGCTTACACGCAAGCATCATATTTTTGAGACTAAGTCATCACCTTACTAAATTTGATTAAACATACACAACTAGTTACGAGAACAAGCGTGTGAATCACTAGATATTATAAAATTAAGTCACCCGCTGCGTCTGTCTGTCTGTTCACGATAAAGTTAAAAACTACTGAACGAATTTTCATGCGGTTTTCATCAATAGATAGAGCTATTCATGAGAAAGGTTTAGGTATATAATTTGTTAAGGTTTTGTATAAATTGGTTAAAATATGATGATGGTTGTTGAAGATGTCGATACGTTTATGTTCTAAATATGTCTTACGCTCCCCTGCTAGTGTTGTCTGTGGTTTAAGTTTCTTTTGCTAACTAAGACAAGAAGTATTAATTTAATAAAGCTCTTTAAAAAACAAAGTAATAGTAATAACTACTACTACGAATTGTGGAGCAAGCGGCGAACAGAGCAAACGTGTCTTTAGTAATTTCTAAATATTTAAATTTACCTAACAAGTTAAATACTATTCTAAATCTTTTGATGTAAGGAACAAAATTCAGTGTCTTGCTGGTGGAGCGTTGCGACGTTACACAGAGGAGCAACATCGGCCGAGCAAGCGGGACGGACCTACAATCTTCTGTACTGCGCACACGGTGTCACGCGTAAGTTGCCTGATAACATAGATCAACATGAGTGTACTACGCTCACCGACTGGAAGCGGCGCAAGCGTGGTACGTAGTGGTTCGCAGCCTAACTTAGCAAGTGATGATATTCAAGCTGAGTCCTCTGAGAGAACTAAAGTTGCTTTTCGTAAGCGAAAGCATCTGGACCAAGATGAAAATATCAGAGATGAACTGAGCGAAATGCGGACACAAATTTGTAAAATGATGGCAATGTTAACTTCTATTGATAATAACCAAAAAGAGTTCATTAATAAAATTTCTGGGGATTTAAATGATATTAAAACGCAGGTCAGTGGCATAAAGTCCACAATTGATATACTTACAACTGAACAGGATACCATCAAATCAGACATAACATCCATTAAAACCAAAAATACACATTTGGAGGCAAAATTTGATACAATAAAATCAGTTATAGACAATACAACCTCTTTGTCGCCTGCAACACAAAGAGTTACTGATATGAGTGGCATTATATCAGAAATCAATGAACGTGACATAAGAAGCAAAAACATAATACTTGTAGGAATTCCTGAACAAACAGCTACGAACAAAGAAGAAAGGATACTCAAAGATAAGAATGAAGTAGTAAAAGTTTTAAAAAAGATAGTAGCTGATTGTCCGGAACCTGAAAAAAATTTTCGTCTTGGGAAATATAATCCTATCAAAAATCGACCTATAAAAATTATCTTTAAAACAAAAGATATTGCCTTAGAGTTACTGCGTAACAAAACAAATTTAGAAAGTGAGAACATTAAAATATATTCTGACCAGACACCCCTCCAACAAAAGCACCTAAGAGATCTCCAGGAACAACTAAAGCGAGAACACACAAATGGCAACACACAATTGCTAATTAAGTATGTCAAAGGTATTCCTAAAATAATAGATACAGCATCAAAAAACTAAAGGTCATTGGAAATAATCACAACTGTCGAGCCACAGATCTCACAACTACTTACCAACTATCTGATTCGTATGAAAGTGTCAAAACAAGTAAAAAATCTATTAGATTCTTTTATACAAATGCTCGAAGTATTATTAAGTCAAGCAAACTAGATGAATTAAAATGTGTGGTTCAATCTTTTAATAATTCTTTAGATGTCATTATTGTGACTGAAACTTGGATAAAATCTACGGATGAAGCTAAAGGGATACAGATATCTGGATACAAACATTATTATAATCATCGATGTAACACAAGAGGTGGCGGCGTCTCAATATTTGTACGTAAGGATCTGAAACACTACTTAATTGAAGAAAAATGCCTAAACGACGACCATTACCTATGGATACACCTGGAAAACTTCTCGCTAGATATTGGTGCGATATACAGAAAACCAGTAGCAGTCAATGCCAAAAACTTTTTAGACATTTATAGTCACCAACTTCACAACAGGAAAAGAGGAATTGTGTTTGGAGATTTTAACTTCAACCTATTGAATTCAGATCATTTAACCACCATGTACAAAGAAGTCCTTCAAGAAAACGATTACCTCATACTGAATAACATCGATGAAAAGTACTGCATGCGGGAAACACCTACTACCAAAACAATAATTGACCATGTGTGTTCGAACCTTAAAGGCAATAAATTCCATTTGGCCATAATTGATACACCTATATCGGACCACAAACACATATACCTTGAAATTAAAAGGTGCCACACTAATCCTAAAGCTAAAGTCAAATATGAGGCAATCAACTATAATATGCTGTACAAAATTATGGCAGAAAGTCAACAGGAAACAAAAAATTGTGATTATCAAGTATTCGAAACCAAATTAATAGCAAGCATAGCTAAGAGTACTATTACAAAAATAAAGGTACTTAACCCACCTAAACAGGAATGGATAAATAGTAACATAATAAATGAAATAAAAAACAGAAATATCTTATGGAACCGACATAAAAGTGATCCTAATAATGAAGTCTACAAAGAATCTTTCATAAATAAGAGAAATGCTGTTACGGAAAGAATACAATCAACAAAGAGTAAATATTATCAATCTGCTTTTAACAACTGCAAAAATAAGCCAAAGAAAATGTGGAAATTAATAAATAGTCTCGCGAACAACAAAATTAAAGAAATAGCTGTACCTACTAAACTTGTAACATCTGATAAAACTGTCACAGATGAAGGGGGTATCTGTGAGTGCTTCAATGATTTCTTCTCGAACGTGGGATCAGACTTAGCTAATCAAATTCCTAAATACTATCACAACAATAACTCCATCTACATAAGCACACATACTCCTCAAACATCTTCAACACTAACTCGACTAGCACTAGCCACAAAAAATGAAGTTGCAAAGATAATACACAGTTTAAATTCAAATACTAGCTCAGGGATGGACGGCATAAACACGAAATCCTTAAAATGCGTGTCAAACATAATACTTGACGAGCTAACCAACTGCATCAATAAAAACCTAGAATCCGGCACTTTCCCAGACAGCCTTAAAGTTGCAAAAGTTACGCCAGTATATAAATCGGGAAGTAAAGCGGAAGCAAATAATTATCGTCCCATCTCTGTGCTTCCTGTGTTATCTAAAGTTTTTGAGCGGATTCTTTACAATCGGTTAGAAAGCTATCTAATGGAATTAAATTTTATATATGAGAAGCAATATGGTTTTCGGCCCAAATCCAACACACTCTCGGCTACAGTAGATTTGGTTACAAAATTAAAACTTAATATAGATAAGAAACAAATAGGATTGGGTATTTTTATAGACCTTAAAAAGGCTTTTGATACAATCAGCCACACTTTGTTGCTACAAAAGCTAACCAATATTGGTATTACTGGGTCTGCCATAAATATCTTTAAATCTTACCTTACAAATAGGTGTCAGGTTGTTAAAATTGGCCAGGCGCAAAGCTCTCCTAGAAATGTAACGTTCGGTATACCCCAAGGATCCATCTTAGGACCATTGCTGTTTCTTGTCTACATTAACAGTATTCATGAAATGGGTCTAAAAGGGGACATAACACTTTATGCCGACGATACAAGTTTGTTTTATTTTGGTAATTCAATTCAAGCAATAATTGCAGATGCACAAGCAGATCTGGATCGCTTAAACGATTGGTTTCTACATAATCTTCTAACAATTAATATATCAAAAACTAATTATATTTTATTTTCAGCTAAAAACAAAAAAATATTACATCATAGGCCACTTACTATAAATAATATAACCATTGATAAAGTAGATCAGGAGAAATATCTCGGTTTAATTTTAGACAGTCACCTCACGTGGAAACCACACCTTAATAAAATAAAATTGAAACTCATTTCTCTCTCAGGAATGTTAAAAAATGTCACAAAATGTATCACGCGGCCAATACGTTATACGATATATAACTCTTTAATAAAACCACACCTAGATTATTTAATAGAAATCTGGGGCACAGCTGCTCCGACTAACTTGGCTCAGTTACAAATAGCTCAAAATAAATTGATAAAAAGGCTTTTTAATTATGACTTTCTGACACCTTCCTTAAAGATTTATAAAGACACTAAAATTATGAATATATCACAAACTTATCATTACTATAATTGCATATTAGTTAGAAAAATACTCAATAAAACTATACACTCACAAATAAACTTCAGTAAAAAAACATTAATACAAAAAATTAAATTAAGATCTGCCAACAACATACAATTGATAAAACCTCGGACAAACTACGGGAGTAAAAGTATTTTGTATCAGGGTGCAAAAATGTATAATATGCTACCAAAAAATATTAAAGAAGAAAAAAACATACAAAAATATAAAGTTTTACTAAAAAGTCATGTAATAAATAACATCAAATGAACTTATAATAGACTACGCTCATACTAATTCATGCACATTCCTCATATCACATCTAGCTACGCTTGATCTTTGTACTCTGCGGTAACAGAACTTGTACAATGTTTTGGTTTGCGGAAGTATTCACACTTACCCTCCTTTATATACTTATTATCTTTTTACTTACTTAGATTCAAATATGTGACTGTATTGTTTCTGTCAAACTGCTCGATACATATTTTGTAATTTTATAAATATGTTCTCATGTAAGTGAATGTAATTCTTAATGAGAATAAAGTTTCTGAAACCCAAAAAAAAAAAAAAAAAACTACTTCACACATCTCACACATGGCCTTCTGATCCCAAACTACGTAGCCTGTGCTTTGGTAACCAGACTGCTGATAACCATAGTTATATATTTCTAAATACATACATATTATAGATAAATTACACCCAGACACAGAACAAATGATCATGCTCATCACACAATTATTTGTCCTATTTCCAGTTTTCCTCAAGCTATGCTGGTTATCCTAGAATATATTACTTGTCCTGGATGGGAATCGAACCCACGACCTCTGGCTCAGTAGTCAGGGTCACTAACCACTAGACGAACAGGCCAGTCAAAACAAAATTACAGTTTTGTGTTTAATAGAGACTAAAACTGACAGTAATTTGTTCAGTACAAAATCGGTTACAATAAGAAAGGAGTGTAATAAAATTAATTTAAAAACGTTATAAGTTAGGTATACTTACTTAAAATTATAAATGAGAATCTGAATTTGTTTGACAAAATTGTTTTTATAGGCAACGGATAGATGCACTTTTTGTTTTCGTTCGTTTTTTACGTAAAAACGATATTGTAACGATAGTTGTTCAGATTTTCGTGCTAAAGCCGCTTACTGATTGTGTGCAGTTGAGTTATCGGATTCCTATACGATCTTGAACCTCGTCGAGGACCGTTTTATTGTAATATTGCTGTGTACAGCAATAATTTATCCCACAACGTTTATTTTTATTTGAAAGTATGTTATCATTCCTTTTTTTTTGTTACATTTTGAGATTTTAAATTTAATATAATATATATACAATAAACTACCTCTACTATCACGCCGCTGCCTCTGGACCTATCAGCCGGATTCGAAGAAATATTTTTGTATTGGATAGAGTATTATCAGCTAATATCAGCTGCCCCCCCCCCTCCCTCCTGGCCTTGGCCTGGCTTTAGCAAGCTTACATAGTATTAAGGTAATTTTGAGTAAAAATTTTTATATGCCCCGATTTTATTTGGACCAACAAAAACAGATTTTGCCCCTCCCTCCCCCTTTTGTTGCCCCCCTGGTTTAACAAAAACAAATTTTACCCCCCTAAGAGCTAGGTACGCCATTATATGTATGTGTCATATTTCTAATCGTGAGTAGAGCCCAGGGCTCTCACCATCAGACGGGCCGACTGCTTATATCGCAACTAATATTGAGATAATTGTATGCTACAAAAGATATTAAATTTACCTATTACACGAGGTCACACAATAATGATAAACTACTTGTAATGGCACTGGGTTTTTTAAAATTTTGTCATAAGAAATATTTAATCTTGTTAGAAAACATTTATAAAGGAAAAAAAAACAATTAATAGAAAAATTTTAGAAATCTAAAAATTGGGTGAACGATAAAAACCCTGTAACATCAAACGTACAAACATTTGTAATTACTAGTTTCGACAGTCATCATCCACAGACGAGTAACGCAGGGAAGTAAAACAAAATAATTTTAGCCGCGGTTATTAGAAACGTCTAGGTACATTCCCCAGTTTGACTGATTCAGATTTGAATAGGAATTTCTTTGTGTCACACTGCTGTCATTTTATGTTGAATTCGTTTTAGTAAACATGTATGTAGTTTGCCTTATTTACCTTCAGTATTTCTTCAGATTCGCAAAAAAACCATTTACACTAGCAACTTATGCTTTGAATGCATATCTTGACATCAAACACCACCGGCGTTAGAGCTGTGGAAGAAAACACCAGCCATCTGCCAATTTGAATTTTTTAGATCTTCAAGATTCCTTTGTAACTAATAATAAGAATTCCAACTACTGACATCACAAGAGAGGTATTGTCAATCCCGAGAAAAAGGACCTTTGAGGAATAAAAGTTCGGTCCGGATAGAACGGTACGGAACGTAGCTGCAGTTTATTATTTTATTGAAGTATAAAATCATCAGGTAAATTTGATACTTTAGATCAAAATGATAATCACATCCTCCATCAATTACATGTGTAAAGAGGAAATTGCGATATTTCCTTGACTTTAAAAATTTGGAGGGCGGTTTATTATCCAATAACATTTAGTAAAATTTAAATAACGCTAAAAGAAATGAGTACGATATGGCATCCGACCGGATAATAAATTTAGGCCGGATACCGGATAGTTACCGGATATCACTTTTATCTCTACTTAAGATATCTATGGATCAAATATGATATGATGGTATTAGGCGCATTCATAATGCTTTGAATACAAACTGTAAAGTAACTTAAGTATACTTACTTGAGCCGAGGTCAAATCTTTTCATGGCATTTTTAAGTATATTCATGGTCATATATATATATATATATGATGGGCATATGATATTACGACGACCTGAAGAAGGTAGCTGGGATAGACTGGATGCGGAAGGTGGAGGATCAGGTGCTACGCTGCGTATTGGGAGATACCTATGTCCAGTGGTAGACTGTAATAGGTCAGTCAGCCTCTTGCAGTCTACTGCTGGACATAGGTCTGGCTGAATTTTATTTTTGTAAAATATTATTGTTAGTCTTCTAAAATTATAAGTAATTATTATTTCTGTTTTAAGGCTAACAAAACCAACGTTTTTTTAAGGTTTTAGGGTCCAGAGGACGTATATCCGTTACTGACCTCTGAACTTTAAAAACTTAATTTACTAATAATTTTCTTTAACAAATATTAGATTTATAAAAATATTTAGAACCTCAAAATGGTGTATGTATTCATAACGGTAACAAAGTAAACAGCTTTAATCGCCTTAAACTAAATTCATGTCAGGGACAGGCTTCTGAAAATTTTAAAGTTTATAAAATAAGATTTTTTTTAAATATTGACTTGAGTGAGAAATATGAAAAACAATAGGTACGTTTAGGCCTTGATCTGTCAGCTGCTTCTGTCACCTTATTTTCTATTTGGGTAAACATAGTCTTATTCAAACAAAAGTAAATAAATGTCATCTTGAAATATTATGGTTTTTAGGGCAGTAAAAATGTATAAACACAAAATTGTAAAATCATTTTCATTTTACGTATTTTGTTACGAAAAATTTGATTGTACCAGGAACACCTTTATATAGTTTATTTTCACATTATGTTATATAATAGGTATTAATGCGAATTGGAATCGTGCGGTCCATGGCCCTTTATGGGGCTCCAATTTGGACGGAGACCCTGACAATCCGTAATGTCGCAATTTTGAGGCGTCTGCAAAGGGTAATGGCCGTCAGGGTCATAAGAGGATATCGCACGATTTTTTTTGAAGCGGCGAGTCTCCTAGCCGGGATGCCACCATGGGACCTGGAGGTGAAATCCCTTGCGTCCGTATATCAGTTGCGCCCCTCCGCTGGAGGCGCAGGTGCAGGAGCTAAAAGCTGTCAATTATGACTGCGACGCACGGCGGTTCCAGCTCCACCAGGTATTCATAGCTGAGTGGAGAGAACGACTTGAGCAACCGAGCCCAGGGTACACCACCATCGTGGCGGTAAGGCCCGTCATAAAGGATGCCTGGAGAGGCGGCATAGCAGCCTCTCCTACCGGATGACGCAGGTACTTATCAGACACGGCTGTTTCGGGAAGTATCTGTGTCGGAAAGGCCAGGAGCCAACGCCTGTGTGATACTACTGCGGGGACTGCCGCGAGGATACCGCACTCCACACTCTAGTGTAGTGTTCTGCATGGACGCACCAGCGTGCTGACTTTTCTAAGAGTCGATAGCCTCTCGTTGGAGGCCATGATTTTGTTCATGGTCCAGAGCGAGAGCGCGTAAAATTCCGATACCTCGTTTTGAGAGGAAACGGAAGAAAATTAGAACTCTCCCGTCCCGCAGAAAACGCACCTCGTGCCTCTCACAAATAGGGGTAAGTTTCCCAGCAACACATCGGGGTCGCCTAGCGTCAATAGGCGGCCAAGTCTGTTAGGTTTCACAGGGAGTTCCTTTCAACACACACCTGAGGCCCTGGCGATAAGAACTGTGATGGAACACCGTATGGTTTTAGTCGGTTCGAGTCCGACATACCACCCTACCGGTTAGCCCCGGTCACCCCCGGGAAGGGTGAAGGTCTCGGGGGGGGGGGGGGGGTTTCCACGCGTTAAGAAAATTAAAAAAGTATTTTTCCAAATATCTTTCTTGCACAGAACCAGAAGATTCCACTGTTATAGCAGAATCTTATGTTTTTGTTTACTTATAAGTAATTACTTAAAATTAGATGTGGAAGAATTTAGTTTTAAGATTGAAAAAATATTTTGACATTGATACATCAAATACTATTATTGTTAGTTCAATTGGATTTCAAATGAAACAAGGGAAAAATGTTTATTAATATAAGAAAAAGATTATTTGTAGTATTCATGAACTAACTATTAATATATGATTTACCAGTAAACTGATGTATTTATATACAAACCTGATGTTCACAAAAAATTCCTAAGCACGACGTAGTTAATTAGCACGATGTTGAATGTTGATATACCTATACTACGTAATCGCATACATAAATAAATCCAATAAATCGTACGTCTCGGCAACAGTAAAGTCCCGGATGATTTTCGTCTGTGTATATAAGTTGCTTCTGCAATTAAGATTTCATTATTTGGTGTTAGTTGAGTGTATTCAACACTTATCTCGTAGTCTGTGGATATCGTGTAAATAGCTGTGACAATGAAGATAAGAAAAGCGTTCATTATTGCAGTGATGGTGGTAGCACTGCTTATACCATCTTTTGACGCAGCACCTGCACCTGGGAAGATTCCAGTCAAAGCTATTAAAAAAGCAGGCAAAGTGATTGTAAGTATGTTATTTATTTTTAAATTAAAATCTAAGTGTTTAATTACTTTGACTATGTTTCTAATTCTGTTGAGGAAAATGATGTTCTCGTAAGTTTGTTAATTTATGTTAATTTATGATATTAATGTATAGTTATATAATATTTACAATATTATTTAAATATTGTAAATATTATATACCAATATTCCCTTTAGTAGACCATAGTATGACGATCATGTTGGTCATAGATTGACTGGCATGTTGGTCTAGTGGTTAGTGATCCTACTGCTGATCTAGAGGCCATGAGTTCGATTACCACCCAGGATCAATAATTGCGTGATGAGCACGATCATTTGTTGTCTGTCTCTGTATAAATATTTCTATAATATGTATGTATTTAGCAATATCTAAGTATGTTTATCAAGTCTGGTTACCATAGTACAGACTCTGCCTAGTTTTTGATCAGACGGCCGTGTGTATCTTACACGTCTCAAGTTATTATTAGATAGTTAAATCTGAAAATAAAATCGTCGTCGCAGTCCACTTTCAGTGTCTGGACCAAAGGATAATGACTACTCTTGGCGGTATGGAATCGTAGTGAGACGGATTCTTTATACTCCTTAAGTGATAAAGAGGTATTTAGGACGAATGCTGTTACAGGATTGCAGGTGTCTTTTAGTTATTTATTACACAAAAACTTCTGGATCAATTTTAACAAAGATGATTTTGTATTAAAACTGATCAAGATTTTTCTCGATACGATGACTGAGCCTGATCATGAAAACAAGAAATAAACATCTGAAGCAGCAGGAGGAATATTCCTATTTTCACATTAAATTTAGATAAACCTTTTTTTATACAAAATGACGTATGAAGTTCTAAGATTGATATTAAACCATTAGTTCCGGATCCGGTATTAGAAATATATACCCTTATCTGTTATTTGATAAATCGCAAATGGGTTACCAAGCGAAATAGCATACCATATATATAATATAAACTCTAATTCACTTTTATCGATCAAATTCCCCGATTTGTTATTCACAAAAATCGAGCCTTGGAGAAAGAATATGGATGAAGAACACAAGAAATTGGAAAAATATAAGTTCTCCACTTTCTCCTTAGCGGTATTAATAAACTCTAATCAGTTATTTAATCATTTTTTTATGAAATGAAAGGTTATTTAAATCCCTACCCAACAGTATTAGATTGCCTTAATAAAAGTGTGGGGAGAGACAGTGAAGCGTTGCGCGCGCCAATCCATATGACAGAGTTCTTCTGAAAGATTTTTTTCGATTAAGGATCAGAATTCACATCAAATTAAATATTAACAACGATATAATTTTTTTTCACTTACAGAATAAGAAGTTTTTCGGTTTCAAAATGTAGATTTTTCTGATCTTACTTATACCGGATCTTGGACTAATACTAAAGTAGTTACTATTTCCAAATGTCTCATTAATTAATCTGTTTTCATGAGTGTTTACTTTTGACCTTTCTGGACACGCTTAATTAATAAAGACTATTTTTTTAGGGTGACAGTCTCCGGGCTGTTAATATAGCCAGTACGGTTCATGACGTCGTGAGTTTCTTCAAACCAAAGCCGAAGAAAAAACATTAGGTCCCAGACGAAACGTTGACAAGAATATGTACGTAATTCATTAATGTAAATTATTCAAGTGCAAAATCTTAACTTAATTTTCAAATTAACGTAACGTAACGCTATTTAATATAAATTTGTAACATCTTATGTAAGTTAAGTGTATAGTAACTCTATGTTAGTAAACAGCATATAGAGATATTGTTTGTAGCGATAACAAGTGTGTTTGGTCGCAGAATACGTAATAGCACCAGTAGTTTGGTTATAAAACAAAATATCGTAAAACAACGCATCCTGACACGGTAAATCAGAAAACATAATAATTAAGTATTACGATAACTTAATAAACAAGACAATAAAAGTGTAGGTATTGCTGTTTGATTTTCCATTAGCTGACCACCAACTATATAAGATAACGAGCGCGTTCAATTAATTCCCACTTATAGTAAAAATCAATTTTACATTACATTACGTTTTTTTCTTGATCGTGAGAGTTTCTTTTGGTTTTTTTAATTACTGTTTTTATTTCCAATTGCAGAACGCGTCGTAAGCTTCCCGAAATACATCCGATATCTCCTCATGTCTACTTTATAGCCGGTGTTAAAGATAAACTTCTATTGAAGGACTCGTCGCATATTTTTACAAATTCCAATACAATTGCCTGTTGAGCTCTTTTACTTTCAACTATCCTCACCTAGTTTCGTCTAAATAATGTTGTTGCGTCGATGAAACTATCATTGGCGTTCATTAGGAGTTGAAAAGTACGAGGCCCTCATGCGTGGGAACTCAGAAGTTCTTTGCCCAGTGTTATCGTTATCGATTATTTAAGGCAGCAACGTGATATTATTACCGACACCCAGGACAGGCAATTGACAATGTTCGGTTAGATATTTGGCAGCCGGTTATCCGACCAAAAAGATATCCGTTTCATCTCTAATAATTACGCCCTAGAATTTACAACGACGTTTGTAATTTTTGTTGAATTTTTGCCAAGAATTTATATCTAATGTATTGTGGTATATACGTACCCAGTGAGCGGGATTGGGCGAGTTAATGATCCCGATCCTTTATGGCTCTTGGATTGCTGTCATCAATCACATTCTATCTGTTGAGTAGAAAGATAGTGACTATGCATTGGAAATGATACAACATTGTTCTACCAACATTATGACTTAATCCGCAAGAAAGATTAGAGGACCGCGACCACATTCGAAGTATAGAATAAGTATTTTTATAGATATTGGGTGATGTTTTGATATACGAGTACTTAGGTTAATATTTGATACCAAAGTTAAAATACTAATAATAGACAGTAGAAAGACAGGTATATCAACATCAACATGTACAAATTAGGTATTTGAATTTAGCCAAAGTGTTTGACAAGATGTCTGTTTGTAAAGTTCACCATGACCTATAAGTTTCATAAAAAAAAGATCAAAGTCCTTGATAGATATCTATAAAGTAATTAAAGTCTGTGGCTTATGTTTAAGCTATGTTGTTTATGTATTTTTTTTTTTCATTTCATTGATGTATTTGTAAGCATGTAAGTATATAAAATACTGTAAAATGTGGACTATGTGTATGGATATTTAGAATGTGTTTATTTTATGATATAAACGTTTAAATAGAAATTATTGTATTTTTTGTAGGTTTTCTTTGTAGGTACCTACTTGTTTTTAAGTTTCGAATAGATATGCATATGTATGTGCATACTTATGTCAAACTAGCAGTTCCCGCACAGCTTCGCTCGCGTGTACATGCTTAACATAGGCTACTTTTATTTTTCGAAAATAAAAGCAGCCTAAGTTATTCCTACTTGTTATTAAGTAAGTAAATTGGTACATGGTATTCTGTCACAAGTGGGTCTATATTGCAAGGGAAACGGGTACGAAGGAAAACACTGGGTAGGAAGTTCTGCAAGAACCCGGCAGACCTGGACCTTTTGAACTGACTACTTAAATAGCCTATGGAGACACGAGTTTTGAAACTTTGAGAAAAATGAACATTAAAAAATAAACAAATAATTTGTTGATTCGTAAAATAACCTGCTCCGTATTTCTAAAGCGATTGTGAATTGTAACAAAAGATGTCTTCGAAGATATTGTCTACATATCACGTACAGTCGACATATATCAAAAGTTATGGAAGACGTGGTCGGCGTCCGGCGTCTGATGAAATAGGAGCCGGTCTACTAACAACTGGCCTGCAGCCAACAAAGGAACTGAGTGACGACACGGAGTACCGCCTACTGCACTTTGTTACGTCTCAATCAATACTAGTAGAATAAAGCGATATTATTGTGTAACTTTGAGAGTTTATACAGTATATAATATACACTTCAGACCTCTCAGAAGACGACCTTTCCTTCTAAACAACTCACTCGGAAATATTAGACACTAGCTGACCCGCGCAACTTCGTCTGTGTTTTTAAATTTTTCCTGTTTTTTGCAACATTTTTCATTGACTCTTATATTGGTCGTAGCTTTATGTTATATAGCCTATAGCCTTCCTCTATAAATGGACTATTCAACATAAAAAAGATTTTTCAACCAAACAAACAAACAAACAAACTCTTCAGCTTTATAATATTAGTATAGATACAGTATTGCTACACTACATCATCCCCAGTAATCACATTAGCGATATTAAAAAAGGCTCGGTTTGTATATTTGGAATATCTCCTTGAAATTATTTCCACGTTAGTTAAACTATTCAAAATATCTACGAAGTGGAAAAAAGCACTTTAGCTAAGATTTTGTCGTCGCTAGTTAGACATTCGTATTTAGCTCGTCTGCTCTTGAGTTGAATTCATCTTGTTAATTATTTTTTTTGTTTTTCTTCTGTGTTTCTGAAATACTTTTCTCTTCTCTTATGTAAGTATACCCCAAAATACCGATTTTATCCACTCTTCGTTCTATATCCAATCGTCTCTGAAATGCGCTCCCACTCGAAATCAGGATGTCCACTAACCGTTTTATATTTAAGGGGAGGGTGCGTGATCTCCTCCACAATAAGTTGACAGAATTGTCACAGCGATAGTACACGACTCAGTGTATTGATATTCATAGTGTATGTTTGTATATTTCAATGACAATATTTGCATGAAGTTTCGATAAATAAATCGATCCATAAATAAAAAAAAAAGCACCAATTCTATTTAAAATATAGAAGTTATAAACTAACCAGTTTAGTTGAACGTAGAATGCGACTTACTGTTTGCAGCTACTAATACATTTAATATAGGTAACAACGCAGTTATTATTACTAGCAGATAGAGTAGACACCGCGGAGAAAAAGTTTGTAACGCGAACTGCAACCCATGGACCGCAGTGATATCTGTCGGAGTTTACGCTCAGCACTCGAAAGTATTTCCCTACCTACACCTACTTTTAGTTATCGAAAAAAATGCCTAAATGTCTTATTAAAACGTGTACAAGTCATGCAAGAGCAAAAAACATAATTGTGGTGTGACATTTCATCAGCAAGTGAACAAACTTTTACTAAAGCTATTCGTATTGGCTTTAGTAAAAGTTTGTTCACTTGCTGATGAAATGTTAATACATTAAAATCATAATTTGGCACCGCCGCCATTTTCTAAGCTCATCATAGGAAAATACACACAGACCTGACACCGGGTTTGTACCTACCTAGGGACTCTTGTAACAAGATATATATACATGACTAGCAATCGCCTGCTTTCTTTCGTATGTTATAGGATATTATAGTGGTTTTTCTGCAATTATTATTTATTTTTAAAAGAAGGTAATCAAATTAAATAAAAAACATACCCGGTACTGTTAGTACTGGGTATGTTTTTTATTTATAAAAACAGTACAGTTATACGAAAGTAGTAGTTTGGTTGTAGTAGTTAGTACTTTCTAACCAAACTACTACTTTCGTATAACTGTACTGTTTTTTTTTTATATCTGCGAATCAGTCAGTCATTTGTCGTGAGAGAACCCTGCTTCGGAACGTATTTGCCGGCTCGACCGGAGTGATACCACGGCCTCACAGAAAATCGGAAGTGAAGCAATCCTTGCATTGCTTTTCACCGAGTGAGTCAGGTTACCAGAGGCCCTAACCCTTCGTTCCCCCCTCTCCCCCTTCCCTTCCCCTACTCCCACCTTAAAGACCGGCAATGCACTAGTGACTCTTAAGTTGCAGATGCCCATGGGCGGCTGTAGTCATTTACCATCAGGTGACCCGTCTGCTCGTTTGCCCCCTATACAATAAAAAAAAAGTAGGCAGTCATGAGACTGCCGACAGAAGTGAAAACATAACTTCACAATGTATTTGCATATACATACACACACACACACATCTATATATATATATATATATATATATATATATATATATATATATATATATATATATATAATTAGTTAAAAATTGTTTAAATTAAACAAAGAAATCATAAAATAAAATCCCTACCTGTCCATGTCTCTCTGACGCTGTACATGTAAATATAAGAAACTCGCCTCCGTCTTACGAATTTTCGATCTCGGCATAAATTTTTTTTTTTAAATATATGACACTCGGACACATTATCTATACATTTTCGATCAGGGTCACGTGTTCTAGTTTAACATTTTTTACCCATCCCAAAAATTGCACAACGCCGTTAAATAAGTATTCACTTCAAAAAAAGAAAAACGGAGAAAGTTGTATCAAATTTATCTAAAAAAATTGGAATGAAGAAATATGATTATCAAGTGATACATATGTTTAGGGTATTTCAAAGATGATGATTTAATTATATTTTACAAAGGCAGGGTGATTGTACCTCAAGAAAAGTGCAGTCAGCATTTTCAGAAAAATATTCGAAGAAACCTCTGCAAGAAAACAACTCGTTGTGAATTTCAAGAAAATTCAACGTCAAAAAAAAATAATTGAAGAAAAATTTTAATCTTAAAAATAATGGTCAATAATTTAAAATAAAAAATTGTATTCAATTCACATGTTGAACATGAACTAATGTGAAACGCTTTAGATTATTTAATGGTAAAGAAGTATTGACTTGACCTAGCATGCATACAATCACCCTATACAATTCGTTTAAAACACGAAGCTTAAGTCAGCAATAATTATTTTTCTAATCGCCAGAAACTTACCAAACTTCTATGAAGTTTAAATTTGTTGTAAAGTTGTAAAGTTTAAGTTTCTGGTTAAAGGAAAATAAACTCTATTTTATTACCAAAATTATATTTATTCCTAAATAAATTAACCACAGTAAGTAAATTGGGTAGAAATCAAAAGAAAATGATTTATGTTACACATCTGTAGAGTTTTCGTTTTATCTTTGACACCTTAACCTACTCCCCGCGCACCCCGCAGTGCTCGTGAGGCGCACAAGTACTATTCGTGCTGTCTACTCTATACGCTAGTAACAATAACTCAATGTAGGTAACATAATATTATAAATTGTAAAACAATAATATAGCACAGAAAATACTATATTTTTATTAACTGAAACTTGAACACACTAGAACTGTTTGTAACGCTTTCACTTCTTAAGTACTCAACCGATCACCATGAAATTTTGGTTACACGTTGTCAATCGTACAGAAAAGGACATAGGGTAAAGCGGCCAACCGTCCCGCATTCTGCGGGACAGTCCCGTAATGCCAGATGTAGGGACTACTTGCAATAATTAGTAAAAGAGTCCCGCAAAACATTAGAAACGTCCCGCATACTAATTTTTCAACTCTACTGCATTACACGTACACCCATGACATCCATGACGACCTCCTAAAGCATTAGGATGAGGTGAAGTACAGTACAGAACAACGATGGATGAGCTGTTTGAAAACGTACAATAAACCGGAATATCATTAAAAAAAGTTTTGCCATTGCCATTGTTCAGTAGCTGGTTTGCTTACCAGGGCAGAATGCGTCTACCTAAAGAGCATTTTCATTGATGAATTCAATATGAACGTCCGAGACAACCTATATCCCTAACCCATATAACCTATATCAGGGAAATAAATATCAGAAATATCTTCGATTCTATTATTTATCGAACAACCCGCTCCTCCCCCTCACCCCCGCTTAATAGGTCAATATGGCCCGGTTAATATGTCCTGCATTTACTTTTCAGAGAGTTGGCCGCCTTTACATAGATAGATAGATACAAAATCTAGGAAGATAGGAACGATAAATGTGTAGGTACTATTTTTTTTCCAGATTTTTCTAAAAGTACTAGATATTTTGCAAGTTTAAAAAAAATACTATATTTATGCCAAAAAAGAGTGGCAATCCTAGTCTGTAATGCTATTAATTAGCGTTGCGAATGTTGTTGTCTATCTGTTTATGTACAGTAATCGGAGCTCCGAGGATTAACGTTAGCAGAAGGTTAGCCGAAAGTGACGACGATGACTTCAAAGATAAACAAATGAGGCGTTGCCGATTCCACTTAATACGGTAGCCCACCATAGTGGTTTTATATCTCAACACCCCAACATGTAGCTCTACTTAAGTCATAATTATCATTAACCTACTAATAGTGGTAATCTACTAAAGCTGGTTTGCCACCAGAGGTGTGCTACTTTGCTAAGTAACAAATGCGTATCACCCGTCAGCCACGACATCACCACTCGCACGACCTGCGTCTTGCGTCCGCGGCTGCGGCGTCGAAAACGAATGTATGACGCTATTTTTAAAACGGGTAGTACTAGATCACAGCGCGGTATGCACGGGAACGTGCGCGCGACCGGCGACTGCGACGTACGAATTCAGCGTCAAGCGTCTTGATCAAATAATGTTGTATTTTCCACCGCACGGTGATACAGCTCTCTTGCAGTTAAGTTGTACTTTTATATTTTCTTCTATACTTATACAAAAGTTTATAATAGAATGTATCAACGGTCATTCTTGTAAAATCAAAAAAAATATATAGGGTGTTGCCTGTATTCATTGTATAAAGACTTGAATTCACCAGATTCATTTCTCTTTTTATTAACGGGATTAATTCCTTGCCTTGCCTTTAAAATATCTTCAGCAAAAAATGAATTTGATTCTAGGCAGGATCGTACCACTTTTGAAAAAGACAGTCGCCATGCCACGACTCCGCAGGACGCACCGCTAGATACACGGGCCGATGTCGTGGCCGAGGCATCAAACTCGCAAATGAGATCATTAGATTTTTATAGCTCAGCTCTGGTGAACAGCTAAACTTTTATATGTTTATATACTCGTTCATACGAGCGATATGTCCGTGGACGAGATATGGTGCAGGCTAAGGATGTGATTCATTGATCTGTTTATATCCAAGTAGTGTATCTATCTGAGCTAGGAGTAATGCAGAGAAAAAGATGTAGTATTGACATACAAATGTGCACAAAACCCACTTCACACGGTCATTTTCAAGGCACAGGTACCTTGGAAAGCTACAATGAATGTCTTTACAGCATATTTTACCATAAATAAATACATAGTTTTGTAGTTTAAATTTCACCTCGCTTATCGCTTAGTTACATTGAGTTAAATCCTAAGTAATATTATAATTTAAAATATTAGACGCTTTTATTTAACAGCTTGTATTTAACTGATCATCATGAAAATTTTTCATAGGTACAAGTTGTCAGGGGTACAGAAAATGACAGGATAACTTTTATCCTGACAAAAGTACCTACTGTTCCCGAAGAATGCTACTAAAGTGGGAAACAGGTATACTATGCGAGTAAAACTGCGGTCTTAAGATAATTTTGATTACCTAAACTGGAAGTACCTTGCATCCGAAAAAGAAAGATTACTTTGACTTTTATAATATAAACCTTTTTACAAGGTCTGTGTAAATAAAGGAAAAATATTCTCCATATTTCACATTGTTGAAAGGCTTGAATCTGCTTTCGTTTTTATGTTACGCTTGTGTTGAGTCTTCTTTAGATAAAGTTAAATGTACCAAACACATGGAAATTCATATATTTTTTATAAAATACCCGAAAGTCGTCAGTTTTTATGCTTCTGTTATCCTATTCAGAACGTAGAACGCCCCAAATAAAATGTAACAAAACGTAGCAATCATGATAAAATGTTTTTGACCTTAAAAAATACGGTGATAAAATTAAGGATGATTTTTAATCTTGGATATTCTTCCGACTTCGTTAGACACTTTGCTTACACTTAGTTGAAAACAACTTGAAAATTTGACGAGATAAAATTCAATCTAGCGTAGACATATTAATCAGCTCAATAAGACTGGTGACCAAATATTAACTGTAATTGATGATGAAGACCATTTTAATTATGATGTGCCTGATAAAACATTGCAGCACAGATCAGATACTTCAGTGGTTACATCTCTTGCTTTATTACCCGTTTTCAAGCACATCATTCCCCTAATCCTCCATTAAGGAGAAGTACAAGGGTAAAAAACCTGTTGTAAGATTAAATTTAAAACTTTTTTAGCATGTCCAGTACATTATCTTAGTTTTATTTAGTTACATCCACCTAAATATTACAACGTTGTTTTTATAAAGTCTGTATAATATCTGTTGAAATTATTTACATTTTTGCATTATATTCTACTAGTTCAGTTTAATTTATTTTATATGGAATTGTAAAAGAGGAAGGAATTGTAAGGAGGAATTGTAACGGTTTTACACTGAGTTCCTATGTATCATTTATGGTTGTCAACAATCTATGGTTATAAGAAACGTTAGTATATTAAGTTTATGGATTTTCATTTATAAAATAAACTTCCTGACAATACATTTTACATAAGATTTTGTCAATATCAACATCAACAAACCAGGTAATTGTTGTCATCAAGCCTAAGTTGTCGTCACCTCGATTCCTTATGATGATAGCAGTGTGGGGTGTTCTAGCCTAGCAACTCTACATGTAACGTACATAAATGACCAAAGACTATAATTATTACTGTTATACTTTATTAGGTACGATAGTTGGAACACTATAACTTTATTACAGAAAATCTAATTTCACGTTTAAGTAATGAAAAAAAATGTATAGGTATACGTATTTGGATGATTAAGGTTAATAATATTTCAATAAATTTTATTACCTTACAATTAAAACATTCAAAACATTAAGTACAAAAAATACTTATTATTTGCCTGTCTAGGCTTTCACCTTTTTTAGTGTAGTTACATAAGGCATAAGGTAAGGCCTGTCTTTTTTCAGATTTTGCAACTTTTTCAAAGACTTAAAATGTACAGAGGACATGAAAACGTATATATTTTTTAGAATATAACCATAAGTAATTAGGTTTTACGCTTCTATTAGAGATAATCAGAATGCGACGGTCCGACTTATTACATATAAGTCGTACCATGGCGCATTCTTATTATCTTATTTTCCGACAAAGATAATGTAGATGAAATCAGGAAAGGAATGTTCTTGAATTCAAATATGAAGGCAAATGTAAGAAGTTTTTTTTCATCTTAATAATTTGTCTGGCTGCGTTAAAAGTTTTGGTTTATACATGTTAAGTTGATAAGAACTTCGGGTTTGTATTACCTTAACTTTGGAAAGATTTTTTGTTAAAAAATATAGAAACGTAATTTGATAATGTATGCCTAATTAAATTATAAAAAAATGTGTGGGCACGGTTTTCCGAATTATTTTTTTCTCAGACTAAGTTTATATTGTGGATTCTTCCAGTAGATCTTTGGGTCACTTTTGCACGTCAATAAGTTTCGGTAAAATTTGACGGTGCCGACATTTCCTATAATAAATTAACCTTGATAATAATCGCCGATACAAACTCAAGTAGCATGCAACGAGCACCGGGACTTACGCGGGTGAAACCGCGGGGCGCAGTAGTGTCACAATATTTTTTGTAATATATTTTCAAACTAGCTGCGCCCCGTGGTTTTACCCGCGTAAGACCCGGTGGCGTGGGAAAAGTATTAACAAGTAGTATATGTGTTAATCCAGTTAGGGCTGAGCTGTAGGCTACTAACGGGGTCAAATGTGGCGGATAGCGAACGGCCATCAGATATGGTGGCTAGTTGCGAATATACTGAATAAGCAGTCCCCGACCGACAGCGGGAAGGTTATCAGGACGTAGTGAGGTATTTCGTGGAAAAAACACGTCTATAAAGTCGGTACCGGTTGGAATCAAAGCGTACCGCGTTTTCTTTTCTAGTAGCTTCCCCATACACATCTTTAATAGTTCGAGCTGTTTCAGCAGCGCTAGTGCCATGGCGGAACTCGTATTCGTAAATAACGCGATATTTTAAGTTTTCTAAATTGTGAACAAAACAATGTCAAAGAAAAATCAAATGGCGCGAAAGCAAACGAATCACTAAATCCGAAACACAAGCCTAAATTTGAAATTACTTTGAATTTGGAATTCCTAATCAAACGCCATATCTGAAATTTCAAAATGTGAAGAGTTCAAGACCTAATATTATTTTACTTGCCGATTTATTGATCTCATGTAAATGACGATCGTCTTAATAAGAAATAGTCGAAGATCCCAGGGCCCCCAGATATTACTCATTTTCTCCGAAATATAATGTATGGGATGAAGTAGTGTTAGTAATTAGTATGTACTTTGAGTGTATGCATACCTGATAGCTTGGCCCGGCGGCCATTTGTTAGGCCAGGTGCTAAAAGCAGGTAAAAATAATACTCACTTTTCTTAAATTATCAGTACTGATTTTTATGTATGTTTTAAAAAATATTGTTAAAAATTAATAATCAATATTGCCAGACAATTTCCGTCAGCGGTAACTTTTACCAGACGCAATAAAGCTCTCAAAAAATTTGTAACTTTACTTACTTTAGTCTTGATTTTTATATATGATACTCAGGGAACTATTTCAAAACCTTTTGTAAGTAGCCATACTAATCGGAGGGGCCAATCATCTCCCCAGATACACATACAGTGTCGCTATGACTATGAGTACAAGCGTAGTCATAAGATAGTTTTATAACATAGCCTCATAAAACTTATGTTATTAATATTCTATGGAAGTTTTCAGTAATAATTAGGAAATATTTTCACGCTTAATTAAAACGATAATTATAGAATAATTAAATTTGAATATTATAATGAATACATTTGAACTTGTAATGAAAATTATGGATGCAGTTGTTGATTTATGAATAATGTTTTTTTTTACTCTGGAATAATGCTCATATGAAGATACTTGGTATTTCCAGTCCTGAAAATGGTGAGTGGACGTTGGAAGATAATAAATATCATTTCAACTAGTTTGATGGGGACCAATTACCGGGCTTTGTTAGTGAAACGCTTCAAGAAGAACGGGAGAGGTCTAACACTCTCCCGTCCCGACGAAGAGGCACTAGGCACCTGAGAGCACAGAATGATCTCCGGCCTCCATCAGCGCTGGCCCCAGGCCAGGTAACGGGTGAGGCTGCTCGTTACCAGGGCCAGGGCCCTCCGTATGCCAGGGTGTGGCTACCTTCTGTTTAAGAGGCACCAAAGTTCTGCCGGGGTTCTCAGAAACTTCCTTCCTAGAGTATACCCGAGTCCTTTTACAATAGACTCACTGGTCGGTTCGATTCCGACATACCACTTCACCAGTAGCCCCGCTGAAGTGATGGCCCATGGAGGTTTCCAAGCGACAAAAAAAAGTTATATTACTTCTATAATAGGTAGTTTACTTAAATAATTAAAACTTCAATATAAATGAGTCCTTATTTTAGCTTGAATCGTAATTTTAAAGTAACAAAGAAGCAAATAAATATATCCTCCAAAAAGCAGTAATTATTTTTGTATATGCAATTAATTATATTATGAATATTGCCAGACAATTTCCGTCGGCGGTAACTTTTACCAGACGCATTAAAGCTCTCAAAAAATTTGTAACTTTACTTATTTCAATTTTTACATTATTTTTTTAGATAACACTAATATGCATTTTTATTTTTAAATTGACCTTTCCTTTTAATAAAATCGTAACCTATGCTATTACATTAGCCTACTTTCGGTTTACTTATCAACATAGTGCCAGGTGGCCAGAGAAAATACTATGACCATAACGTGTCTATAGTGAGAAAACCATGAAGAAGTTTGTGAACATAGCATATGTGGTGTATAGACTAACTAATAGTATTAAATACCTTTGGTGAGTCACGAACGGATATAAACATAAATAATATAAACATATCTATATTTTACATACGTCCAACATTAGAAAGTTTTAAAACGTTTTTTTAGGATCTTAAACAATTTACTACGTTTTTAATACATTAGTCATCACATTCGAGGTATAAACGTTTTCCACTCCTATATTTTCAAAGAAATGTTTTCCAATGAAAACAGAAACGATTGGGAATTTCATCATTCTCGCTAAGATTTCTCAGAAGTCGCCAATTAAAATATTCAAATTCAGACCGCGGGCTCTTTAGCTTTCTTTAGAATTCATTTTGTCAATTACTTTTATTTATTTTCTCAATTAATGAATATAT
Organism: Euplagia quadripunctaria; assembly: GCA_963859945.1. Lineage (NCBI taxonomy): Eukaryota > Metazoa > Arthropoda > Insecta > Lepidoptera > Erebidae > Euplagia > Euplagia quadripunctaria. The sequence continues at coordinate 12,326,217 of OY982569.1, forward strand.
TTTTAGGGTTCCGTTCCTCAAAAGGAGAAAAGGGATCCTTATAGGATCACTTTGTTGTCCGTCTGTCTGTCTGTCTGTAAATACCTTTTTATTCAGGAACCCGTAGACGCATTAAGTTGAAATTAATACCCAGTACTTATGTCTGCAGTCCCTTGAAGCTGTAAATAAACCAAGCTTCTAAGTCAACGTAATAAAAAGATATGGCCATTTAAGCTTTAGATTTAACCAAATTTTCACATTTGGCAGGTAAATCAAAACCTATAGGGTACTTCCCATTGACCTAGAATCATGAAATTTGGTAAGAAGCATCATCGTCGTTAAATTGCAATATCACAAAGAAAATCGGAACGGAACCCTAAAAATAGTCTATGCGATTAGAAAGTTATATTTTGCGGTTGTAAAGTTGACTTTGTCTTACATCGATGTATGAGAGAGTATTTTTAGAACCGCAAAATTAAGATTGTCTTTCGGAAAAGACGGGCAAAAATCTTCGAGAATTAATACCCGAGGTGGACGTGCTAACAACATACAAGTTGGTTTGCTTACGGAACCCTGGGTGCACGAGTCAGACTCGCACTTGTCCGGTTTTTTCTCTTAGTGTTTATTTTGTTTCTAAAAATATTTTTCTGTTTAATTTAAGAAGCAATAATCAAATAACTACTTTGAATTACGCGTCTGATTACTCAACTGTGCTTACAACTGATTTAAGCACAGTTTAGTTGGAGCCATTTTTGACCGCCGATCAAACATCTATGGTATATATTATGATCGAAGGTTGTACCAATATGTATGTTAACTAAAAAGCTGACTAACTTTCTATTTGAATACATTTACCAACTTAAACGTTTAGCCGAATTGCTATTAAGAATAACGTACAAGACACCTTTTTAGATCGACTTCGCCACCTACTCCTAACAAGCCTTGACCACCATTCCTAGTGACCCAGTTCACATAGAGGAGAGTTTACCCGTTTCCCGAGGGACAAAAAGCAAGTAGCTGAAGTAATGAAAAAAAAAAACAAACGTAATTTATCTGTTTACATACAGAACACAGATTTAAGAGAAGTTTCCAATTAGAGCATCCCCATTGAAATTGAAGAGAGTAAGACAAGTGCTCTATAAATCGTAAGGAAGAAATGTTCTATCAAAGGGGAATATAAAAAATACACATTCAAAATCAAATATTGGATGTCTGTAAAGTCGGTTTATGGACTATAATTCTACGTGATATGATATGATAACGTCATGAGTAAACACAATATTTTTAAAACTCTGGTTAAAAACACAAATTTTTAATTTTGAAATATTATTTACAGTTTTTGCAAATTTAATTGAAATAATTTGTTTAAATATAATCACGAACAATTAGTTATAAAAATAAACTGAAATCAAATCAATGTCAATAAACGAACGCTTAGGACGATCGTGCCTCTCTATCGCTTGCTCTGCGCTCTCGTTTGCACGCTCGGCTCAGGCGGAACGTGACAATGAGACATGCAGTTTCGTGCGTGCAGCCGGCTTTCATCGATTTATAAGACGTTATCACGTCTAAAAAATTTTAGTTACAAAGTCCGCATTGGAGTCATATAAACAGATTATATTATAAATATATAGTTCTTTTAGCGTAGTATTGTAGGTACTATTTTAATTATACATTAGTATTTGTTGGATTATCGTTTGGAGGAGTCAGGAGTTAACTTTATACCACTATCTGGCATTGCCTACACTAATGCGTGAACAACTCAAATATTTTAGTTTTATCATACCATCCTTTATAGCAATTTCTCAGAATAAGTTAAGTTTTTGTTCCCTATATAATTTAGATCAACTCTAAGCATTTCCTGTGTGAACGTGTCAGTGGCATTTCCTGTGTAAAATACCTCCAGTTCGTATGATAAGTGGTTTTAATCTTCGCAATTCTTCCGCTTCCGATAGGAAGTTTGCTATAAAAATATAAAAGTAAAAAAAGTTAGTTTCTTTCTACCTAAGTTTTATTAAATAATTTTTGCATAAGCACTTGTGGCAAATAAAAATCATAAAAAAGGAAGGGCGAAATAGTGTTAAAGACGGACATTCTTGGCGAAGAATCATTTTTGAAATTCGTGGATTAAACCAAGTCTTTCTTCTTATTGAGAATTGAATTGCGTTTTTGAATTAAACTCTCGTATTTTTCAGTCAATTGTTTTACTTGAGTATTCAGGTCTTCTTTTAAACTGTAAATGTTAAACGTGAGTGTTGTAATCTGAACACATAGGTTTAAATATTGTAATAAAAAATAAGTGTTACTGACTTCAGAAAATTGCTATCAGAGAATGTTAACTGTTCAAAATAAAATCAAAATAAAAACCATTTATTTCAATTAAACAATTATAGGTAATTTTGAATTGTCTGGAGTACGAGTCAGTCATAATAAGTTAGTCGTGAAGCTGGTCACCTGCACCAATACGTAGATCATATGAAGAAAATTCTCGGGTTACATAGCGCAAATGAAATGTGAGGACAATGTAACATATTGTTCTAAAATATAGACCGAACTCTATTACTTATATATATAATATAATAGCAGTCCGGAGATGACCAGGCCCGACCAATGGCACCCGTTCACGAGCATGATGAACGCGTATAATATGCATTATTTTGTTTTACATGTTCAAAATATTTATATAATCTCTGTTTCTGTCTACACGAAGTTGGGTATGCATACATTTTAAAGTGTTAAAACTGACCACTTTAAAAAAGTAAACATTCGATGTGGATAAAGTGAAAGTTGTAATAAGTAAGCCCGAAAAAAGTTAAAAATGCTCAAAAAGTAACATAAAAGCCAAGTTGTTTCTTTTATAAATCTATCAAAATCTTTTCTAGGAAAAGGTTAAAAGCCGATTAATTGCAACGTTTGCCACTTACGTTATTACTAAAATGTCTTCCGGTATATCAGGCTGGAGCATATCGAATTGTTGTTTTAATTCATCAATTATAGTTTGGCGCTTGAGAAATTTATTTTCTAGTTCCATATTGATAGTTTTAACCTTTTCAGTTTCGTTGTTAACTTCAACTTCGTTCTAAAAATTACAAAGATGTAAAGCTTTTTAGATTAGAGTGTGTAACGAAGAATAGAAAGAAGTGAATGCAGTAATTAAAGTGAAAATATTTCAATATGCATACGTAATATCCACGTGTTTTTCTAAATCTCTCTGCTATTTCTTCCAATGAATCTTCATATTGACGACTGAAATATTAATTTAAAAAATTTACGAATGTAATATACTCCTATTTGATCTCATTGTTAACAAATCCTTAAAACGAATACGTACCTACTCATTTCAGTAAAATTATTATAATATATAATTATTATTATATATTATAAATCTAAATATTTATGTGAATAAAATTAAATATAATCAAAGATAAATTAAAAAGATTACATAATTGTCTTAAAAAAAGTATCAACGATTTTAATGCTCCGATCATGACAAATTGTAATAAGCTTAGTATTCATTCCGTAATTGCCTGGAAGAGACTGCATCTAGCAATAACGCTGTCCTTTGTACAATATATTATCATGGATATAATTATGTAAATGTATGTTACTTCCATTGTAAAAATTGTGTACAAATAAAGAGTTATCTATCTATCTAATTTTCTATTTCACTCTTTGAGGTGGAGCTTTTTTTTTTCAAATACAGATCAAGAAAAGGTACTTTATGAAGAAAACGACACCTCGAACGCCTACAGAGACAATGAATTAAACATAAAATCGGAAACACCTCCCAAGAAAGATGAAACAGGCAAAAGTCGTATTCGTAGTCATACCTATGGCTAAAATCGGAGTATCTCGAAATTCCCAGTGTGATGAAATACTTACTTAATCGATGATCCCATTAAAATTTTGAGTATAACCAATTCAATTATAAAAAGAATTGTTGAAATCCGTTTACAAGGGGCTAAGATATCACGTGTAACATACTTATATACACATTAAAAAAATTGTCAAATTGAGAACCTCCTTGGTTTTTTGAAGTCAATTTTAAATATTAAAAATTTCCTTTGAAATTTTTAGCTCTAGGTCAGTTTGTAATTTATCTAAGTTACAATAGCCTAATGTCAATTGCTCATAAAATTTTCCAAAATATTACTTTCCCCGATACAGCGACCTTAATTGTCGAATTGTCCTGGTACTTCGTATGCATGGTGACGAGTGTAAATCTAAACTAAATCTACGTAACTAAATCGCTCATTGAGATTACGGTCTTGCAATATCGTCTTCACTACATATCAGTACATATTATAAAACAAAGTCCCCCGCCGCGTCTGTCTGTCTGTTCGCGATAAACTGAAAAACTACTGAACGGATTTTCATGAGGTTTTCACTAATAGACAAAGTAATTCATGAGGAAGGTTTAGGTGTATAATTTGTACCCGTACGAAGCCGGGGCGGGTTGCTAGTTAATAGAATAAATGAAACAAAAATGTGTGTAAATAAAGGCAGTTCATTTTTATTTATTTAATCATTCCTGCATTTTACATTGCACGGGGTAAACTTAATTTTAAATGTTCTGTGGCCAAACTACTATATATATATATATATACATATATATATATATATATGTGTATATATATTGTTTCAATAGTTTGCTCAGATTTCAAACTATTAGCCGAATGATATATATTTGTCACTTTCTCTATCTTTTATACATTACAACAAACGAGCGAGGGAAACCGCGGGCAAAGCTAGTATTATAATTATGCCTATATTCTTGCAACTCCGTCTTATCGCAATTATTCGTTACTGGCTGCTTCAGAACGAAAATCCGTGTTTGGAAATTTAAATTTTGAAATTGCGTCTCAACCGTAGAATACGATTTAGACTAGAATTTAAGAACATTGTAGACTATACTAAAGAATTTATATTTAGATTGCTAAATACAAAATCATTTCACAATTTCCTACTTAAATTTAAAATTATGAAACTGTGTTCACTACCGCTTAATTATTTATTAGGAAATCTGGTGGTTGCTCAATAAATAAATTTAAAATATGATTGGAAATACATTTCATTTGTGATATTTCTAATCACAAAACCAAATTGCAGATTTTTTGTTTATAAATGACTTTCTTGCTTGCTTTTTGTTATGGGCTAATTTCTGGTCTCAATGGCTTTAAGTTTACTTTAATGAGACGTCATTTTACTACGCACGTTTCAAAATTGTGAAAGACATTGCAAAAGCGATTTCTCAGAAATGTTTGCACCATAAAGGGATCGTCGTGCGCCGTCGTGCGTAATTATACTATATGTACATATCTTCTTAAAGTTTTATATAAGCCCCTCATCGCTCGAAAACTTGCGACCCTTGAGTTGTTTTTTAGTCATCAAAAATATGGGGACTGCCATAAAATTAAAAGTGCAAAAAAAAAAATTACTTGTGTGCGTGGGTGAGAGAAACGTACAAAATAAAAACTAAAAAACGGACCTATAAACATTCCTATAAGTAAACAGTATCCTATAAATATTGGGTTTTTTACGGTACCGATTATTATTTATTAGATACATACAAAATAAAAATAAAAAAATGGAGTTATATCATAATAGGCGTCTGGGTCAGGCTTGGGTCAGGTGATTTATTTCCGAGGTGATTAAAGTAGACTAATCAATTCCACTTTGTTCACCTGGGTGAAATCACCCAGGTGATTTATTTCCTAGGTGATCAAAGTAGACTAATCAATTCCACTTTGTTCACCTAGGTGATTTCACCCAGGTAAACAAAGTGGAATAATCCGTTTGGTTGTTTAGTTGAGTTGAGATTGGTCATTGTTTGGGAGATTCTGGTGAAAAATTCTGAGAATTTAATAATACAAAACAAAATTCACGATCGGTTTATACTATTGTGTAAAGATCTCCGGCGTCTTTTTGTATTAGTAATTTCCGGCGAAGTAATGTTAAATTAGTAATGTTTTAAATTACTTTTCATTCCGCTATTTAGCTTTGAATATATTTATAACAAGTATACAAATCGAAACTACGTTTAAACATTGGATGTTTGACTTTAAATAGTTAAGTAATTTTCCAAAGTTAGTATAAAGAGAAATCTAGCGCAAACTCAAAAAGTAAATCAACTCTGAACGGAGATTAAATTTGACTTAATTTGAAGATTGTAACCTTCCGGAGGCTTCCTTATTAGGGTATACCTTGTGTGTACTTAGCACTGACGGAACACCGTTTGATTTTAGCAGGTTCGATTCCGACATACCACTTGTTCCGGTGAGGTAAAGATCCGTGGGGTGCCCCACACGACAAAAAATGTCTTAATAAACACACTTAACAAAGAATGATAGACGTGCTTATTCCAAATTTTAAATTATTTAGCATAATAGAATGATGATGAAACATTACCCGTAAGATGTGTGATATTTATATTTGCTCGTGTTATCTTTGTAGTAAAGGTTAATTAGGTATTAAGGCAACGCAAGCTGTTAACCGTACACGTGACCTATGATTATAAACTGGAATTTCTAGATAACTCCCTATGAGTACCTACCTATGTTATATTAAAACGGTATTTAATGCATCAAACGCAAATACGAGATTGTGTGCATTCATAATCTCAGTAATACTTGCACGTGCCACTGCAAAATGTATGTTAAGTGATATTGGAGATTTAAAGGAAGTGTTCACAAGATTTTATATGAGCACCTTTGCATGAGGAACATGGTTTCGCACTGTTTTCACTGACGCTCAGCGCAGTAGGGGAATAGTGCCATGATATGATAGCTAAGTTTGATGCAGGCTTATTTCGGTCTCATTACGTCATTGTGATAGGTGACGAATCTTGGATTTATCAAAACGATCTAGAAACGAAATGCCAGTCGCGAGTTTGGCTATTTCAAAATGAGCCAACGCCTAGCAAAGTGAAGCGATCTAGAAGAGCAGGAAAGATTTTGAAAGCATTTTTTTTACTACAACAGGGTATCTGATGTTAAGGGGTCAAAGTGGCATTGTAACCAATTGGTATACTGCCAAATGTTTGCCAGAAGTGTTCATTGTTTCAGCAGCAAGCGCCAACGCGAGCTGGATCATTCCTCTTACAGCCCTGATTTGGCTCCGGGCGACTTCTTTTTATACATAATACCTTCTAATAAACCTTCTGCACGGATGGCTACAGATATTGCCAATGCTGGCTTAAGCAACGTGTGTAATGTATTATGCTTCTCTTCACGATAATATAGACATGTAGGTCTCTAAAACAACTGTATCATGAATTTCCTGTTATATAGTGAAAATCCCAATCACGTTTCCGTACCTCTTTGCCTAACCTTTTTGGTATAGTGATAAGAGGGATGTCAATTTCAAATCCGATAGCCTCTTCCGGCTAGGGGACTCGCCGTTAAATAACTTTATATACGTATGTAATGTAGCTTTCACATTGTATTTACTTTATAACCTATATTATAAGCAAATTATTTATCAAATAAAATTAGAAACCTATTTATAACGAATTCGTTGAAATAAGGCTCAGACTGAGATGTCTGCAAACACATATTTGTAGCAATCTTGTTATAATTTTGTTACGGACTTATTACTTCTAAGTGTATTGACGAAAGTCTACACTCAATTTGTGTATCTACATTTTTATTTATCTAAGTTAATTTTGTATGATGTATAATATACAATATTTGTCACGCGTTTTCACTCTTCTTAGTCCTGACAGATGTCTTAAAAGAGCCTATAACTGACTTTGAATACTGCATGCTACCAGTGACTTGTGGCAGTGAGTGGTAACCGCTTACTATACAACAACAGAAAGGCTCAAAGCATCAAAACGAACTATAATAAGCTATTCTGAAAGAATCTCTGATATACCGCTAGACCTAGATTGCAGCTATTACTTGCATAATGATATATTCTTGTTAGTGAGGACATTTCTCTCGAGTTCCTTATGAAGGCGAAGGTACCCCTCTTAATAGTAAAAACACACTGTTCATAAAAGTAAAAATTATAAAAGTAATGTAATGTAATGTAAATAATAAATGTTTAACATTACTAGTGGGAGAGCCATGCTTCGTACACTTCGGCACGTATGGGCCGGCTCGACCGAAGTGATACCACGGCCTCACAGAAAACCGACAGTAAAGCAATGATTACGTTGGGTTTCGCCAAGCTCTTCCCTCCCCCCTCTCTCTCCACTTCTCCCCCTCTTTCCTCCCTACCTCTACTCCCACCTTAAAGGCCGGCAACGCACTTGTGACTCTCGAGTTGCAGGTGCCCATGTGCGGCGGTAGTCACTTACCATCCGGTGACCCGTCTCCTCGTTTGCCCCAAATTGCATAAAAAAATAATGGAAAGACAAGTTTGACTACCTCACTACTTAAGTACCTACTACTTAAACTAGCTAACTTTTAATTCTAACTACTTTAACGTACACTTGAAGCTCTGTTTCCTGTTCTTTTTTCTTCAATAATTCTATTAGTTCGCTCTGAGTCGCACGAGTTCTTTCTATACTTCTAGATAGATCATCAGTTTGCCGCTTCAGTTGCATACGTTTAGCTGTTAATCGCACTGTAAATACGATTCAGATTCTAGAAACTAACATTTTTTTTTCAAATCTTAGTTATAATGATACCTTTTACCTATAGATATTTTTAAAGTAATTTTAGTTATACAAATTTATATCGCTCTAAATGGTTACACCAGCACTCCATTTAAAGTTATGATTACATAATGAGTCAGTAGTTGCTTGTGAATAGAATATAATAATGAATAGAATCCAGAGCTTCTAGCCTTCGAGCATTTACAAGCTTGACTTGGTGCATCTTAAAAAGAATGTGAGAAATGCCTTTATCTTTTTACTGTGTCACAATAATCTGTGTCTCAGAGTAAGGTAGAAAACCAAAAATTATCTTACCATTTTCGAGTTTCAGTCGTTCAATTTCAATGTTCAAGGAACGGGCAACTCTCAAAGCTGTCACAGTTTCACGATATTTTCGTTCATTTTCTGCATCCAAAGCAGGCAAAGCGGAGCACTAAAGTGACCACGTAACTTATTATGTACGTACAAGTGTTAAATACTACCTACATTGCTAGTTCTGTACTGACAATTTATCATTTATAGTTATCAAATCAGTACAGAACAAGCAATGTAGGTAGAACTTACATTTGCACTAATAAAAGTGTTCATCATACAGAGAAGTTTTTACATACAATAGTATGTAAAAACTTTAATTGTACTCGAAAATTAAGCATATTCATTTCAAGTACGTCTATTGTCTTATAAATAGCGATAGAAATACACGGGAGTCGTAAAAAAATATAAAAAGAGGACACAGAAACGACGAACGATTCACAATTTATTAGTGTATAAATAAATCCAACTAATATAAAATAAATGTTTACTGGATTTTGTTTTATTCTCGATTTTTTTTTTGAAAATTCCTAAATTATTATTATAGAAACAATATCTATAACGTGTGGCGTAGTTTATCAATGTGACGAAAAAATATTTTAACCAATACTTACCTGCAAAACCAAGTCATTCTCTATTTCTTCCAAATTGGTTTTGAGCAAACAAATTTCAACTTGTTGTTCTTCTGGTTTAAACATTATTAGCTTTGAATTTTATGAATCAACTCTAAGAAGATAACTAAGGATGATTTTTAATTGATTTTAGTTACTAATTTTATCGCTACAGAGTAGAGGAGAATGTCAATTAATTGTCATTGGCTAAAATTGGCGCCAAATCTAGGAAGCCAAAACATTTGTCTATGGTTCTTAACTTCTTGTTCTTCTTGTTCTAGGAGCAATTTCTTGTTCTAAGAGTTCTTGTTATATTTGGTGTAGTAAAAACTCTTTGTAGCAAAAATGAATGAAAGGAAGTGTCAAAAGTGTCTGAGGATATTATTTTTACTCTTATAGTTATGTACCACATTGAACAACTTTCAATCAAACGAGAATTGAGACTAGGGGAGGGCTACTTTAGCTCAAAATATTTTATCGTTTTGAAAATACACACGTATAATGAGTTTTTTTTTATAGATTTATTAGATTGAAAGGATATTCTTGTGAGCCGATTGAAAATTATTTGATAATAAGTATATTTAGTTTTTTTTTATAAAATATTATTATTTCTAAAATTATAAAGGTGTAAATATACATGCCAAGAGTGAAAATAATTTCCATCTGACAAAAGGACTTTGATATCCGCAGTACATCGCGTGCCTTTGTTGAATAACACGAAAAAAACATTATAGAATTTTAAATGAAATTATATCTTGCCCTCTCGCCCCAAATAGCTAATACGTTTTTCACATTTGAATTTATCCTGAATATTTTATAGACAAAAATTTCGGTATCTTTATAGAACTACTATTCCAAGCAACTGATATTTTTTTTAGAATTAACTTTGCATGTTAAACAAACGCTAATTTAATTATTTAATTTATGTAGGTACAAACTAAGATGTTGGTACAAACACGGTATTTTGTCCGTTGCACTTTGACAAAGCACATTTGTATAAATTATAATTTAGTAGGTATGTCAGCCCGTATGCGGTGCCTCGGTGCCGGTGCCTCTTGATAATTCTGACAATTTGTTTGTGTCAATTTTGACATGCATAATTAGGTTAGGAACATATTATATAATTCAAAATATGTGGCAGACTGCATAATAATTTCGGGGTAAGCTTTTGAATTAAGACTGAATTCTATTAGGTATATAATACTAGTTTTAGCACGCAGCTTCGCTCGGGTTAATGTAGATTTTGTTAATCAATTCAGGTCTCGGACGTACTACTTTTTTCTGGATGAAAGGATCCTATGTCTTTTCCTGTTCCCCTGTCAACATATATGCAAAAATGCAAGAGGATCAGTTGAGTAGTTAAAGAGTGGAAGGTAACATATAAACAAACTCCCATTCTTATAATACGAGTACATGCTGTTGCCCGCGACATCGTTCCCGTGGATATTTTGGTGAAATCTATCCCACGGGAACTGTTCAATTTTTCGGGATAAAAAGTAGCCCGTGTGCTATTCCAGACTGTAATCTATCTCTGTGCCATATTTCATCAAGATTCGTTCAGCCGTTTTGAAAGAGCGTCATCAATAAAGTCATCCATCCATTCATCCTCACAAACTTTCACCTTTATAATATTAGTAAGATTAGAATTTTGTTACTCAGTTGTCAACTGTCACGGAGTTGTTTTCACGTCAGGTGTCTCCGTCAATAGCAGTGAAGACATGATTATAAATTTATAATAAAATGATTCGGGCATTTAAATAAAAGTACGCATATAAAACTCGAATTGAACTGTGAGCGTTCAACACCCGAGACAGGTTCGCCTTTTCAATACTATACAAAAACCAAACGCGACTATATTGGGGTGTTTTAGGTTGCTTGAATTCTTCAAAAACGCACCCAGAGATAACATTTTTTAAATTACCTGGAAACTCCGAAAGGTAAAACTATAAAATAATTTTTATGTACCTAGTACGTAATTTATTTCTTTTTTAATAGGTCGGTATTTCGCTTTTTCTACCGAGTAAAATACTTGGATTAATAAATAAATATGTAGATAGGGTGACAAAAGTGACACACGAGTGACTTACCCACGCTCGCGTAAAGAAAACTAGTAGGTGGTTTCCTAGGCTAAACTATCTATTTACTTATGTATTTAGCTACTTACATATATTATTGAATTAGACGAAATATCATTATGAAATGATTATGAAATTAAAAAATGGCAGGTACCTACTACTCATTTCATTCACAACCAATTTTTATGTTTTTTAATAAAAAATAAATTATAATATTTACAATCACAAAACTAGAAAGAAACTCAAGTAGGTAGATGAAATTATGGGCAGAGCCCTATCGCGTGTTTACGTACCGTCCGGCTGTAGGTAATTATTTCAAGGAAAGGCCCGAGTCACAATACTGTACATACATATACTGTGCCTCTGGCTTTGTATTAGTGTTTTATATTTTTATATGAATCGTAATACATAATACAGTGTTGAGTCAGTCACACAGAATACAAATGGTACACTGGAATGAGAATATAAAAGCATTTTGAAAATGATCGTGAATTTTATACAATTTGTTATACGGTGACAAGTAACACTTAAAGTTTTACTTAGATATCTTGAATTATTATACCTAACACTTCCCAAAAGTATAATATTACATATTAATAACAGTTTGTAGTTATTTTAGCAAAAAAAACTTAGTGTCACTAGCATGCATCACGTGGGTAATAACCTGCTAAGTAAATACATATTTGGAATAATCATTTCAAGTTTACTGTGTTACACAAATAGTATTATAGTTATCAGTTTAAACATTCTGCGTGTATCTGTATATTGATTTAATTTAAAGTAAAAAATATTGGTTATCTGTAAAGTCGGTTTACGGACGATAATTTTACGTGATAACGTCATAAGAAAACACAATATTTTTAAAAACTCTGGTTAAAACATTAATTTTTAATTTTCAAATATTATTTACAGTTTTTACAAATTTAATTTAAATAATTTGTTTAAAATATAATCACGAACAATTAGTTATAGAAATAAACTGAAATCTAATCATAGAGCAAGATCCCAGGGCCACCAGACGTCACTTATTTTCTGACGAACGAAATGTGGACCATTGAGTGTGACTTCACGTAAATTCTTATGCTCCATTTTTATGTATGTTCGCCAGACAACTATTTTAAAACCTTTTACAAGAAGACAGACTGATCCAAGGGGCCGATCATCCCCTAAACTCAATTTTAATTCCTCTATGGGTAGGAGCGCGAGAGCATTATCCACGCGCATGAGACTGAGTGAGACATATATTAGCATATATTGACCTCCCTCTCTCTCTCTCCAAGTTAAGTAATTATTTTGGGAGCTTTAAAGCGTCTGCAAAGCAATACGGCCGACGGAAAGTGTCTGGGAGTATTGTCGACTTATTTTTAACGATTGTCTAAAATATACGTGAAAATTAGCTTGGAGAATTTACGTGAGGTAAGTAAGGTTTTTATGTACCTTGAAATTGGCCGCCTAACCAAGCTAGCAGGTAGGCATGCGATCGTAGTACATACTAACTAGTGTTAGTATGTGTATGTATATGTGTACGAAATGTGGACGATTGAGACTACTCAAGTCTCAATCGTCCACATTTCGTTCGTCAGAAAATACGTGACGTCTGGTGGCCCTGGGATCTTGGACTATCAATGTCAATAAACGAATGCTTAGGCCGATCATGCCTCTCTAACACTGGTACCGCCCTCTCGCTAGCACGCTCGGCTCAGGAGGAACGTGACAATGAGTCATGCTTTTTCGTGCGTGCATCCGGCTTTCATCGATTTATAAGACGTTATCACGTTAAAAATTAAATCTGTCTTTTCTTCGCTTAAAATACATAAGATTATTTTATTTTAACATAGAGTAACAATACCCAAGAAAGTAGTAAGGGAAATATCGAAGGCATTTTTCATACGGAAACCTTAAACTTAACCTTTAAAAAATATGTTTTCTCCAACGTCACGTTTTGTGCTCAGGTATGTTTAAATTGACTCCTTGAGAGACAACAAGGTTGGTGTCCGTCAAGATTCCAATACCGAGCACGTGCATTGTATTGGAAATTACAAGTTACAAATATTTACTGCAAACCTTAAATACCTTAGGACAATGTTCCCCTGCGGCAGGAGAATATTGACATAGAGCGATGTCCTAAAAATGATTAATGGTATTGCGGAATTAATTAAAAATAGATTGTCTTAAGAACGCGAGTCACGATTCTAGATCATAAAATTAATACCTTATACAATTATATTTGAGGCTATTAATTATTAGGTAAATAGAATATTATAACGTTAAAAAGAAATGTCAGTTTAAATCTAACAATCCGCTGACAATATTGAGGAAGGGGTTTGTCTTCAGTAAAAAGGCATACAAATTTCTGTGGTGAAACTAGTATTTTATAAAAGTAATTACAATAGTCTACATAGTATATACAAATTTCGAAGTACAGCCATCGGAGGAAGAATCGATACATACCCTATTTAATTCCGATGTTATAAGTAGTACATTCTCGAGTCTAGCTCTTCGGGTTCAGTGCGCATTCGCATGACTTTTGTAGTGGACATTATGCGCTCTGCTTCCGCGTGTGTCACCATGTTACGTTATTTATTTTTTATATATACGAGTATGTACAGTCACATGAATGCTTATTCATTTCTATCACATAATAATGATGCAAATATTAATGTAAATTATAAAAAAAAGGGTTATAGTAAATTGATAATACATTGGTAAGGCCATAAACATTCATACCAGGGGCATGGTTAGCATGCGCATGGCTAAGAATGCTTTCGAAGACTTTAAATATCTTCGAGAACATTAATTTTCTGGAAGTCTCCGGAATAATAATAATAATAACTTCAGACATCTGACACAGGGCCATCTGATCACAAACTAGGCAGAGCTTGTACTATGGTAACCAGACTGCTGATAAACATACTTATATTCCTAAATACATACATACATATTATAGATAAATTACACCTAGACATAGAACAAATGATCATGCTTATCACACAATGTCCTGTATCCAGTTTTCCTCAAGCTATACTGGTTATCCTATAATATTATAATGATATATCATTTTTGTTAACTGACGAATCCTGAAGCTACACAGTGGGCCACCCAGAGAATCAAAATGTGGCAAAACACACATCACTACAAAAATTTATACAGCTCCTTTGTCTTATGATTGCTGGACACATATCTAGCAAGGTATCTTGTTATGCAGTAAGAGCACCCCACCTCGAACTATCATGACTACATGCTTCATATTAGGTTGACCTAATCTATTTATGTAACGAAATCTTTCAGTATATATAAAAACTATATATATAACAACATACATTCTGAACTACTGAACGGATTTTCATGCGGTTTTCACCAATAGATAGAGCGATTTATGAGAAAGGTTTTGTTATATAATTTGTTAAAGTTTTGTGAAAATTGGTTGAAATATGATGATGATTGTTGAAGATGTCTCTGCTACCCGTGCGAAGCCGGCGTGGGTTGCTAGTATTGTATATACCCAGGGGAGTTGGCGCTGATGGTCGAAATATAGGCTCTGCCTAGTCCGGCTACAGAAGCTTGATTGATTTGCGTATAAAAATCATAAAATAACCTTTCAAACATGCATAACTAACACGTAAGTTTTATGAAATAAGTAAATAAAAATGAATATGTAATGAAAATAAAAAAAAATGTTCGCAACTATAGCGTTTTTTTAATTTTTCTATACAAAAATTATTTTTGACTTTTTAGTTCGGTTAGCTATTTTAGCGTTTTTTATTTTTTTAAACTAATTTATTCTGTCATAGCAAACTATCCTAATTATGAAATAAAATATATTGAAATAAATGGTCTGAAATAACATTTAACAAAAAAAAAATATAAAAAAAATCTATTGTTTAACAATTTATTACTTAAGCCGTAATTTATCGTTGCCTGTTTTTTAATAAACTTTTGTATTTACAAATATGTGTCGCTTCAGAGAAATAGCAGTTGTTCAAATCTTCACAAATTCTCACGCGTGACTGTTTCATTGAAGACTTGTTCATTATCGTTGACTTTTCTGAATAAGTTACAGTTCCTCCTGCAGATTTATCAGATGTCTCAGTAGCTAGAGTTTCAGATTCCTCTTCTTTTAATGTCTTATTAAAACTGTTTGGTAGAAAATTCATAGCAGTGGCACAAGAACGGCAAACATGATATTTACAATGGTTTAGACCATTATAATCACTAGAAAGATCACATTCAGCTTGTACTCCTGTGTCCGTTAACTCATTTACAATTATAGTTTCCACTTCGTAAGGAATAAGGCGATCCTCACTAGCACGAGCACAAACGTCACATTTACAAGATAAACTTGTTAATTGCTGTTTCAGTAAGCGCACTTCGCCTGGTTCCTCATATTTTCGTGTAATCATTTTCATTGAGTCATTATTATCGTCGACGGCACGGTTAGTATTCAATACAAGTTATCTAGTATTTATAGTGGTTGGGTACACCTGTATATGTTTTTACTTACTTTACTGTATGTTCCCAGTTGTATCCGGCATATTGGTAGTTGGATACATTTTAGGTTGTCATGTGTAAATATTTATTATTTGTCTTTTAAAATACACGTAGTTTTTATTGGTTTTTCCTAATAATATTACATATTTAATTTCATTGGATTTAGACTGACATATTTGAAAATGACTTTTATCGTTTATTTGTTGATCATAGATTAAAATAGAATATTTACCTCATAGAAGAGGAAAGAAAGAAAAAAAGAAAATATAATTTATTGCAAAAACATCAGCGTACATTTTTTTTTCTATGTTACCTTTAAGTCTATATTTAAAAACACATTGATAATATTATTCACCTACTTCACAAACATCACATTTTTAGTCTATGGATGGATATTACAATATGTCATTTTTGTCATGTAGACTAGATGTACACATCTATGCGTTTCAATTACAGAAACTTGCGCATTCTTAATGAATAAGAGGGAACACTAAAAATATAATTAGTTTATGTTTCTAATTCCATTGTACAATTTTTTATTTATTTTTATTTTATTGGGGACAAGAAACAGTCAAACACTATGTATAATAGGAGTAGAAATAATAGCATAGCAGCAAATAATGAACAACCAACTTCACTTAATTTTCCACGTTATACAAATCGGACTTGCGACCCACCCAGTGCACTACTGACGAGAACCCACTTCTAACACAAGCGTTAAGCTTAGTTGGAGGGGTTAACAATAATACTAGTAATGTGTGACCCACGTTACTAGTATTCATTAAAAAAAAAGAGTACTAAAACACAGGTGGTTTTACTACGCCTGTCTTATTCTAGAGTACATATTTCTATACTTTGCGCTTCTAATTCTGTTTGCAAAACAAAAGTAGCCTAAGTTACTCCTTATAACACCAGTTATCTGCCAGTGAAAGTCCCGTGGAAGTCGGTCCACTCGTTCCGGAGATTAGCCGGAACAAAAAGGTTGACAGACAAACATTTTAATATTAGTTTTTTTGGTATATGTACCGTGTAAACATTCGGATGCATTTAGTAAAATTCTGTTATTATGACATTTCAAACAGACACTTCAATTTTATTTATTTATATAGATTCTGATATGTACTGGTGGAGCCTGCCGCGGGTTCACTCGCGTGTACATATTTACATTTTTTGCACGGAACTCTTTTACTAAAATAAAAGTAGCCTTAGTTACTCCTTATAACATCACCTATCTGCCAGTGAAAGTCCCGTCAAAATCGATCCAATAGTTTCGAAGATTAACTGGAA
Organism: Euplagia quadripunctaria; assembly: GCA_963859945.1. NCBI lineage: Eukaryota > Metazoa > Arthropoda > Insecta > Lepidoptera > Erebidae > Euplagia > Euplagia quadripunctaria. The sequence continues at coordinate 12,343,571 of OY982569.1, forward strand.
CAAACATAAGGACAGGCAGACAAAATAAAAAAAATAATGTGTTTTTGGTACCTATAGGTAAACAATTGTGGTGACTTCCACATACAGCAAAAACATACTACAACATCGTCTAACGAAGACGAGCTAAAGTACGGAGTAACAATTAATCCTGCATCGCGCTATGAGAGTTCTCGCGTCGATTAGTATTATATACAACTTCCCAGCATGAACCGTTGGGCCGCGGCTCGTCAGGCATTATCACCAAGCCTTGTCGAAGGATCCTCCTTTTGTGTTGGAGGGACATAACACTCGTTCCTCCATACAATCATATCCACTTAGTAAAAAGCTGTCAAGCTTAAATTTAACGGCGGGCAATATGTCCGAAGTGATTGTTATAAGCACTGACCAGCTGGTAAATGGGGGCGCGTCGTCCAGCGTTACTTCGGCATGAAGTAGTGCTGAACAGACCATCCGATCTAACTGCGTGTCTGTGCGCTGAACTAACATAATTTGTTGCTGAGATCAATGCAATCGTACTTGTTATGACACAGATTATAAATAGTTACTGCTTCCAAACGTAAACGTCTCTACTGCAGCGTTAGAGTGATGTATTCACTAAAAAGTTGTGTATACGAAGGATAACAATGATATCTAACATCTGCCCCTGTAGACAAGTGGCACTTCATTTTCTATAACGACAGTAGAATAGAAAAGTAAATGTATGGGATTGACATAAGCCAAAGAAATATCACGTGACTAAGCGTAAAGAACTTTTAAACTGTAGGCAAGTGACACTTTTACAAACGTTTTCGGTACGAAGCGATCGCTACCGAGCGAACGTCAATACCTTGTAGAAAACAATACGAAATGGCGATTTTTACAATCAGCTGATAATTGACGTAGTAATAATTGTTCAAATTTCTGTAAAATGCACTCGTTGCAACTTTTGTAGGCTGCACATAACGAGGAGTTATACTTACAATAAACTTAAAATACTAGGTACGCGAAACTCACCTGTCTAGCTTTGAAAATGATTAGAGGGCGTCCATTTATTCCGCGAAGTGATATATAATTTTTCGACCTCCTTGATTTACTCCTCCCCCCCACTAATCTCACGTCAGATTTTTTAAACTGCATATTTTTTGTGTAAAAAAGTAACTTGCTTGATTGCGTTGGATTTATAAAAAAAGAAATATTTGCTTACTTAGTTTTATTTAAGACTAGTGAATACTATAATTTAAACATAACGTAGTCCAGAATCATAGTAGGAAAATCGAACAATAAAATACGTAAATAGCAAAAGAAGAATAATTACTATAATCCACAGGGAGTCATGAGGGGTCTCAAGAGAGTGCCTTTTTACAGTTTCGTGCAACAATCTGGTTTCTAGAGAAAGGTTGAATAGAATTAGCGTTCGCTAAATCAAAGTACATTTGTCCATCAATCTATTATCGTTTTCATAAGGACGTCAACGTTTTTAGAAATGGAAACGCTAAGAAACGAATGACACTTGTCTAAGCCTGTTGAAATACATTGCTCAGTAAATCTTTTCCCGTATTTTCTCTAAAAAGTCTTTATATTTACTGTAAAAGGGTTCCAAAGAAGGTAGCATATTCTAAGTGAGGCCTTATGAATGGGTTATATGGTTATATAAAAAGTTAATATAGGTAGTCGATTAAAGTTTTTACTTAGACTCTAACTCAAATCTAAGTTACCGCAGGAAACCAACTTTGTTTAGTGTCGTATTATATAACTGATATTGAAAATTGATAATGAAAATTTAATTTTTTGTAAAATTAATAAAGTTGCTATTTAGAATATTTAGATAAAGTTTATTTAATTGACAATATTCAGTGAGACGGTGCAGATCCTGTTGTAGAAGCAAACAATCATAATCGTTGTTAATTCTTTTGTAGAAAACTGAAGAGCGTAGTAATTTCGGTGTCGGCTCTTAGACTATAAAGTTTGCAAATAACATCTAATAAGCTAGTTCGTGAATTGTATATGTTCGTAGCTGTAGGTAAGTACACAGTTACTTTTTTAAAAGTTCGATATTAATTCAGTTGAATAGTTATTTAGTATTTCCAACTCCTATTATGTACTTACTACAGATGTAGTTTTATAAAAGTTATACAAACTCATTTGCTGAGCATTTCTAGTTAAATATTTTTAAGCTACTACTGCTTAACAACACAAATAGTGTGAACTTTTACAGACCTGAATCATTATAAAGATTATATTTCAGTAGAAATTGTTACACTTATCTTAGCACTTTTTTTAATTGTTTATTGGTGTGTAAATAAAGTGTTCGAAGGCAATAGGGATTTTAAAAAAACATTTTTTTTTGTAATAAGTGAAAAGATCATAATTATATAAGTTTTATAAAAAAAATATTTTTGGATTTTAGTTTTTCGCTATAATTAAAAAGTTATATTATATTAAAAATAAATGTTTGAACCCAGTACCGAAAAAGCGTCGACAGTTCCCGAACAAACCTGAGCGCGTGTGACGTCATAAGAGCACACAGCTGATACAGTGTTTTGATAGTGACGCTAACACTGTACTATCGTGAAATTCCTTTAACATTATGACGTCATAAACATGGCGAATGATCGTGGCTTGTCTGTAGTCACGTTATTCTATTTAAAATTGTATCAATTTTGAATTATTTATAATTAATTTAAAAAAAAGTTTTAGCATCGAATTTTAATATAATTTATGATAAAGTTTGGAAATACCTCCTTAAAAATCAATATTTTTTTACAACCCAATTATGATGTAAACGAAAAAAATAATAGTTTAAAAGATTAATATAATTATCAGAGTCATATGGAATCTTTTGATGAAAGCATAAGTATTTTATAAATCGTCTTTGAATTGATTCAATACGATCAATATATTTATTATAACAGAGGTTCCAAACCTGAGACGCATATTCAAGATGGGGACGTACAAACATACAGTACAAGATTTTAAGAGTTTTAGCTTGTGTGAAACATTTCGACACTCTCATTATAAAACCTAAAGCTCTGGAAGCTTTTTTCACGATTGTGTCTACGTGTTCATCGAAAATTAATTTGGAGTCATGGTGCACTCCCAGATCGCGCATGGAGTTACATTTGGCCAAACCTGGGCCTCCTAAGGTGTAGCTTGTGGAAATTGGCAATACTTTACGAGTGTACGTCATTACTGAGCGTTTGCTGGCATTAAGATCGAGTTTGTTATGCATACAGTATTCCTCAAGTGCATATAGGTCTTTTTGAAGAGCTAACCTGTCACTATCTGAAGATATGGTGGTATAGATCTTCATGTCGTCGGCAAAGCATAACAGATTGGATGACTTAAAGCATATGTCTATGTCGTTAATGTACACAATAAACAACAGCGGGCCAAGCAGAGAACCTTGAGGAACGCCGCTTGGTACAGTAACCCAACTGGACATATAATTACTGAGCACTGTAGCTTGTGACCTATTCTCTATATAAGAGGAGAACCATCTTAGCAAATCCCCACATACTCCCATGTTTTCAAGCTTCAAGATTAGCCTATTATGCCCAATGCGGTCGAATGCTTTACTATAGTCGGTGTACACGACATCTACTTGGCTACCCTTATCCATTGCATTAGTGATATAATCGTTAAGTAAGACGAGGTTTGTAACAGTTGATCGTCCATTTAAGAAGCCGTGTTGGTAGGAGCTGAATGAATTTTTAAGAGCAGAATAAACCTGACTATAGATTATCCTTAAATTAGTTTAGCGATTATGCATAGTTTAGATTTAGGCCGGTAGTTAGTAATTTCCGTTTTCGATCCCATTTTGTGGATTGGGGTGATAAAAGCTGATTTCCAGATTTTAGGCACTGTACATAGATATAGGGTTTTTTTAAAAAGAAGTGAGATTGGGTGAGATACAGAGGATGCACAACGTACTAAAAACTTCGCTGATATACAATCAGGGCCTGCCGCTTTCGTCGTGTCAAGTTTGCGTATCAAATTAGTGACTTCGTCGATATTAATTTCTACACGAGAGATATTGGAAATTGGTTCAGCAGTACGAGAGCTAGGGGTTAGCACAGAAGCGGGTGTATCAGGTGACTGCGTAGTGTCCAGAAAAGTAGAATGGAAGTAGGAAGAAAAGAGATAATAAATACGCCAGATTTCATTCCTGTGATGAAGTTACATCATAGCAAATTTTTTACCCATACATTATACCGATCAAGTGACGTCCTCTGACCAAAATTTAGGATCGGTCAATCTTGCGTCCGTCTACAATACGCAATAAGTCGGTCAAAATCACCATGTAGGACGCAGTATAGTTACCAAGATGCATATATAATATATATTGTGTAGGGTAGTAGCAAACCCAAGATAGCTTTGGTAAAAGAAAAAACAAAAAAGTTCAAGCTACTGTAAGAACTTGATAGTGGCAGCGAAAGGTGTGGCAGTGGGAGTGGCAGTTCATTAAAAAGTTCCCAAGTGAAATTGGACACCTAAAACTGGAATTCGCTACGACAAATTATGAACAATTGTTTAATGTTGATATAACTTCAAAAGTTATTGAACTTGAGTAACTTCTTAAAAAGGTGGAATCTAATTTAATTTACACAAATTTTAACTTTCAAAGGATATACAGACGAACTGTCTTGATTGATTAAACAATGTTTAGACGTTAATTTTCAGTGATTCGAATACTTCAAGATTGATTATACTTTATTATATTATTATATTGCGGAAGAATTTAATTGGTCTAGGTGTACCTAATGCTATGTTTGTTTGAAACTTACTCAATCATTAGAATCAGTTGATAATATCTGAATTTTACAAAGCTATTTATTACATACACGCCTGCTTGTTATTCGATTATGTGATGTTTTGGCTGTCAAATAATATTTTGTTATTGGTCGGTTTCGTAAAAGTCCTGACGGCGAATGTTAATGCATAGAATGTATATATTATGTAATTTTTGAATGTATAAAAATTACTTAGATTTTATTCTGAATATCTTATGTGTAATCTTATTTCTTTTTTGTTAAATGATTTCATTTTGATGTTTTCTTAATTTTTTAAGTTTTATTAATATTTATTTTAAACCTTAATTCCACATTGATTTATAGCCTGATTTGTATTAAATGTATTTAAAAAGGGATATTGGTACATGGGTATGTATTTATTACACAAGTTTATTACACAAGGCCACATAGGCCTGAACTAAGGTTATTCTATAAGTAACTTGTTTAACTTATATTATTTTCATTTAATGGATATTAATTATTACAGAAGGCCACTTGATGATTTCTCTAGCTAGGTATTATCATGAAAAAATTTACAAACATAAAAAGCAATTAGTTTACCCTTGGATCCATCGAGGTGGAACAGAGAGTGTTACTTCTTCCTTCTAAGCACATCGGATGTGCATGACTAACGGATACTAATTTTATTACCACAAAAGCGGTTTAAAACTATCGACAAGTACTTTCCTATTTCATTATAAATATATTAAGTAGGTACATGTCAAATAATATTTTCTGTCATTAATCATATTCGCCCCATTTTGTCACCGTATTGTATGTAATTTTTTATTTAAAATTGATGTAAAACAAATCATTTTAAGATCTACCATATACAAATACTTTTTACAGTAATAAAAAGAAAATCAAACGCTTTCAAACGTATAGTAATCAGCAATGTCATATGTAGTTAGAACTTTGTATGCCAATATGGACACTTGTCCATATGAGTAAATACTCAATTACTCATGAAATAGGTTCAATAAATATATGGGGCTGACTGGCAATGGATAATACGTACTCGTATGTCACCAGAGAAAATTTCGGTTGAAACGGCAACGGCACTCCATTGAACGTGAAAAATTACAAATGAAATAGCTGCTTGTTCTTTGTTAGGAATTGTTATTCTTGCCCTATACTACCTAAAGTACAATGATGCGGTACGATCGCGGTGATTTATTTACATCACTATGGTAGTTGTCTGTAGATAATCTTGACAAGCTGACCCTGTATATCTGTTAGCGTTAAGGGGGCAATCGGGGATTTTGTATTTATACGTGGGTCACAAGTTTTTAAAATAGACCACTAAAAAAAGCACCCGATGAATAATTTCGAAATAGGAACTTTTTGGGAATCTGTAGATGTTTAATTTCATTTATCATTTGTTTTTACAAATTGGCGGCAATTTAAAAAATGTCTGTCGTGTATCAAAATGGATTTGACTAGAGAAAATTTCTTTTAATATTGTCTATTTAATATTAAGTCTTATCACTTAAAAATAATATTTCATGCTTCTTTTTATTTTTGAGTTTAAGTAAAAAAGTATCATGAATAAGGTCTTCTATGGGTTGTGGTACTTCGACAGTATTTACTCTCTCTCTCTGTCACACTGTCTCACATTACTCTATTATGATTTTGTATTATCAGCAATTTTTGTATTATCAGCAATTTAGCACTGCTGAATTGCTGAAGCCGGCACCTTCATCCAATGGTAAAAAAATAAAAATAAACAGTTCTTTAGTTATTTATGGAACATGTTTCTTGCATAGTTGATTACATTATTTTTTTACTTTTATTCTAATACCGCAGCAAGGTACCGTATTCGATATCCTTCTGGTATTGAATACTAATAAACGACAGTGATTCAAAATAGGATAATGTTAGGGGAATAATACATGTTTCTATGTATAGAACGGAACTGGGTTCTGTAGAACTGAATTTCGTTATTACAGATAGATACATGTATTATTCATCTAGAGATAGTTATTAACCGTATAAGTATACCATTAACAATTGTTAATGGTAAACTTATACGGTTAATATTTTTTTGTTACGAATACTTAGTTAAAATCGATAACAAAATTTAATAAAATCAAGAATATATCTTTATCAAAAGGTATGTATACGTATTAGGTAATTACAGGGTCTTATGACCCATGTATGTAATGTACTTAGTGCTACCTACCACTGCCCTAAGTACGAGCGTATATTTTTGGGACAACAATTTTTTGTAACGAACCTATTTTTATCAGTCATATCATTTCTGTCTCTTGTATTAACTTATGCGAGATATTTGTATACTGGGTAAAGTTGCCAATGATATTCAAACAAACCTTGTTTACGTGATTTCTGTAAACAAAACAGAAATTAGAAACGAAAACATTTATTTAAATTTATACGTTTACAGTTGAGCGCTTTTACACAAAATGTACGGGTGTAAACCCGACCTTCCTACCTAATAAAATACCCTAAAATATCCTGTGGGACAATTAAATATATCTTATTTACTTGTTATGTATACTACTGACTTAATTTAATACCTACAGTCAGTGAGCCTAAGTTTAAATGAATTATATCTACTAATGTGTGTTGTGGAGTGTGTGTGTATTATGTTTTTTTACTTCGCGAATTTGTAATATACCTAAGTACATCATACATGTATTTCCGAACGGGTAGACAGAAGCTTATTAGACACCCCGATTTTTCTAATCATTATTTGGTCCGACTGACTGACCTATTGCCGTCAACCGGGTATATTGAAAGGAAAAGGAAAGGGAAGGCAATAGAAGGAAAGGGATATTGCTTGTACGAAGTTTTTTTTTATGGTAAAGGGGTCAAACGCGGGTCACCTGATGGTAAATGACTACCGCCGCCCAAGGGCACCTGCATCTCAAGAGGTGGAAGAGAGGGAGAGGGGAAAGGGCCTCCGGAAACCCCACTCACTCGGCGAAAAGCATTGCAAACATTGCTTCACTGCCGGTTTTCTGTGAGGCGGTGGTATCACTCCGATCGAACCGGGCCGGCACGTGGCGAAGCATGGCTCTCCCACGACAAAGATGGATTGTGGAGTGTTAGCAATAGCTTGAGCAGGTCACGATCGCGTAGCTGTACCTCGCACTGGCTGTTGGCGGGAACTCCGACCCCCCTAACCACATTGATAATACTAGAGATCCCATGGTGGTCGAATTTCAGCCATGTTTTTTTCATTGGCCAGTATAGCTTGAGCTGTCATTGTATAGACTAAGTAAGTCTATGACAGGTAATCATATATACTGGTCGCGTGTAATTTCATTAAGCCGTATTCACGTAATTTTTAAAGTTGTAAGACATATTGTTTAAAATTTTTAGCACTTCTTCTATCACTACATATTATAAAACAAAGTCCCCCGCCGCGTCGGTCTGTCTGTCTGTCTGTTCGCGATAAACTGGAAAACTACTGAACGGATTTTCATGCCGTTTTCACTAATAAACAGAGTGATTTATGAGGAAGGTTTTAGGTATGTAATTTGTTAACGTTTTGTGTAAATTGGTTGAAATATGATGATGATTGTTGAAGATGCTCTGCTACCCGTTCGAAGCCGGGACCGGTTGCTAGTAATATATAAAATGTAAATATTCCAAAACTCACGTTACTACGTGCGCGAAATTTTCTTAAAAAGGGGTACGAAGAATTCTCTTCAGGTATTAATATAATGATATGTATTTGGCTTATGCTGTTAGTAATTGTCTAGTAAATCCTTCACGAACTCGGAGCCTCAATTATTTACCGCTTACTTTCCGAAGTCCATACGTGTAGTCATTTGAAAGTTTGATGAAACTATAAAGAGTGAACTACAATTCTAGCCTCAAATTGAAAGGGAGCATATTGGGAACGTTGCTATTTCTTATTTATATTAATGTTTTTAATTTGATTTGATTTATTTTGAACTGTTCAAAATTAAGTGTACTTTTTGCAGAGTGAATAAGTGAAATTGAGTATTCGTCATTCGTTCATTATTTTGACGGTTAACCTCTTGCAGTATTCTTAATTTTACATGCAGTCAATGTCTTTGCAAGTTATTAGTAACGTTTTAAGTATACACAATTATTACACTTTCTTTTATTGTAAACATATTTTCCATAGCTACTCTCACTCTAAGGCGTGTACAATGTGTACATATAATAGCATGTATAATGATGACTGGCTTACGTATTTCTTTACAAGATTTATAAAAATAAATAGACAGAGATTGGTTATAAGTTTCCTGGGTTGTGTAAGTGAATTAGACAAATTGAAATATTGACGGAACCTATACCTCTGACTACATACATGTGTCAGCGACCATTTAAATAGAGAAAAAAAATTAAACGAGATTATCTTATCAATTATTTTAGGTGAGCAGATACTCCATACAAAAATACCAAAAATATTTTGAGGAACAAAGTTTTGGAAGATAGCATAATCAACAGAAAAAAAACTTAGCGATAGCAACGGCCATTTTTCACAAATGGAACAGAATACGTTATAGCAAATGGTATCAAAACCCAGCTAAAATCAGAGCCTTTATACGAAAGCTCTAAATATTTATGAAAATGGCACTCGACCGAATATTTTCAAGGTGATTTATTATAGTCATCGAAGTGAACATTTTAAAATGTAAGAGAAGTATTAAGGAGATGTTTCGGTGTTAAATTAAAATTATAAGCTACTAGCTGCTGCCCGCGACTTCGTTTGAGTGGAAATTTTGGTGAAATCTATCCCACGGGAACAGTACATTTTTCCGGGATAAAAAGTAGCCTATATGCCATTCCTATACTATATTCTAACTCCGTGCCAAATTTTATCCAGATCCGTTCAGCCATTTTTGGATGAAAGAGTAACATCCATCCATTCTCACAAACTTTCGCCTTTATAATATTAATTAGAAGTAAAATATATTGCTAAAATACCAGATACAGATAAGATATCAAGATAAACATTAAAAATTTAAATGTTTTTTCAATATTGTCTTTTAGGTTATTTACTGATTTTTTACTTTATGGCGAAAGCAAACACGTTTATAAACTTCAAAAATTGTTTGATTTTCAACAGTTCTATCTAACTTATTTAATAAATCTTTATGGATCTTCGATTTTCCTTTCTCATTTTCCATAATACGCGAAGAGAATTCTTTGTACCCCTTTTTAACCGAATTTCGCCCACAAATGATTACTTCAACCTGTATATACGTCAACCTGTTACGGAAAGCGAAAGACTCTTGTCACTATTTCGATAAAATAAAACTTTTATGTGGGAGAGCCATGTTTCGGCAGGTATTGGCCGGCTCGATTACGCTCGTTACCACGGCCTCACAGAAAACCGGCCGTGAAGCAATGTTTGCATTGCATTTCGCCGCGTGAGTGAGGTTACCGGAGGCCCTAACCCTTTCCTCTCCCTTATTCCCGTCCTTCCCCTCTCCCCCGTCTTCCCACTCTTCCCCCCTCCCCCTCTTCTCCTACTCCCACCTTAAAGGGCGGCAACGCACTTGTGACTCTCGAGTTGCAAGTGCCCATGGGCGGCGGTAGTCATTTACCATCAGGTGACCCGTCAGCTCGTTTGTCCCCTATACCATAAAAAAAAAAAAAAAAAAAATATGTATATTGTTTTTATATAAAGTTTGTTTTTCTTTCTATATAAAATAGAAAATTAAGGTAAGCACCTAATAATATAACTGTACGAGTACTTACTCAGGGGATACTACAGTTAATAAAATAACTAGTTTCCACTCGCATGATTGTAAAACTACAACAGTAATGTACTGAAATCCTACATTATTTTTCAGAACTTTTATTCAATAACTTCTCGAGTGCTGTAATCCTTATAAATCATTAGACTAAAAAAGCTGATATTCAGATGCTAAAGGCGACCGAAAAGTCGTCTTGAATAGTTAGGCGATATAATGGATCGTAATTTGGAATGATCATTAGGAATACGAACGAGTACCGGGAAAACCACAATTTTTTTCAAGCGAATCCTGTATTTATCAACTGCAACATAGCCGTGAACTTTTATTTCAAGTTACTTTGTGGCTGGCGTTTTTATATTACAGTAATTTTACTTTGTAGTATTTTTATGCAAGGTTATTTGTTGTGCATACATTAAAATTTGTTAGTTATTTAACCATCGTGTCATGTGACAGTCACAATTATGACTACAAGATATAAAACTTGACAAGGATTATGGATGAAGTCCACGACAGTTGTAGATATGTAGATGAAATATTACTAGAACCAACACAAAGCATACAGTACTGTTTATCTATATCAGAGGTTATGCCATTAGCGCCAATAACCCACCGTGCCATTAGCTACTTTGACGGCCAGGCCTTCAGCCTCTTACAAACAAACTTTTAGGCCTGGCTGGATCGATGGATCAAAATTGTTTTCGAGGAATAAAGCAGTACATTACCTTATAATGCCGGTTTATAAAAAAACAGGATACCTACTATTTCCTGCCCTTGAGAAAAACATTTTTATTATTTAAAAATAATAAATAGGTAACTTTAACCTTCATCAACAACTTGAATATCGAGTACGTTGAAGGAAGTTAACTTAAAACAAAGAGTTATCTAGACGTTATAAATCATGCAATACGGAAACAAATAACTTCATAGATAATATTATCCTTGGAAAATACAAGAACGCTTATTACTTTCATATTAAGACTATGTTCAGATGATGAGCATTGAGCGCGTTTTGATAACGAGCGTTAGACCACATAACTGAGAATATTATTATGTATTAAGAAATGCCATTGTCTGTGTTCTGTTCCAAATCATGTGTCGGCATGCACACGCCAATGCATGACACGCTTAGATCATAATCATTATTTTACACACATATCTACTCTACGCTAATTCGTCACAAATGATTACTTAAATATGAATCTTAAACGCCATTTATAATTATACTAAGAGTCCAAGACAGCGGTACGTCAATAGAGAGCTAACGAGTGTGCATCTTAACATTTACCAAATAATTTCATGCGAATTGTATGGCAATGTTCCTGTAAGCAATGTAGTTCATTGCGTGCGCTCATAGTTCCTAGTTAATAAAGTGAGTACTCAAATATGTATTTAGTAGACTAGATCAAAACGGGTTTTTCTCCTAAATTACATAATATTCGTCAACATAACTTAAAAACAAAAGTTTTTGGACTTACCGATGAAATGATGTACTTATATTGGACACACTGCAGTCCTGACTTCTTTTTCGGCCCTTAATTATCGCGCAACTCGTCATAATTATTGCTTTTCCAAGCAGCTACGTTCCTGGCGAAACGGCATACACACGATACGATTTTACTACCTGATCAGATTTGTGATTGAATTGGCTTACGGACTGATTTCGCATCCATACGTAACAATTAAATAGCTAATTATAATTAGATTTTATTTTCTGTGCTAGACGGACGTATGTAAAAATGGTTACCGCATACGTTATATTTTTGTTTTTGAAGAAATGCTACCTGTATTGATGTATTAATATAAATCAGCTCATAAATATAACCACTGAACTGAAGAAATGCCTTAATAATGCGTAAAACATCCTTTAAAATAATCAGAACACATCCGCTCAGTATGCCGCCTGCAGGCAGACTAAATGATAAAGTTGGACGATTAGCCAAGCCGATTTGATGATGATACGATCAAGTCAGGCGGTCCTGACCACCCGGTGACCTTCAATTCAACGATTTGCGTCCACACAAAACGATTCGATTGAAGTTTTACAGATTTGAGTTTTACACGTATTTGCCGAAGCTATGAGCGTTTGCTCATAGCTTCGGCGCGTGCCCCGCTCTCATTGCGCTTCTTACTTATTCGCAGTTCAGTGCGATAGACTATGTTCAGATGACGAGCGTTGTGCACGCTTTGTGTTTTTATCGAGTGTTGACATAGCAAGCGCTTGAACTCGCCATGTAAACTCTATATTATCATACAAAAACCCAATGCGCGCTCAACACCTGTCCTGTGAACGTACTTTAAGGTTAACTGTAAGATTATGATAAGATGACGGGCGTTAAGCACACATCTGAACGTAGCCTTATACACGAGGCACTTCGAGGTAGTAACATACATTTTAATGTCACTTATTTATCCAAGTTGTTTTTAGTTGCTTCCTTTGATAAAGCTAGGAAGCTGCAACATCCCAAGCGAGAAAGGCAATTAAATGATTTTGCAATTTCTCGTGCTAATATTTCATTCATTATTTATCTCTATATAATCTATATTTATAATCAATTATAAGATTTTCGATATTATCGAAAAATATTAGAAACTCTCTTTGCCACATGAATTAAGAGAATCATTGGTAAAGCAATAATAATCAATATCAGTCATACTATAAATTAATAAATATAACGATACAAAATAGGATGTATACATTGCTATTATAATAGCATAAAATAACGCAATACTCACTTTCGTGCACGACCTGTAGGCCTACACTGACACATATTATAAAAATTATTAATCATAAACAACGAGAACATTACTATGATAGCTTGTTTATACATAGAAGAGAAAAAAAAACATTATAAATGAGTTGGCACATGAGCACATTTCTGAACGACCTTCCAGCGCAGCCGTGTTATTTTTAGCATTGGCAGTAAATTGAACACGGAGCCACGGAACGCATCCGTTTCATAAATGTGTACCCTTTGTGTGTACCTGAAAACTATGACATGTGTCAATTTGATCGCTGTCCCAATGGAGTCTTCCAAAAAGTATAGGTACAAACTAGGTACGAAAACAACATTAGAGTCTCGTTCAGTATGTAGCAATTAGTAGAATTATAATAACCGTCTATAAATTTTCTTTTTTCTAACTACACATACTTCTACTTCAATCTTTGAACTTCCATGACGATGTTAGCAACTAACGTAACAGTTCGCATTAAACGATTGTCTACTCAAACAACGCGCTCTCACCATAAATTAAACATACGACTAGAGATATATCCCCCTGAACTGGTACCAAATGTTTGCTAAACAAATAATCAAAATCATTTGAAATATTTGTTTAAGAATCGAAGTTATATTAAAACAATATCATCCTACAAGATGGCTTACAGATTATGTTCTGTAACTTTAGGTCTGTGAAACCACAATCACAATCAAACATTGGTCTCAATAATTAAAGTTTGTTGATACAATTCCAGTTGTAATGACATACATAATGTAAATAGCGTCTTATTTTGTTTTTTAAATAAAATTAAAGTAAAGTATGGTTGATTAAATTAAGCAGATGCATTCACCTCGTAAAAAATAAGTTAATACTATCTAAGACTGATCACGAAGAACTTGTATATACTTGTGAACCAAATATATAAACCTGCCTGTATCACATAATTATGTTCATTCATAACTTTTATTTATTGGGAAAACAAAAATTTTGTTCCAACTATGCAACATTCAAACAATGGAACTTTAGATTCAGTCACTTGCATTGTTGTTCACTTAATAACTTCATTGTTTTAACAATTGCATAATATTACACCCCTGGTCTGAAATTGTAAAAAAAAATGCGACGTACGATTAATTCTAACCGGTATATTTTAGATTGCAAGTTATATTTAAAAAGCGACTACTTCCTTTGCTATTCCTAGTTATAAATCAACTATATCAGGCCAAGTCCACTCCGCAGTGTAGGTATTAAGCTACAAGTACACGGCGGCGTGGACTAATCGTGCCAAAAATCAGTGGGATGCCACGCGCCGGCCTGAATGTCTGTGTTTGTTGACCAATAATATTAGACCACCGATTGTTATACCTAAATATTTGTAACATGTTTGTAGTGTTTACTACTGAAAAGGTGTACAATAAAAATTAACCAAATAATGTAGCAGCCATCTCAAGCCCAAAATAGGGTTTAAGGTGGTCCTTTTGCTACACAGTGGAAAATAACGTAATCGAAAATAACGATGTTCTTAAACTCGACGTGGGCAATGATATAAAAAAGCAGGCTCACCTGGATTTTTGTCTTCTCACCGCCTCGCGTGGTGATTCCACCTTCAGTTCACACGTTTCACGCAGCAAGGTCTCGATTTCGGCTAGCGAAAGTAGTTCACTTTTCTATTTTTGAGGGTATGCAGAGTAGATATTGGATTACACGTCTGTTGCTTAGGACGGAAAGAAATATTTAAAAATATTTTATGGTTCAATTTATTTTAAACTTGCTAGACATTAATGCCAATTGGCACAAATTTGAAGAGTATTTTAATTTCTACATAAATAAAGTGTAATCATTGTAAATTTGTAATGATCTCATAATCGGAAATTAGCATGTATAAATATATATGTATAAACGAGATTTACGCTGTAAATGTGTGAACTTGAACACTGAAACTGAATTTAATGCAAAATCATTGATCTTGTTTCCTTTAATAGCTTCGCTAGCCATTAAGGTATTGTTACGTGTTCATCGAATTGCTCGAAAACAGATCACCTAATAGTCAATTTTCACCGCACGATCGGTCATGTATCCACATTGTTTATTAGCTGAAATGTTCTTTTATCTTCCACTAACTGTCGCTTTGCTTCCGTGAGTCTTGACTTCCGTAGGACTGTATTAATTGAGGATTATACTTTATGTTTGCCTAATTTAATCCAAATCTTCACTACTAGAGTAAAACATGTTCAGTTTTTTCACGAGTTTTCCATTTATCCATACAACTTTACTAGATTTTGTTTCCTACAACTTTGTTATGTTACAGATTTTTCTAAATAAAGATGTGGCTTTTCTGTACGATGTTATGTTTACAAAAAGTCCCCTCAAACTTATATATATTAGGACAACTAAGTGTACACTTACTACACTTACTTCATATTTGATTTAATATCTAAATTTCTTAGAAGTATTAACATTTTTTTTGCAAATCGAATCAAAGTTTCCATTCTTGTTAAGGACAGCCGCCACTTTTCAAACAAATGGTGTCATAACTTTGTTACCAGTTCATTTAGGCGCTTTTGTTTGATTATTCAAATTCACAAAGCTAACAACGACGGATTAATACTTTGATTTTATCAAGAACCCTTAAATAATATTTGTTTCTTACAGAGTTTTATTGGTTTGAGGTTAGTTATAAATAGTAGTGCTAAGTATGGTAAATTTGATCATGGTATATTCTGCGTGGTCGACCTCACCAGTCATCCTACCGACGTTTGTCTTATATATCGATATCTCACGCCTATCGGCCAGCCGGACCTTGAATCATCCTCCAAGTGAACGTTCTATGGTCCTTAGAGAGGAGAGGTCTCAATGTTCTTATCGATAGTCACTTCTATCGGCTTGCTGTCCTTGTGTCATCTTCCAAGTTAAAATTCCCGCGAATGAATTGAATATACCACCGTTATATGGTCCTTAGAGATGGACAAGTTTCCCTCAGTGCACTACTCATTTCTTCGAAACATTTTTTTTTGGTTAATTCACGCTTAAATTTATACAAAATAATTGCACGAATGTCATAACGAGCCGAAGCCCGCCATTTTGATATGGAAAATTGAACAAACGATTGTTTTTTTTTAAATATTAATTAGAGTTTATAGATATGACTTCAAATCACAATATTATGATACCTAGTTTACATACGACAAAACTTATGTAGCGCCCTAGTACTTGTTTCGTCATGCATTCTGTACTCATTTTTTCCACGTGCCCAAATCACCTCAGTGCCAATTCACGTGCTCCCTACGTGCTTCCAAATATTTACATACCTCTTACTGTTAACCAATTTCCCACCGCACATACTTCGACGTAATCTCATTTCAACAGCATTCTCATTTTTTCTGTCCCTATTCCCAATTCAACTTTCGCTACCATACCATTAAGGTTGGCATCAGCACGCTATTATGAACTACCGGGCGCGGCTTCTTCGGTACCGATTGACCGCTTATAAAGATACTAGCTGTTCCCCGCGGCTTCAGTCGGTTAAAAAGTAGCCTATGTCCTTCCCAGGGCCTCGAACTATCTCTATACCAAATTTCATCTCAATCGCTCCAGCCGTTTAGGCGTGAAAGCGTAACAGACACGCAGACAGAGTTACTTTCATATTACAATATTAGTAGGGATGTAGCGCGCCATTAACACAATTATCAGCATTTACTCTCCTTTGCATCTTCCATCCCTCGGTAACAGACTACCAATTAAGATTTAGTTATTTATTTTGGAGGTTTCAACAAGAAATACACATATCTTTCTTAAAAAACTAAACATAACATGGTGGTCCATGTGTTTCTCAATTATAGAAAACCACGGCATGCAAAACATGCAGAACATTACACAATGTACGAAAAGAATACAAATATTAATAATAATTATAACCTAATAATCAACACAATCTTAATCAAAGTCCTAGATAAATTTGAATAAAATAAATAAAGCGAAAACAATAATTATTATATATATATTACAAGGCACAATTAACTGCTCTAGCAGAAGCAGGCCTGAGACAATGACGCACCGTGTTTCTCTCTAAACCGGAAGGGGGGCAAGGCCCTCCGCACGCAAGGGCGTGGCTGCCTTTTGTTTAAGAGGTCTGCCGGGGTTCTCGGGGACTTCCTCCCTGGGTAGGGTAGTATCATGCTTTATTTGTGACGGAACACCGTGTTGTTTCAGTCGTTTCGATTCTGACATACCACTTCACCGGCGGTCCCGGTGGGGCGCTTTTACAATACTCGTATTGTAGAAGCATTATGCTGAGGCATTTTCTGTCTGGCACAATGCATATTTTTTTAGGTTAAGTGCGTGTAAATTTCGTTTATTGTTAATAACAACCTGGTTATTTATACCTTATTAATTAAAATTAAATAAAAAAAAAGAGGCAGTCATGGGACTGCCGACAGAAGTGCAAACTTAAACGATACGACGAACGATAAAAAAGTGTGTGTCAGCTCAGTCTCGACTGACTGACGGACTGACTGACCCACTCGCCCCACTGTCCCCACTCCCCCACTCTCCCCACTCTCAACACTCTCCCCACTCGCCCCACTCGCCTAACTCTCCCCTCTCTCCCTACTCGCCCCTCTCGCCCCACTCTCAACACTCTCCCCACTCCCCCACTCACCTACTCCCCCACTCTCCCCACTCTCCCCAATCTCCCCACTCTTCCCACTCTCCCCACTCTTCCGACTCGCCCCACTCTCTGTACTCACCCCACTTTCCCCACTCGCCCCACTACCCCCATTCGCCCCACTCTATCCACTCGCCCATCTCTATCCACTCTACCCACTCTCCCCACTCTCCCTCCCTAGATTCCCTCCCTCCCTCTCTCCAAAAATGTCTAACTCTAACATTTGAAAAAGTTCGTTATACGATTTGGTCATTCTGGTTATTGGCAAGTCACGACCTAGCTCAGTCTTATTACCTACGTCATCTCTTCATTCTTCTCGAGAACCATAACTTTCTTCTTATTTGCGCTACAACCATACCTTTATCTTTCACTATAATTCCGTCGGATCAGAATATAAATATTGTTATGCATAAAAAGTTGTTATTTCCTACTCTTGATAATCACATGCTCGGAAGGACATGGAAGAGAGAAAAAAAACGAAAGTCATTCATTCCTAAATTAAATGTGTTTTTGCGGTAAGTGCCATTTCGTGTCGGATCTGAAGTTTTTACAAGATTTTGTAAAAAAAATTTAAAGTGGAAAAGTTTTATAACTTTTTGCTTTGGGACCGAACTGTTTATTTTTCTTTTTTCTGAAGTAATTCTATGTCTCTTTTGGACTCTCGATTTTATTATATGGAAACCTAGATATTATATTGATTAGAACACGAACAAGTGGTTACGTTTGAGTCAAACCACACGAAGTCATCAACATTAAACCTTTTGAAAGCAAGCGCTAGGTAACAAATGTCTAAAGCACGACTTGTAAGTTTTTTGTTAACCTTAAAAAAGGTAAATATTATAAAAAAAAAATTGACACGCTGAAACAAAAAGTTCAGTTTGGACTATTCATAAAGACTATATTGTGAGTACTGGGCAACAACTACAGTACCCCAAGAAACGTTCATATATTACCTTAACCTGTCACACATTTAATTGCCAAACATTGTTATTTCTATTACAGACTAAATAATTCAACCCTTTGTACCAAAACCCGCTCAGCCCCTACAGGTAATAAATATAAATTGTGTTTAAAATCTTTCTATATCTTTAGGTATTGATGAATTTAAATAATATTTAACTTTCACAATAAAAAAGAAACCAGTATATGAATAAATTTACGTGTGAGCTGCCTGCGTCTCTTTTTCCATTCAATTATAATCCTGGAACGTTCAAGTGTGGAGTGAGTATGGTTTCTCTTGGTTAGGCGTGTACCATCTTCGTCTTCATCGTCACTTTCCATCAGGTGAGTTGAAAGACAAACTATTCCATTTCACAATTAAAAAAATGTGTTTGAATGAAAACATAAAATTATGTTCCTGAGACAAGGGCAGTATATAATTAAAAGCAGCTAAATGAGATAGTAGACAAGAGATTCAACTATAGTTATTGTATAAAAGTTATGAAACTAAGTAGCCAACAATTTGTATCAAAACCATTACCGAAAATCCGAAGAAAATTTCATTATTCAGGTATACATTAAACATAAAGTGACTGTGACATTCTTCTTCAACTAGCAACTTTCCCTGAGTATTACAAAGAAGAGTCGGTAATTTTTATTTAAGAGTAAGATTGAAATAGCGCTTCAAATTTCCAAGTAAGTACTATTGATGAATTAGCTTTTTATCGACCACGTTATTTACTTGCATTCTGAATTAAAAATGTATAGCATTTTTAAAGTCTAACTACTATTTGCTTCAATCAATCAATTAGCCTATTGTAGTCCACTGCTGGACATAGGCCTCTCCAAATGTGAGCCAAAGTACCCGGTCCTCCGCCTTCCGTATCCAGTCCCTCCCAGCTACCTTCCTCAGGTCGTCGGTCCATCTGGCTGGGGGGCGTCCTACCTTCCGTTTACCGATTCGCGGTCTCCACTCTAAGATCCGCTTGCTCCAACGGCCATCGGTCCTCCAGCATACGTGGCTGCTGTCTGTTCACGGAATCTACAATCTACTCAAAGCTTAGTAAGTTAGAGCAGAGCAGTGGGAGGCATAAGCAAAGCTTTGGTCGTAAGCTTGTTTACATAAATTATTAAAGTAGCACAGTCCCTACTGTGTGACACAAAGGCATGTAATGTTAAATGTATTACGTACCTATAATACAGTTATGAAATACAAAACAATGGATGTGCGAGACTAACTTTATAAAATACGTAGACAAATATCTTTATATATATATATATATATATATATTTCTTCTGTTTCTAAACGGAGGGAAATATTTTAATGAAATTTTTTGTGTGTCTTCAGGTGGATTCGAGAATGGTTTAGATTTACAATTGGACCCGGTAGATGGCACTGCGGTAGGGTCGAAGCGGTCATATCGGTCCAGAAATACCGCAGGTGACAATTTGTTCCACAGATTGGTTATGCGAGGCAAAACGAAGAAGAGTATTATTTTATATTCGCTCTTCTGAAAATATTTGTATAATGTGACTTTTGTTTCACCAATTATTATTCGTTTTGTAATATCTAAGTGGTTTCTTAACCTAATACGTGCTTTCTTAATCTGATAAATGCAAAAAAAACCAGACCTCTTTCAGTGTGCAGTTTGTAAATCCTCATTAGAGTGCACTAAGAAAAGCATTTCTTCTGGTCTCTTAAAATGTTACTCAAAATCATTTATACCATATAGTAATTACTAGCAACCCGCCCCCGGCTTGGCACGGGTACAAATTATACACCTAAACCTTCCTCATGAATCACTCTGTCTATTAGTGAAAACCGCATGAAAATCCGTTCAGTAGTTTTTCAGTTTATCGCGAACAGACAGACAGACGCGGCGGGGGACTTTGTTTTATAATATGTAGTGATTAAATCATTTCTTCATCATCATCAGCCTATCGCCGTCCACTGCTGGACGAAGGCCTCCCCCAAGGAGCAAATCTTGGGCAAACCGCATCTATCTGCTGCCAGCCACCTTCTTCAGGTCGTCGGTCCATCGTGCCGCAGGGCGCCCTACACTACATTTGCCTGATCGCGGTCTCCACTCTGGTGACCATCGATAGATGTACACACATCAAAAGTGTCTGAGGATCAACTACATTTTTAACTATAAAAAATTATCCAATTAATATTTATAAAATCTAGTCTTCCAAACTGGCTTCCTATTTTAATTCCTAATGTTTAAGTTAACAACTTATCCCCATATTTTGTAAAAATTAAGAAAAATTGCAATTTTTGCAAATTGTCGGAAATTAACCTAAGTTAAAGTCGTCAATTAAATGACAAAAAAGGCAAAAATGAGGATTATTTAAATTTTAATTGTAAAATTAATAGTCTGTGTTTCCACCATTGACACGAATCGCAAAATCACAGCGAATTGCCATCTTTAAAATCAGTTCATCAAAATCACTTTGAGGAATGGCCGCGTAATGTAGGCGTTTCTAACAAGTCAAATAGTTGTTGTGCAGTATGCACGACATTCATACTCGGCAGTGCTTTTCTTTGGACCATATCCCATGCGTGCTCAATTGGGTTGAGGTCTGACGATTGAACAGGCCACGGCAGAACGTTGTTGCGAGCATGGGTGCATTGTCGTGCATTAGTCGCACCAAATCACCCAACCGGCTTCGCAAAGAGATGATCACGTCTGAAACAATCTTCTCCGCATAAATCTGAGCATTGAGGTTGCTCCTGATCCAAATGAGATCGGTTCTTCCACCGATCTAAAAACCGGCCCAAACCATTTTTGTTCCCCCTCCATATGAATGAACTTCCTGACATAATTTAAAACGTTCTTGACGTCCAGGGGTCCTCCAAACTCGAGTATGTCTTGTATCCGGCCTCATACTGAAACGAGATTCATCGGAAAAGCAAACACAACGCCAGTCTTCTTCCTTCCAATTTCTGTGTCCCATTGTAAACCGGACCTACAATTGCGGGGTGCCATAGGTGCGACTCTCGGCAACCTTCAAGAATGAAGACCCACTTTACGTAAACGATTTCGGATGGTTTGGTCGCTTATCATCAAGCCTGTTGTGGAGCCTCGTAACCATGTTGGTTACGAGGCTCCATGGCGGTCATGGTACGATTCCGTCGAGCAGTATTTTGGATATACCGGTCCTGTCTGCGAGTGGTGATGCGAGATCGTCCTCCATGTCACTAGGCCACATTGCCCGTGATACGATAGCGTGTCCAGAGGCGGCTTATGACGCTCTGTGTAGCCTGTTGCCTGGAACCAGCTTGCAACATTCCGACGGCTCTCATCATCTCTTTTCATGTCAAATGATGTCGTCGCTCTATATCGATGCAATTTTTTTAAGTTTCGATGCAGAAATTATAATGGTTTTGTAAAAACGTTGTTACACACTTTTATAGGAATCCTGATTG
Source organism: Euplagia quadripunctaria (assembly GCA_963859945.1). Lineage (NCBI taxonomy): Eukaryota > Metazoa > Arthropoda > Insecta > Lepidoptera > Erebidae > Euplagia > Euplagia quadripunctaria. Next base: position 12,365,792 of record OY982569.1, read on the forward strand.
ACAGTTGATTTTCTATTTTTAATGTGATAACTTACTCGGTTAGCACTTAGCAACGAGCCCCTCTAAAAGAATCAATAACGGTCCAAAAAAGTGAAAATAATAATCCTCAATTGCGGCGATACTCCCAAACGTATTTGATCCCTAGACTCTTGATTTGTGTATTTAGTCCAAACATTAAAGTTCAAAATAGTTCGCTAACCGCTGAGATATGCTTTTATCATGATAAAATAACAATACAATTTGTTCGAAAATGAAATGGTTTTTGAACTACAATTTAATCATGCTATCTTCTTATACATTTACAGCTTTACTGAACTCCTACAAAGACAGTAATGTTTTCAACCTAAACGTGTAGAAACTCATTTAACTTTACGACAACATATAGTATATTGAGCACGCACAAGATCTCTTCGAATGTTCGATAGTTTTTCAAAAAACTGTATATTAGTTTTAACAAACACAATAGTCTCGAGTATATATAAAGAAGGAAATGTCAATATTTTTAGCGATTTAAAATATGGTACACAACTATCTGTTGACTTTAATCCATAAATAGCTCTAATACACTTTTTTACATTTTAGAAACAAGCTCTCGCTTCGTTGAATGGCCAGCTAGCTATCTAAGCTATCATTCCATGATACGCAGGTAACAACACTTCATTATTAACTTTCTTCGACAGCTGTGATAGTGCATAAGCAGATTTACTAAGCCGTTTACACACTTGTTCTACATGAGCTTTCCAATTGAGTTGACGATTGACTGTTATACCCAAGAACTTGGCCTCATTTACTCTTTCAATTTCGCAATTTTTATAAATCAAATCAATATCAGTTATTTCACACCTTTGATTGAAATGCATGATTTTTGTTATTTTTGTTAAGCCAATTTATTATGTTATGTAATGCACTGTCAATGTCAATTTTATATGTATTTAAGTTCGAGCATTTGATGACCCATGTGCTATCATCAGCGAAGAGGACCATTTGTTGTTCCGTACATTTTGGTAAATCATTAATATAGATTAGGAAAAATTGATCATCAATTATTCGAAATCGTCGATTTAATAAATAATTATTATAATTAAAAATTATAGATCAACACACAGAGTCACCGTAGCAATAGTTTGCTTCGTCAAATGTAAAATTATTGAAGAAAAAAAATGGATAACATCTGCCTGTTTCGATCCATAACGGCCCGATTCCAAAAGGTTGAGCCTTGTGAGAAGAAATCAGGGAAACTAACTCACGGCCACTCTTTAAAAAAAAAAACCAGACAGCTTTAACAATATTCAGTAAATATCACGTCATTTTGTTGTGTGCTATTATGTTTTTAAAATAAAAGCAAATAAACTAAAAAAAAAAATATGAAAATAGGGAAACGGAAAATTTAAGAAAAAAATTAAAAAGAAGAAAAGAAAAACATAATAGATGGAAAATAAGAAACATATAAGCTCACATACAGTGAGCTTCTGTAATACTGTAAAAAAAATACGTACGTTGTGTACCATTTATACATATAATGATAATGTTAATGATTTTTTTTTGTTCGTTAACCGTAAAATGTCACCTAAACATAATGGTTTGGATACCGTAATATTTTCAGGCTATGACTCTGCACCCAACATTATTTTAATTAACTATAAACAAAAGACCCGTCCGCCCAAAATGATTTAAAAGAGAAAGTTGTATCATAAGGGAGCAATAATTAAAAATATGGGTCTACTACGGGGATTTTTGGACACTAAGTTGAACGACTTCGAAATGAATTAGGTTCTTGATTCGGATGTGTTTATTTTTGTGTGTTATGCACTTATGCGATATCTTTGCCAATTGTCAACAGGTTTTAATGATTAAATTATTTTTAATTATAAAAGTGTAAAAGAATAGTTATATGCTGACAGTGACCGTACTAACTGAGTCTACCTTAGGGCGTCTATTAGTCTCAGTTTATTTGAGCGTGATTATATATTTTTAATTCATTTTACTGAGTTCAGTTACAAAACTCAATTTTCTTCTTAGTACTTAAGTTCTGTATGAAATTTTGTACTATGGCTACATACTTAATGGGTAATATAATTAACTTATTAATGATTAAACTTAACATAAAGCGAAAATTTATATTTCAAAACCGCGCAATCGACTCTACAATACATACTATTAACAAAATAATGTTTAATTTTACGTTTAGGCAACGGCATCGACATCTTTAGAATTTGAGTAATGAATAAAAATATAAGAATATACTCGTACCTAATAAATATAATTGAATTTCAGCCAGCATTTTCTTTCTTTGCCAAAGGTTCTCACCAAATTATATAAAATGAATATTTTTACATAATTATTAATAGCTTTTTCAAATTCATCCAAAGCTTTTCAGAAATCTAATCTCAAATTCTATCTTATTTTAATTTATCCAAATCTAGGTTTATAAAGAAAACAAGTAGGTGTAAATGAAAGAGTACACCTTATTATTTTTGCTTGAATGAAGATGATGAGATGAGAATGACTACAAAGAAAATTTACCTAGACAAACCTTTCTTATTTTCGCGTGCCGAAAATGTTGTGTTGTTCTAGAATAATCTGTTGATTTTTTCTTTTCTGTTTACCTGTTCCGTTGGCTGAATCTGTTTTAGTATAAAATAAGTATGACAGCACCATAATTTTTCACTGTCATTTTATTTATTTTAAGTGTACATCATATCTTGTCTTTCATAATCTCGGAAAGAAACCTACTGAAGAACTTTAACAGAGAGGCAAGTTGTCGTTATTTTTCTTGTCTTCTACAAGAAAACTTAAAGAACGACAAACTTGCTTTCTAGAGAAAGAAATAGTGGGTATGAAGTGAAGGTGTTTCTTTTCTCTTTTTTACTCATTAACTGACGAAATAAAAGGAGGTTCTCAATTCGACCGTATCCAATTTTTTTTTCTTTTTATGCATGTTCAGCCCTCACTCCGATATTTATGAACCAATTTCGATGATTCTTTTTTTGTTAGATAGGGTATACCTCAAGGGTGGTCCCATGTCAAGGAAGTCAGGATCTGATGAAGAGATCCTGATAAAATTGAGAGAAACCCTTGAAAATTGAAGGAACGAATAGTATTTCTGTTTATTTTTCATAACTTAATCAAGTATTTGCGTATAGGAATCATCACATCATGAAGCTGACCTGATGATGGAAAAAATCATAAAATAAAAATCTTTTTAACAAAAAATAAACCGACGAAAAGAACTAAAAAGCCAAAATAAATAAACCTTTCAAGTCTCGAGTATTGAGCTTATTTAGATAAACTATCAATTTTTTATAAACTTATTTTGAGTCGCCGCCAAACAACAAACTGATTAATTATCTAAATTTTATATGTACCTAAGTAGAAATCGAGAAGTCTCTACGTAGGTAATTAATCATTTTATTTAGTATTATATTTAACGCACTAGGCAAAAAAATATTTAACTTTTCAAGTATTGCTTTTTAACCTCAGTCGTCTGTAGATTGTATTTTACGTTTTTTTTTGGTGTGGTTTAAATTTCTGTTACAAGATTAAATCATCACATGCATGGTATAGAATTATTACAATCTTTGAGTGTTCCTCAACACAAACGAGGCCGCCGTTTCTTCTAGACCGAGGTCGGCCGGAACCGGAGACGATTCTGCCACAAATATTGTGCCCCTGTATTAGGTAAGGAAATCGACTGATTTATTTTTGATCTGTGGGGACTGATCTAGATAATCATTAATAAAATAAAAAGATTTACCACCTTATCATCTCTTGGTCCTTTCCAGTAATATAGTATATGTATTCTAGAGGTGTGAGTTAAAATATATACAGTTAAATTATGTATATACTTAAATTATGCGCTGGGTAGTAAACGCAGCTGTTTTCATTTTAATAATTATTCCAAGTAAATCGGCGCACTTGCCACCCAAACCAGAATAACAGACTCTTTAATCCATCTATAATAATAATTTAAAGCTGTAAACATTGTTTGTTTAACTACTCTAAATTGAAATATCTATTTGAAATACACTTGTAGCGTTAGGTATACATTTATAGCATTACATTGTGATTTATAGGAGCGGAAAATTTTCCGCTTTAAAACATAAACGTCAACCAATGTAGTACTGTTGACAAGTATGCGAAGTGAGATTTACAAATCCAAAACCGTGAAACCGCCGGGAACAAGTAATCATGAACATAAATAAAATGTTTGTTATGTTCTGTTACCCTATTTTATTGATGTTACCTTAAACTAAACACAATCAAAACAGTTTTATTACTACACTTGGCTAACAATAAGCAGCATATATGTTTTCAAAAAATATTTGAGAATTTCTTTAAAGCAGTGAACATATTATTTTCTTCTGAACCACTTTCTTTATTTTGTTAGAAAGCAGAAACTTTCAGTATTGCTCAAGTATTTACGTATTTGACACATTTTAACTTGATATTAATTTATATTATGATATTAACATGCGCGTTCATAACCGATAAGATAATAGTTACTTGCATGGACTATCATTTATTTATCAAAATATAAATAAAAATCAAGTTATTTACGCATTTGGAGCATTTGGCTCCAAAGGCGTAAATAAGTTTTTCCAAAAGTAAATTGGACGTATATAATACCATCTTTTTCATTTTTGCTTATCGAAAAAGTTGTGTAAGTCTCGAATTTTGTTGAGTTTTTTTTCACTGTATGTCTGTTAGAGTTTAAAACGGCCCACATGGTGGAAAGAGCCAATTGATTCTTGGAAACACTTGCCACTCGCAGAGACATCCATACCAGACGGGCTACGTATGATGAGTGTAAAATATACAATATCAAAAATAAAAATAGTACTATGCTGGTATCACTTTTAACCACGGACATTTGTAGGGTAAGGGTGGCGTGATGGCCCGAGGTGGTCCACACGCACAAAAAAAAGGGTGTAACCAAATTATCAGTCAGCAACTCCAATTCTAACGATAGGTAGATAGATAGTATACATAGATATAGTACATATAACATCATACATAGCATCCTGTGCATGACACACACGCTTAAATAAACTTTGTGTAGCGCTCATAGTGCCTTCAAGAAAACCTCATGAAGTTCAAGTCAGACAGATATTTATTTATTTTAGGGTCTTCAACAAGAAATACACATATCTTTGTTAAAAAAAACCAAACATAACATGGTGGTTCATGTGTTTTCTCAATTATAGAAAACCACAGCATGCAAAAGAAATACGGCACTTTACACAATATAAGAAAAAAAAATAGAAATATTAATAATAATTATAACTTAATAATAATCAACACTATCCTACTCAAAGTCTAACATAAAATAAAATAAAGTGAAAACAATGATTATTGTTATAAACGAAAAAAAACATTACAAGGCACAATTAACAAAAACAAAAACATATTTATAAAAACGATAATACAAAATAAGTGGTGTTAAGGTCTGCAATCCGTTCGCAAATGATTTAAGATATGATATGATAGAAGACATGAACAAATTTGCAAATTTTGTGATGGTCTAACATTTACTGGAAAAGCAGATCGTAAAAAGCTAAATTTTGGAAATGGATTCTGTTACTTATACGTACGATACAAATCGAAAGTAAAGGTGACCCGACTTTTAATTGGAGTCAAGATAATAGAGGCGTTCAAGTTTTTATGAGAAGAAAATTCAATAACACAATCAGTTTAATATTTCAGAACCCGAATTTATTCCAATTAAACTGCTAACCATATTGTCTGAACTAAATTTAGGATAGGGTGCTTAAAATAATTTTATGTGACGTACAATTTAACTAGAGATAATTTACTTATTCAGGCTTTTAGACCCGAGGGTATAGTCAGCAACGAAAGAATTACAGCACATTCAATTTTACAAAACACCTTAACGTTGAAGCTTCAGATAGACGAAGTAATGAATTAATATTCTATCCTAAGGATTAGCAAATTTATTGAGCGCTCATCGAATTAAAAAATTGTTTTGGGACTCGACGACGAGTAAAACGATTTTCATTACACATTTATTAGTATTTAGAGTTAAAGAACATTCTTTAACTGTATATACATATATATGTATTTACATTTTTCCCTAATTCTTCTCTTTACGTCAAATAGTACCTACAAATATCCAGACGCTTTTACGTCGTTTAGTGGTGCTCAATCGGTAGAGTGTGACATAAGTGTATACGTAGAGCACAAAGTTATTAATGTACGGTTATTTTAGCTGTCTTTGAGTGTTTAGTGTATGCAATAATAATGTAGGTACTAATGTCTGTATATATCTACGTTTACGGCTAATTGTGTGCAGGAGAGAAATGATTACCACTACATGTGGACAAAACTCGTAGTCCAATGCACGTCATTTCAGAACACAAAGGTATAAATAAATCCACCAGGTGTCTGACGATCACGTTTATTGCAGGTTAAAAAAGATACAAAAATTGTCTTACTTAAGCTAACGGTTGTAATGAAACCATAGCGCGATCTAAATTTACTACAAGCTCCATCTATAGAGCCGAAACAAAAGCTTTATTAAATTAGCGCTTGAACATGCCGCTCACCATGGACAAAATATAAACCGCCCACCTTGGCAAGATATTTTGTCCATCGCAAATTGAATCTCAACAAAACTATAAAAAACGTTAGTATGATTACGTGTATAAACAAAAACTATATGAGGTGAGTTACACATGTAATTGATATAATAAGGAGTTCAAAATATTGAAAACTACATTACAACATATGATGACAAGTAAAATTCAAATCAAAAGAAAAAAAAAAAAAAAACAGGTAAAACAAAACGGGTGCACATGCTAAAATAACAGAATGACTCGCCGTACAAAAGGCCGTTTCCTACTAGAAGAGATACATCTTATTAATTAGTAACAGGTAAAACACATAATTTCGAAACTGGTCTCTTAATTAAAGACCCCCTGCACCTTAAACTGACCACACGCGTAAGTCCGTCCAGCCCTGGATGTTTAGTTTCCACAATACCATAAAGCCATCGTGCTGGAGGCAAATCATCCTCCTTTATCAACACAATATTTCCCACCATAGGTTCAGGAACTTGATATGCCCATTTGTACCTATTCATAAATTGCGTCAGATATTCTTGTGACCAGCGCCGCCAGAAATCTTGTAACATCCGCTGAGTCAATTGCCATCGCTTAAGACTAGTGATATTAGACTGTTCGTAGTTGAACTCAGGTACAAGAACCAGAGGTTCCCCAATCAAAAAATGACCAGGGGTCAGTGGTATCTGGTCTTGATTTTCACTTACCTGGGAAATGGGGCGCGAATTTAAACAAGCCTCTATTTGAGATAACACTGTAACCATCTCCTCAAAAGTAAGAGTATTGTTGCCAATAATCCTCTTGAGATGGTGCTTTGTCGACTTTATACCAGCCTCCCATAGTCCACCAAAATTTGGAGCGTGGGGTGGTATAAAGTGCCAAGTAGTACCGTTATCCGCCAACCACTCTCCGATTTCCTTTGTGACACTTGATTTTTCAGCATCCAACAACACCTTCAATTCCTTTGCAGCCCCGACAAAGTTTGTGCCATTGTCGCTATATAAATCTGCGCAATGTCCACGTCTAGCGACAAACCGTTTGAATGCAGCTAAAAATCCCTTTGCAGTCATGTCGCTGACTACCTCGAGATGTATGGCTCGAGTAACCATGCAAACAAATAAGCAAATATAGCCTTTATAGGCATGATGACCTCTCCCTTTTGCCGTCCTTATATTAATGGGACCAGCATAATCAACTCCACTTTGATGGAAAGGTCGATTGGGAGTTACTCTTGCTTTGGGTAGCTGACCCATGAGCTGTTCCCTAATGCGAGCTGCATGACGGAGGCATGTGATACATTTACGCACATAAAATTTGGATCGATTCTTAGCATCAAGAATCCAGTATTTCAATCTCAGATAATTAACCATAATTTGTGGCCCTCCGTGCAAGGTCTTATAGTGAGTATCCGCAATTAATAAATCAGTAAAATGAGCTTTTGCTGGTATAATAACGGGATGTTTCATATTTTCGTTTATTTCAGCTCTCTCCAACCTTCCACCTACTCTGAGGATGCCATCATGATCCACAAATGGATTAAGTGAGGTGAGTACACTTTTCTTTTCCACGCCTTTTGTTTCTTGTAAAGCTTTTATCTCTTTGCTAAAGTATTGCTTTTGACACTTCTTGATACACACTATTAATGATTCATTCAACTCTTGCGCTGTTAACCACGAAGGTAACTTCTCAGCGCAATTACGCTTTCCTTTGAAGTAAATGAACCGTCGGCAATAAGCGATGACTCTGACCAATTTCCTTAGTGTGGAGAATTTATTCCAAACCGTAAGTTCTTCATCATTTATTATTGCGTAGTTACTAACTTTCTTTGATTTTTTTTCTAGTACCGTTGAGCATTCCGTCTTTTTATTGTAATCAATATTTATGTTTTTCAGCCATGTTGGGCCCTCCTTCCATAACTTATGCGTTATTAGTTCTTCTGGTTGAAGTCCTCGCGAAGCACAATCTGCCGGGTTGTCAGAGGATTTCACATGGGACCACTGGCTACTGTCCACTACTGACAAGATATCTGACACTCTGTTAGCAACAAATGTTTTCCAATTAGATGGATGTTTACTCAACCACGCAAGCACCACTGTGGAGTCAGTCCATGCATGAATATTCTGTTTTTCAATTTCCAGTACTTCACAGACTTCATTTAACAATTTTGATAAGAGAACCGCACCACAGAGCTCAAGACGAGGTATGGAGATTTGTTTAACCGGCGCTACCTTAGTTTTTGCTGTGACCAGGTGAGTATGAATAACACCCTATTGATCTTCTACACGCACATATACTACGGCAGCGTAAGCTTCATTTGAGGCATCACTAAACCCATGCAGCTGTAATGAATCGCCTTGATGAGCATGCACCCATCTTGGTATTCGAAGCTGGACTAATTGCTCGAGTTCGTTACGGTATGTACACCATTCAGTTAATAATGAAGAGGGTAACTCTTCATCCCAATCAATTCCTGAAAGCCATATCTTCTGAATTAATATTTTGGCCTTTATTATTGCAGGAGCCAACCATCCTAATGGATCAAATAACATTGAAATATGGGAAATAACGCTTCTTTTAGTTGCAGGTATCTTCAGTGGAGGTAATTTCACCGTGTACACGAATTCATCAGTATCTCTACACCAGGTAAGTCCTAATATTTTAATTTCTTTGTCTATTTTTAATTCAAAGTTCTCTTCTTCTTTATCTTTTCCTATATACTTTAATAGCTCTTCGCTGTTGCTTCTCCATTTCTGTAGCTCAAAGCCACCTCTTGCTAACAGTTGCTTCATTTGATAATAAATTTCCATTCCTTCAGATACAGATTGACAACCACACATTAGGTCATCCATATAAAAATTATGCAGTGTTATATTCTTCGCGACAGGAAAATGTTGTCCTTCATCATGAGCAATCTGATGTAACGTCTTTACCGCTAAATATGGTGCCGAAGCCGTACCGAATGTGACTCTTAAGAGTCGCAAATGTTGAATATTTGTGTCTTGTCGCCATATTAATCGTTGATAATCAATATCTTTATCTGAAACGAGTACCTGCCGGTACATTTTAATAATATCCGCTACAATACAAATGGGAGACAGTCGCCATCTCATGACAGTGTGCCTGAGATCTGCCTGTAGAGTTGGACCGATCATCAGTTCATGGTTCAGGGATACACCATTTTTTCCTAAGCAAGAGGCATCAAATACAACCCTAACTTTACTAGTAGTCTTGTCTTCCCTCACTACAGCGTGGTGGGGTAGATACACCACATCTGATCTGTCTAGTTGATCTGATGGAATAATTTCCATATGTCCCAAGTTGATATATTCCTTTATTACATTCGAATATTCCCTTTTTAACTCCGGATCTTTGGTTAAACGTTTCTCTAAACTAAGAAATCTGCGTAATGCGATATCTTTTGTTTCACCATATGCGCATTGCGGTGTATCCGTCTTAAAAGGCAATCTTACAATATAGCGACCCTTAGAATCCCTTTTTGTTGTTTGCTGATAGAAGTTTTCACATTTTTGTTCGTCCTCTGTTAAATGCTTTTTAGTTTTTACAGTTTCTTCGATCTCCCAGAATCTTCTTAGAAGGTGATTTTGGTCTCCTTCTAATGTCAAACAATTAAGGTTTGCTTGATTATAATTTCTCCTTCGTACCTCTCCTGACAGTATCCATCCTAATTCCGTATCTTGCGCTATTAAAGAAGTCGGAGTTCCCTTGCTAAGTCCCTGTTTAAGGACCTTGCTATACACCGATGAACTCAACAATACATCGATTTTTCCCGGTGTATCCCAAGTAGGGTCCGCTAAATTATACTGTCTCAGTTCAGTCCACAAGGGAAATGTTATTTCCTCTGTGGGAAGAACTGAAGTTAACTTTTTCTGAACGTGAGCCTTAACAGACATAGTAAAGTTAGGATTGTGCATTGATTGCAGTTTTATATACACAATATATTTAGAGGTCAATGCACAACCTTTATCATCTTCTCCTAGCCTTAGCGATGAATTGTAACATACATACTTCTTTAATCCCAGTAATTGAACTGCTGACTCCGTGATGTAAGAAGCCTGAGAACACTGGTCAAGTAAGGAACGCAGAGTTACTTCCTTGCCTGTACGGGATTTAACTTTCACTAAGGCTGTGGGCAACAAATCATGACCGCCAGAAGTAGCACAATTTGTCACTGACCTTGAGCTGTCGTTTTGTTCGATGTCAACTGATTGATTGGTTTCTCCCTTGGGATCAATTGACCCTGACGCGTCATTGGAATGGAGCATTGAGTGATGTTTTCTTTTGCACAACCGACATCTAGTCGGAACTCGACACGCATAAACCGCGTGGCCTGATCCTAAACAATTGAAGCACAATCCGTTGGACTGGACAAAATTACGGCGTGTGGTGATATCTTCATTACTAAATTGCTTACAGCTACCGAGTTTGTGATTAGATTTACAAAAAACACATGATACAGTTGCTACAAGTAAAGTCTTAACAGGGTAATTATTTTTACTAACAGTATTCTTAGGAGCTTTATTTTCTAAAAATTCAAGAGAGCGAAATCTTTGTTCCAGAAACTTTTGGAATTGTTCAAAAGTTGGTAAATCTTCGGATATCTCACATATTTTTGCTTCCCACAACTTCCGTGACTCAGTATCTAATTTTAAACATAAAATATGGATGACAATTATGTCCCACGTATCAACGTTTATACCCAAATTTTGTAGAGCTGTCAAACAATCGTTACTTGTATCAAGTAATTCCTTAAGCGCGACTGCTGATTCTGAATTAATGTTTTTTTGGCTTAAGAATCGTTTTAGTATACTACTTGATAAATACCTTTTGTTGTTATAGCGATTATTTAACTGCTCCCAAGAGGTTTTATAGTTAGCGCTACTAATGTTAACATTACGCAGAAGTTGCTCAGCTTCTCCCGACAAGTGACTTTTGAGGTATTGAAGACGTTGAACGTCATCGAGTTGACTGTTATTGTGTATAAGGGATATAAACAAGTCTCGGAAACTGACCCATTCCATATATTGACCCGAAAATGTAGGCAATGTGATTTTTGGCAGTTTAACATTACTATTAGTATGAGAACACTTTGAACTAGACGTAGCTGAACTTTGTGGTGTTTCACTTTGATTTAAACGAGCCAGTACTTCTTTCAATTCTGTTTTATAATCTAAATATAAGTCTTCAGTTAGGTTATATACTTCTGCAGCACAATATTGAGATTTATTATATTCAACTTCTTTCACTTCAGTTAAAATCTTACGGTGAGATTCTACGAATGTGTCCCAATGTTTCTCTAAACTCTCGAGCCGCACCTCTATGTATGCTTTGGAGATACGCTCTTTGGGCGATTTCTTAAAGTTGGTTCTAGCTCTTGATATTGCTTTATTAGTTTCCAATTGAATTTTTTCGTATGCTTCCATTTTACAATCAGTACTTACTTAAAATTGTAGGAGATTTGAAAAGGTCTACACTAAAATTTTTCTAAGTCACTAAATAAAACTGGTGTAAATTTTCTAAGTCTTTTAAACTCCAAACACTTATAGAACTTTGGGCATGGATTCCCCGTCACTTCACTTTTTCACTAATTATTCTAAGTCCCTGATACTTTAGTTTTCAAAGTTCATGCATTAGGTACCACTGATAATTTTAAAGTAAATTTCTTCTTGAAAATAAGGTTCAAAATGTAACAGTACTCACAGTTTGTGTTGTTCACTTACTACACCACACCCGTAACTTTTCATAATGTCTGCAACCACCTCCAGCGCTCCGCTGTCTTCACTGGTTCACTCCTTCCTGAACACGCCACTAGGTGGCGCCACTGCTTCGCCCCTTGGTAGGCCTCCAGTCCGCTGCTTCCACAGGAAGGATGCGCCCCGAGCAGCGATCCACTGCCCCTACTGGGTGCGCTGAAGAATGGTTCACGGGAACCAACACACGCGGCCACTAAACCGGTTGTATCCGGCTACGAAGGACCATGGACAAAACTCGTAGTCCAATGCACGTCATTTCAGAACACAAAGGTATAAATAAATCCACCAGGTGTCTGACGATCACGTTTATTGCAGGTTAAAAAAGATACAAAAATTGTCTTACTTAAGCTAACGGTTGTAATGAAACCATAGCGCGATCTAAATTTACTACAAGCTCCATCTATAGAGCCGAAACAAAAGCTTTATTAAATTAGCGCTTGAACAACATGTGTTTCAGTTTTAGTACAAGCAACAATACACATAAATACCGTTCATTTAGAAGCTTTGTGCCGTTTGCTAAACAGATTTTTCTCACGTGAATGTTATGTATTTATCGTCATTTGTTCTGAGGTCTACTGCTGAATATCACTGTGCGTAGTCTTGTTGATGAATAATAATTATTCGACTTAAAACTCGAAAAATGTACTCTCCATCCAATTTCACGGTTTGGTGGCTCATAGTGTGGTCATCACTTTGTACCTTTTTATTTACATATGAAACAGACCACTTGTTTGTCGTTGAGATTCATCATTATTAAGAGTGGGCCCAATTCAAATATGCAACGAGGAACAGTGACAATATTTTTATGCGAGAACCTTATTTAAAAATGATTATTAGAATTAACAATATTTTATGCATCTTCTGTTCTCTGTATCTTCTTCTGTTTATTCATTGTCTCGTATAAAATATCATACAAGACTGAAACAAAAAAATGAATTCTAAACTTCGCGCGATTTTGTTTGCGTCTATGTCAGAAATCAACAGTACGTCGCTTATAATAGGCTTCCTGAAAGAGGGGAAACCTCCAGGCAGGACTTTTTATAATGTTTAGGCGGTGAAACAACCTGGAGCGTACAAAACGATATTGTTCACATGCGAAATGACGACATAAGTGAGAAAAACACCCATTTCTTTTCCTAGTAACCGTTCTAGAATCTCTTAATAAATGTAAATATATTCCATACAAACTGAAACATATTTGTTTTTTCTGGACCATTTTAAAAGTTTATTTCTAGTGATAGAGTGAACTACGTACAATATTTCTATTTTGCAGAAAAGGTTTCCATGTTTGTTTTGTATTTTTACATGTTGCATGCACAACCAAACCGACAAACAGACACATATTCTAAAAATGGTAGAAATGGGTTCAGTTGGTTGACCTCTAACACACCTACAATATTTTTTAAATATTTTTAGTATATCTACAGAAACGCAACCTCTACAGATTTATTATTATTATACATAATTACTAGCGGACCCGACAGACGTTGTTCTGCCTGAACTTAAAAAATATTATTCCTGGAACCCTATCGCAGCGCCATCTACCGGGTCCAATTGTAAATCTAAACCATTCTCGAATCCACCTGAAGACACAAAAAATTTCATTAAAATCGGTCATTATTCCTGTAACCCTATCGCAGCGCGATCTACCGGGTCCAATTGTAAATCTAAACCATTCTCTAATCCTCCTGAAGACACATAAAAAGTTTCATTAAAATCTGTCCAGGCGTTTAGGAGGAGTTCAGGAACATACACACGCACAGAAGAAATATATATATAATACGGTATACACCTGGCGGGGATAACTGATCGATTGGTAGTTGATCAGTTCTCGACCGGCGAGGGTTGAAGATTAATTGAAATTAAAAAATATATATATAGTAGTGAAATAAGTAAATTGTAATTATAAACTATACATGAAAATTTATTGTACTCCAATAATATAATTATATTCGATTGCCATCTTGCAATCCTATTGCGGATCTGTGAACTGAATAATATAAAAATCGCGATGGAAAAATAGGGGTTGATCGTAGAGGGTTGAAAATTCAGGGTTGTATGTATTTTCTAATGCTGTATCAAAAAAAAATTATATAAAAATTAAAAAATTTTTTTTAAGGGTGAACAACCCTTATCACTTAGGGGTATGAAAAATAGATAGTAGCCGATTCTCAGACCTACTGAATATGCATATAAAATTTGGTCAAAATCAGTAAAGCCGTTTCGGAGGAGTAAGGTAACTAACATTGTGACACGAGAATTTTATATATAAGATAATCATATAATACGTAGATTGTATTCGTTTCCATTAAATTATAATGAATATTGCACTACAAATATTTACCTATAGTTACAATATGTATGTTTATATTACGTACGGATGGCGCAAGCGTCGAGTGTTGTGGGTTCAAATCCCACACGGGACAAAAAAAAAGTGTGTGATCCACAAATAGTTGTACCGAGTCTGGGTGTTCTTTGTGTCCGTTGTTTAAATGTTTGTAAAATCCCTACGACACAGGGAATTTCTAATGCATGTGTACTATGCTAATAATAAATATCTAAACAAATAAATTACCATTTAACGTTATAGTATTGTATAGTTAGTATTACTTGGAACCAACAAATGTCGTAGCGTGTTGTATTACGTAATGACACATTTTTCTTGAAAATTTTGAATTATTTTTTCTATGGATAGAGAGAACCGATTGTGATAAATCAAATACTAAATGTTACACCGAATTACACGCAATACTTGTGCATACTTGTGCACACGTACTTGTGCGTAATCCACGATTATTTTGTACTTTTTACGTGAAGCAACCAAACAGACAAACTCCACATCACAGATTTATTATACATATAGATATAGAAAGAAGATCTTCTTCCTCCTACCCCGTACCTCCATTCCAACAGAAAAATATTTTTTGCAATCGGACTACGTGTTAATGAATTACAACTAAGTACACATTTTGACTTTTATCCCGGTCTCAAGGAAACCGTCCTGGATTTCGGGGTCCTACCCCGTAGTATGAACTCAAATCATGCCAAGTTGCATTTGAATCTGTTCAGTAGTTTCTGCGTGATGCGCGGCCATGATACAGACAGACAGTCAAAAAATAAAAAAAATATGGTTTTGGCTTCAGGATCGGTTGAGTGATGCCAAAAAAAATTTCAAAATATCTTTAATGTACAGCATTGGTCCTGCGACAGTTTTATTATAAGTGTAGATTAAGCCCCTATTTATTCCAAATACTCTTGCGAATTCTATTTACAAACAAATTGAGTTATCATCATAACTAAGAGAAACGCCATATATACCCTCAAAGTCTATTACAAACTTACTAAATTTTCATTTTATACTCTCCGTGTAAAATGAAAACTTTAATAATTGAGTACAGTACTGATGCATGTCGAAGTTGCACGGTATGTAGGAGTCATTACGACTTTGTCAGGCAAGCAATTAGTCTCTTCTGAGTAAAGCATACGAACACCGCAGAAATAAAGTAATATCTATACTTATAATAAAACTGTAACAGGTCCAATTCTGTACATTGAAGATGTTTTAAATTCTTTTTTGGGGGACACATCGTAATTGATACTGAAGCCAAAACTATTTTTTTTCCATTTTTGTCTGTCTATCTGTATCATGGCTTTATCAAATGAAACTTGGCATGATTTGAGTTCATACTACGAAACCGGAAACCGTCCTGGATAAAAAGTATATCCTACACATACTCTTTATCACGAAATTGAGGACGGTTTGCTTGAAAGGGAATGAAATGCTTATTATTATGTGGGACAGCCATGCTTCGGCACGTATGGGCCGGCTCGACTCCGCTCGTTACCACGGCCTCACAGAAAACCGGCCGTGAAGCAATGCTTGTATTGCATTTCGCCGCGTGAGTGAGGTTACCGGAGGCCCTAACCCTTCCCTCTCCCCTATTCCCGTCCTTCCCCTCTCCCCCCTATTCCCACTCTTCCCTCCCCCCTGTTCTCCTACTCCCACCTTAAAGGGCGGCAACGCACTTGTGACTCTCGACTTGCAGGTGCCCATGGGCGGCGGTAGTCATTTACCATCAGGTGACCCGTCTGCTCGTTTGCCCCCTATACCATAAAAAAAAGGGAGGATGAATTTCAGAATATGTACTTAGTCATAATTCATTAACACGTAGTCCGATTGCAATCATTCTTTTTTGTTGGAAAAGAGGTACTTTGAAGATTGTCACGTAAACTTCTTTCTTCTATATCTATATGTATGGAGGACGCCCCCATTCAAGAAGAGGTGTTACGCAATAGGCGACATATTGTTGTTTATGACATAGACGCGAACGAAGTCGCGGGCACAGCTAGTACCACGTATGTCGTTGTAATTTGATCCATCACATCCTGAACGTTTCTCTTTCATAGTACCACATCATAAAGCACTGTTATTCCAAATCTCTACGAATCAGATGCCAGCGAAACGTTTAGAAATTTTAGACCGGAAAGACTGAAGGAAAATGAAATAAGTAAATTAAATAAATTACTGATAGCAGACTACAACTACACACATTAAATGGTAGTAGATAGTTAATAATAATAAACTGACAGAACTATTGTTGCAAATAAACCTGATATAGTGGTGATAGACCGATTAGAGCGCCGTGCAATGATCATCGATATCGCTGTTCCTCATGACGGGAATCTCGTGAAAGTCGAAATAGATAAACAAATCAAATATTATGATTTGTTTCACGAGATTGTCGATATGTGGAATGTCGAATCGGCGATCATTGTTCCGATTGTCATATCTGCTCATGGATTAATAGCCAAGAGCCTCGATCAACACCTTCAGAGGCTCGCGTTAGACGGTTGAATCAAGGGACTGATGCAGAAGGCAGTTCTTCTCGACACGGCCCGTATAGTGAGGAAGTTCCTGTCTTTGGAGCTCTAACCACCGGTATCTTGGTCCCTGTACCCGATGTCGGTGGTCTACTATTTATTTATATTGTTGGATATATATTTTTATGTACATATTTAAAAAT
The DNA here is from genome assembly GCA_963859945.1 of Euplagia quadripunctaria. Classification (NCBI taxonomy): domain Eukaryota; kingdom Metazoa; phylum Arthropoda; class Insecta; order Lepidoptera; family Erebidae; genus Euplagia; species Euplagia quadripunctaria. The sequence continues at coordinate 12,383,165 of OY982569.1, forward strand.
GTAATTTATATGGTAAAAATTTATGGAATACTTCATACATCTCACACACGGCCCTCTAATCCCAAACTAGGCAGAGCCTGTACTATGGTAATCAGACTGTTAATAAACACACTTAGGTATATATTTCTAAATATCTACGTACATTTAATACATCGACAATTAATAAATGTGTATCTACAAATGTGTTTTTAATGATTACCATGTGAACTTACGCTCGCATAAAAACCTTCGTGGTTTAAGCGAGTGGCTTTGTATTTTAAATAATAAGAATTGTAAACGTTTCGGTCAATAACGAAAAAAAAAGATAAATTACACCCATACATAGAACAAAAATGATCATGCTCATCACACAATTATTGTCCTGAGTTGGAATCGAAGCCACGACCTCTAGTTTAGCAGTCAGTTTAGCACTAGACCAACAGGCCAGTAAATTTTATTAAAACAATGTTAGTAACGATCTACTATCATTTGATTCTTCCAAGACTAGAAATCTGTAATTAAGTAAGCACTCTCTGAAAAGCAAAACTCTCAGTCGTAATTTTGTTGTGAAGTGTTTACGAGTACGATTTTTCGTAATTCAATAAACGGATAAGTTCTTAATTAAGAAGGTTTTATTGAAATAAAAATAACATTTATAGACACAAGTAGATATTTCCTCACTAGGAAAGCAGCTTTTAATAAAGTTCTAAAAGGGAAGAAGCAGAATGGTTTTATGCAAATTTTTTTTAAATAAGTATACTAGCAATGTGGGTCACACATTACTATTACTGGTATTCTTGTTAACCCCTCCAGCTAAGCTAAATGCTTGTATTAGGAGTAGGTTAGTTTAAACTGAGTAAGGAATTTATTTTGTTCTATCGCTGTGTTAGGTTAACAGAGACTGTTTTCCAAAACACAAAAGGTTTTGAAACTTTCAAACAAGCCACCGGCATCCGTGGGATAAAAGGATTTGTTTAAATATCCCCAAAGGCAAACCTTTACCTGATACGTAACGATGACAATAAACTTAAAGAAGTTAAAAAATATTAATATATTTTGTATTACTTTTGGAACAAATATTATAAATAATTTGTCTGAATAATGTTTTTCTTCTTTTGTTGTTGTTTCAAATAACTTCAGTATTTTAATTTCGGACAACAATAATATTAATCATAATTTTATGTTTCCTTAATTGCTTATTTTTTGGCGTACAGTTAGTTAAAAAAATAGTTAAAATTAAATTTAAGTATGCAGTTACAGAATAGATAAATAAATATAAAAAAAATGGAATGAAACGAGGATCCACACACAATGAAACAGGATGTGTTATTGTGCAAAGTGTAGACTCGAATATAAGGGCCATTATTTCTATTAAGAGCCGACGACAGCTTTTCTTTTCACTCTCGATGTTATCTTTCTCTTTTCGTTTCTTTTCAATATTACACTGATTAGGACAATAATCTGCGTGATCAGATTTTTTATGTCAAATATGACATCAAAAATCACACAATTCAAAAGAATGCATTAAAATTTAGAACAACAAAACTGTATTACACTATAAATAAGTTTTAAATTAATCAGTTTCATTTTATATTTTACTTAATTACTAGGTAAACTAAAGTAAGAAAAAAGACTGAAATTTAATTTCCTTAATTATTTGGTAAATTTAATTTCATTCTTTTTTTTATTATTCATATATTATTGCGAGAAATTGTGAGTTCTAATGAGATAAAACCTAATTATACCAAGTTTCCAAGAGTACAATATGACCAAGAGAACAATGCTATATAAATGTCATCTTATCTGTTCATTTTTCGGAACACATCCGAGAAAGCTAGAAGCGAAATACACTACCATTTAATTAAAACAACACAATTCGCTATATTCCGTAAAGTGTAACAAAAAGATTCTTTAATTCAATCGCTATCTCAATGAGTTTTTACAAGAATATGTTCCATGTCCGCTCTAAAGGATTTTATTTGTTTCGTTTCAAGTTATTTTGTTTTACAACTGTTTTAAACGTAACCAATAAGTACACATACGTAGGTGTACCTATTGCCTACGTTATATTTTGTAAACCTTTCAATAACACATGGTTCATTAAGTACCATACCTACTACGAGTATATACTAAAACAAAGAATTTTTGATAAAATTATATTTTATTCAGTAACGATACAGTCCCTCGGACTTTTTTATAACTTTTCTATTTCATGCGTGTAGAACGATTTATCTTCAAAATCAGCTTCAGTTGCTGCAATTATCGACTCTGCTAACTGTCGATATGATTCCGAAGTAAAATGGTGAATCCATGTTTCATTAATCGTCACATACCGACTTAAAAAATCCTTTTTATTTCTATTGAGCAGTACCAAACAGCGCTCTGAAGTATTGTTACGTTGTTGCTTTTGAGTAATTTTTTTTAACTCCACACATCTCACACATGGCCGTCTGATCCCAAACTAGGCAGAGCCTGTACTATGGTAACCAAACCGCTGATAAATATACTTATATATCTTAAAATACACACATATTATAGATAAATTACACCCAGACATAGAACAAATGATCATGCTCATCACACAATTATTTGTCCTGAGTGGGAATCGAACCCACGACCTCTGGCTCAGCAGTCAGGATCACTAACCACTAGACCAATAGGTAATCGAAATTGTTAATAAACGCGGCACCCATTCTAAAAAAAGCTTTTTCATGGCCAAATTTATATGTAAAATAGTAAAAACACTACCATCCTCAGTATCTCAGCTTTCTCGCGCACATTAAAAATTTAATTATAGTCGGTTAGATCGTAATTAAATTTGTTATACAAGCGGCACACACTTATTGACATTAGACATTGTTATTCATATGCTATTTTGAGTCACCCGAGCAACTTGTCAGGTTTTTTATGTCTGAAATTATATCATGTGAAAAGATCCGTTTTTTCAAGAAGATCATGATATTTTGGCCTATGTAGCTTTTAGAAAACGTGGAGAGTAGAAACTACGTTGGCAAACAAGCACACCCGGTCCCGCTTAACCCTGGAGTCGTCGCGCGGATTACAATAGTAATCCACCGTTGCAAAACTAAGTTTTTCAGAAAAACTACGCGTAGGCATGGGGTCCCATCTCTAAGAAGGAAAAAATGGTTCAAACAAATATCAATAGATGGCGTTACGGGTATCGATTTGTTATTGAAGTTTATGGAAAATCAATATTAGGTCCTGATTAAAATATTTTCTAATTTCATAAAATACCCTAAACACGGAAAAATTGAATAAAAGGTTCTTAAATCCAATTTTCTTATTTTGACAAAATTCAATATTGTCGTAGTTCCTCTGGCGGCAATTACGTACAACAATGTACTACGCTGAGGTTGATATACGGTTTTGTTATTGTTTGTAGGTACTGACCACAGATAACATAATACTATACTAGTAGTACTGACTATTGATAGTTGGCCAAATTTTATTGAAACTGTATCGTTGCGTTATGTTTTTGCATTTTCTATTGTAGGTAAATTATTAATACACAAATTTAATTTGAATTTCAAAGATACTATAAAAATTAAGAATAAATTTTTCTCATTGTGTTTTACATATTTTTTTTCATATTGTCAGGACACAATCAATAGTGAACGCATGGTTTGTGTCAACTTTGTTGTGTAGGCAGGTTAGGTATTTATGTAACAGACATTATGATTTGGCAAAGTAACTACTTATTTAAATAAGCACTTACACGTACTATCTATTTACACATACACATTGCTAATAGGAATCTTTCACCTCAGACCTTACTCGATTGCAGGGCTGCCAGATTGTATAATTGGATACAAAATTCGTATAATTCGGTAATCATACGTATGCTGTTTGTATACTAGATGCATTGTATAATCGGATACAATGTCATTACTGATGTTATAGTGTAATAAGTACGACATACATATAGAGATACTTAAAACAAATCATGTCTGTGATATCCTGTGTTAAGTAATTATATATATATATTAGGTATTTACGCACGGCGACGACGACTCGGTCGGACTCGCGAGTTCCCGATACTGTGTTACCGCAGTGACTAAGCAATCATGATCCTTTTTCTACTATTAAATTATTTGTTTTATTTCCTTTCTTAAAATATTGTTAATAATGCGTAATGTTCCAGCCACTAGCTATGCGCCTGCGGCTTTGGTCGTATAGATTATGATAGTATCAAGTTTCTTATTTTTAAAAACATTAAGTAGGTAGGTATTTCAAATAAAATTATTTCCATAATACAAATGTGATTTAAATTAATAAAAACCATGTAAATATTTCAATTTAAAAATACCCATTGGTAATTACCAGTAAGTATTTTTGGATTGTCAACATTTTGAGTTATAATAATTCAATCGTAAAGATAGTTGTCTGTTCCAATACGTAGATCCTATGGAGAAGAACAGGCAAGAAACTCCAAAGAAACTCTCTTTCAACAAGTTTTTTACAATCTTCTGGTTCATCATCATCAATCTTTTCGCCAATCCTCACTGTGTGAATGTTGTGTGTTACCAGGGCCAGTTGTCGTCGAAGGGGTTGTTAGCCGGACGTTTGATCAGATATAGTGACCCCTACTACCATAGCCAGGAATAGCAGGGCTGCCTGAGACTCGGGGCCTGATCATTCTGTTTGCTTTCATTGCGGGTTTTTTACCAATACTCGCCATGCTTGGCAGGTGGGCGCAGTGTTCGGGTTTGGGGTTTTGTGGTTTCGCGGTAGACGCTGCTGCACACCTTCTGGTTTTTTGTCCCCTAGCCAAATCTTACGGCACCCACAGTAAGAGAAAGGGCGAAGGTAACATTCTTGGTCAGCACCCCACAGCATTTAAACAGGTATTGAACTATCAAATCTCATTCAAATGGGCTATGAATCTTCATTTCTTAGCCGCGCCTTGCTACTCTTCGGCAGTTACTGCTTGTCAATTTCAAACAATTAATTTTAAAAGAAAACAACATTTCTCTGTCCCTCAACTTCGTAATCGGCTTCCTTAAACAATTATTTTTATTTCTCTTATTAATGAAAAAGAAGAAAAATCATATTAGTAGTAATGAATAATAATAAAAATGAGAGATTTTTTTTACCAGACTGTTTTCGGATTCCCTATCTCGTCGTATCGTGAAACATTCCCATAAACTTCTAAGTACGAAAATTAATATTTTTTTTTTATAATCATATTTCGTTTCCTTCATTATACTCATATATCGATTGCTACAAAATAACATTAAGATAATGATATTATAATTTTATTTAGGGCAGGTGTACCTTGCTTCATTTATTTATCTTAATGTAAATGTATATCATCTCTTTCTAAAACATTTGTACACGGAGCGTTTTCGACTCATGCCAGATACAAATAAGAGTCATAATTATTAAAAAATAAAGAAATCTACATATCACACCTCAAGTTAACTAAACACACACTTGAACGCACAGAGTGCCAAACAAATATATATGCATATTATACATTCTTAATACATACAATTGAAACTCTTACGTAATTACCTATTAGATACATACTTACAAACATACATGCATGATTATTTATATATAACTTAAATTTGCATTTGTTTGCAAATGTATAAGACGAGATTCATGTGATGCTTTATATGCTGCTACTATTTAACTGTAGTAAAATGTTGTAATTCCAACTGTCATTATAATAATAGTCTATACTATTCATACACTCGAAATACATAACCTAAATTGAGTCAAGATAAGCTCTACATCCTACAAAATAATTTTATATCTACTGTTAATACGCCGTTATAGTGGAATACAAAACTTTGATATTTAAAAAAAAACATCTAGAATCCGTATCGATCAGAGAGCTTTACTCTGATGTTTTTAATTATAATTACAATAGTATTTATTTATATAATAAGAAAAAAAAGGACGTGTTATTTTTACTAATATTTTTGTACATTGAAGGGAATATAGTTGTTATTAGGTTGTATTAGAGCATAATTTGGCATGGGATTCAAATATTACACAACAATGATCGAAGTGAAATTGACCTTGAATGGCCGATCCGCGAGATGTTTCACGTACGTAGTTCTGGTCGTATGTAATAATAAATATATATTAGTTAAATAAAAATAATGCTTACTGGTTGTAATAAATAATAGGCCGTTTGATTATTTATAAGTGATAAGTTATTTTATCGGTTATCTAATATAACGAACACTCCTACCTGCTGATTACATACTAATTAGCGCCATCTATTGGTTGCGCGTTTATTAGTAGGTAAATAAATCCATTTCATCGCTAGGTGGCCCTAGGTATCTATCGCGTTGCTAGAGGCATCTAGCGCCTTTGTAGGTGCAAAAATAAAAGCCCGCAGAATTGCCCGAGTTAGGAGGGTCGCGTTTCGTTGTATGGGATGAGGTATCTGTACTAGTATAGTATTATGTTATCTGTGGCGTAGGTATTATTTGACGTTCCGTGTACTTTATATTGGATAGTTGATGCATGCGCTCAATGTAGCGCTTGCACCGATCGTTTGTGGTTTTCTGATAGCAGTACCGTAAAGTTTTTGGATTACTATTGTAATCCGCGCGACGTATTACGTTAGTATTTTTGTCAAGTTATTATTTATGTTTTTTTTAAATTTTATCGTTATTTTGAAATGCATTTGTTCATGTACCTATTTTTTTTTAATTGTAGACCACGATATACATAAATTTAAGCTCAAAAAGTACTCACGATATACATAAATTTAAGCTCAAAAAGTACTGGCTTAAAGCATATTTTATATAAATATAGTTTATTTTAGAATCAACATGGAACAAAGGCGTGCTGATCAAATCAAAGCTTGGCTTAATGAAGATGATGAGGACAGGGAAGTTTCAGAAGGTGGTTACAGCTCGGATGATAAAGAATACTTTGTTGAGGTGCAGAACCACGAGTCTAAATCTGAGCAGGAGGCAAACATCTCAAATGTCAATTTATTTTTCCAACACCTGAAAATAATTCTATATCAGTCGATGACCAATGTTTTGTTGGTGTAGACAGTACTGACTCGCAGGCATAACATGCTACACGTGTATACAGCGAATAGAAATTTCGAAAAAATTACTGGCGACTCTAGTTTTTTATTTCACTCTCCTTGACATGGATGAACCGTTGGCTCACCTGAGGATACAGCAGAAATCAATACTATGGAATCTAGCTTTCAAAATAAAAGACTTCCTGAACATTTCTGAAGTCGAAGCCCAACCATCTACCTCAAAATCATCAAATAGTAGGTCGATAGGTCGCTGTCATGATTGCGGCGGGTCACGGAATAAAAGCACTCGCCGATCATGTAATTCTTGTCACAAATTCGTTTGCCCGGACCATTCCAAATATAAATGTTCTTCTTGTTTAGAAACAAATTATAAGCGTCATTATTTCATTTAAATTTTGTGTTTCATCTCAATTTGAAACAACAGAGCCATTTTTATATGCAAATAAGCAGAGGTTTTTTTATTTATTTTTTATAAGTACTTATAGTGAATATTTTATGTTATGTTCATTTAAATAATTAAGAATACAATATGTTACTTCGTTTATAAGCATAATAAACCAAATTGATTAATAAATTCAAGTTTTATTCGTATTTTTAAATGGATTACATATGTAATCCACGCGACTACTTACGTAACTTTTCAATGCGCGACGACTGTAGGGTTAATGGTAATCGATTACCAATGCCCATAAACAGTCACAGTACTCATTGTATCGCTAATGCATTGCTAGCCCTATGCTCTCTACATATACATTTATTACATAGACATATTATTATGTACACACACCAAGGAAATCAACATTCATTTAAGAAAGGGAATAACTGAAATTCAATGACTGCTTGACTTTCAAATAGTTTATTTGAAAACAATGATACCTTTTATATTACCAGAGAATCCTGAGATAGAATATGTTACCTACTGTGAATGTCCGATATTAGTGAATGTTAAGATGCACCGGTGTATGTCGACAATCACCAATTGCGATTGTGTAAGTCTGAAATTATTTCAGTGATTTATTTGAATCGAACATACACTGGTTAATGTTAACGTACACCAAGGCGATTCTGTGAAATTTAAATTCAGCGATTTTACTCAGCGACAATATACGCGAATGCGAAAAAGCGAGAAAGTGCGACTATTTTGTTCTGCAATGTATTACGGAGGGGTCACTAATGTTTCACAAAAATTTGTTATTGTACGATAGAATTCGGTTCTGGCACTCACCGGCCGCTGTCCCGGCACGCTCGCCTCGCTCGCTCGGCTTGTGCATTGTGGTCGCAGTCCTTACCTAAACCTAGCCATTTCTGTTCAATTGACGTATCCTACTAACTATTTCTAAATCATATTTTCATATTACCGTCGCTCATAACGAAGATACACCAAGTCGTCGTGATGTATGCTAACATTCAATCTTGAATGACCAAAATCGCAACGAAAAGAATAAATAACGGACATTCTCCAGCTAGCTTGGTAGATGTTAACAGACACCAGTATATCTTGACATACACTGCGCTTCGGACATTCACGGTAACATATATATTATGTAAATGCCGCTCACTGTCTGTTTTCAGTACTTTTTGTTTTTATAATTATGCATGGAAACTACAAGTCTAGTGCCTTTTGTTCAGCTGTCGTCACAGGTCTGGTGATGTTCTTATAAGCAGTATACGAGGTGCAATAACGTAGAGTTCAGTATCCTCGTAAAAAATGTAATTTGCAGCAGAATATGTTACGACCCACCTTGAGGACAGATAAAAGATACGACTGCTACTGTTACCGCTGGTACTGAAAGAGCCAAATACATTATTTATTTCATTGCGTGTACAGGTTTTAGGTCCAAACGCTAATGTCCACCGTGAAATAACATTGAAAATTTTGATTTTTTGAAAATATCTACGTCCGTTTTGAATATTGTTAAACAGGAATTAAGGACAGAGCATTATATACTGCGGAATGGAAGACACTTTGTTACCGATACACATTTTTTATAACCGATAGGAGATATTATCATATAATTCCGTGATTTCCTGGTAAACCTAGGAATACCGTAAAAAGCTACTTTGGTTTTATAAAAGTAACGACTACTGATTATCGACCTACAAGCTGAATCTATCAGTCACAGACGATTGAGTACGATGACGCGCTAAACAAGTGATAGGAATCGAATTCTTTTAATTGCAACTACCTTTTTTATTTTACCTGTTTTATGTGGTCCCAAAAGTTCCCGTCGATCCGTTTGCCGCCTAAAAGTTATTATGAAGCGAATTCACTAGGCAACAATTTGCGTTGCACAACATGTTGCTCATGTGTTGAACATCAACTCGGAACTTTTATGTAGCAATGTAATCGATTAAAAAAAGAAATAGTCACGTTGGTGGGTTAGAAATGACCTATTAATAATTAAATGTTGGTTGTCTGTAAAGTCGGTTTACGGACTATAATTTTACGTGAAAACGTCATAAGAAAACACAATATTTTTAAAACTCTGGTTAAAAACATTAATTTTTAATTTTCAAATATTATTTACAATTTTTGCAAATTTAATTTAAATAATTTGTTTAAATATAATCACGAACAATTAGTTATGAAATCAAATCAATGTCAATAAACGAACGCTAAGGTCTTCAAAAAGCACTAAGAAAGGTCACTGAAAAGTGAAGAATAATTGATTTCAGACTTAATTGAAAAGACTACATACATGTGACACTTTTAAAATAATAGGTAACATTATAAAAGCACCAGGTACCTACTGGTCTGTTTGAAGTCGGTGCCATATCGCTTGTTCCGCGCTCTCGCTTACACGCTCGGCTCAGGTGAAACGTGACAATGAGTCTTACTTTTTCGTGCGTGCAGCCGGCTTTCATCGATTTATAAGTCGTTATCACGTCACAAGAAAATGTGTTCAGCGAATATTTGATTTTGATGCTTAACTACATGTTTGCACCGAAACAAACAACAAGCCGCGCGTCATGGCGCGCCTGCTGACATGTTCAACGTCATGTGTTGCGCGTCAATTGTTGCTTAGTGGATACATGGCTTTAGTCATAAAATACAGTTTTCACGACCATTTCATTTGCGGTTACTGTTAAAAAAAAGTATATAGTATTACTTTTTTTCGTAAGACTAACGGTTTTTGAAATTTGATTGTTAAAGTTGTAATGTTTATGTTTCTTACGGAACGTGCACTCTTTCAACACCACCTTTCAGATAGAGTACAAGATGCTTTTTCTTAAGAGGTATTCCCATTAGGCCTAATCCACGTCCATCTGTAATTGAAAATTGTGATTTTGTTGAGATAAATAATCAAAAAAAGCTAGTAAATGAGAAAACTAAAAAGAAATAAGTCAGAAATTTTCTTTTAATTATTTTTGATTATGTATTCATTATCATGGGTCTTCTTCAGATTCTTCATCTCTTCATTATCTATTTCGTCTTCTTCTGTTTCCTCAATTTCCAGTTATTCAACCAAAAAACACGACGGATCGACGTCGTTAGCAAGATCGACATTATTAAGGTCATTACATTACACATATGTATACGTATCGCGTGATACATTTAAACGATCTTACCCGTGACAATAACCGCCAATTAGTGAACAGAATAACTCAACTTTATGCAACCGCAGTTTTAATTACATCCCTTAGTGTTTAATTGAATATCGGGAACAGGTGGAACAAGAGTTTTAACGGGCTCCAACATTTTATCTTGTAAACCCTGTACCATCCCCAGTTAGAAGATTAAGTTCATTACTTAGCCATACTTGTACTTGGTAGTAAAGTCGATATAAATGTTGCTGAGCAGCACTAGATGTCAGCGAAAGAGAAGATATTTCGACAGGTCTTTTACGGTGCGTTAATTTCACAAATGCTGAATACCTGTTATTTTCAATAGTTTTAGCAAACTAGGTAGAAATGATTAAAAAAATATAAAAGTCGGTAGATCCAAATAAATCTCACGTGTTTCCTAGACGATGATAGAGCTCGGAATAAATGCAGAATGCGTTTGCACACCTGCATTTGTATAAGTAGACATTCGCGAAGACGGGGGAACCTCGATCTTTTTACTATTTTGCTAAAAATAAATAATTTTTTTGCAGGTGCTTTATAAAACACACACACTAAAAAAAATTACTTCAAAAAACACTAACAAAGGGCACTGATAAGTAAAAAATAAGTGATTACAAACTTAATTGAAAAGAAAGATTGAAAGAGAACATAGCAGAGACATAATTTCTACGCATTTTTCGTGAAACTTTACAGAACTAAATAAATGTTCACGACAACGTGTGTCAGTGCTTTTGATGTAGTGCAAGCTTCATAAATACATAAAATATACCTTTCTTATTTTAAAATAAATGCATAAAAACAAAAAACTCTTGGATGGATCCATTGATACGTTATATAACCTAACGTCTTTGATTACATACAAATGTTTATACTTCAGCCAAATTCGATATGTAATGTTTACTAACAAACCATTTCTTAGTAATCAATGACGAGTAGGTGCTAGTAACCTGTTTGCAAATAATATATTTTTAAAATGAGTCAGAGGGGGACATATAATAATGTATATGCATTATAGGTTAAACTCGAAAAGCTCAAAATAATTTAATTAATTTACAATTAAATTATTTTGAGCACTACGTGAGTGATATAATATTTTGGGACAAATGTGTACAATTATACAACGCTAGTTATATCAACTAAGCAGAGCTTATTCTAGAACACGGATAAAAATACCTATTACATTTTTTTTAATACATGGACCAATGGAAATAGACATATTTATGCGTATAAATATTTGCACTAAATGGGATTCGAACCCACAACCCTCGGCATGATAGTGGATTGAATGAACTACCGCCGCGCCACAGAGTTCTTCAAAGAGTTAAGAACTACTACTGGTTAAGAAAGACATAAAAAAATCACCAAAATGCAAAATTTTCAAACATTGAAGTAATTAATTTAATCAAATTAGATTATATTATATTAGATTATAGAATAGAATGAAGTTTATTTGTGACCAAAAGAAAATAATAATACGTGTATCCCAAGAAATGTAGACCCATAACATGTCTTCCAAATAAAATAAAAATACAAATGTCTATTTTGAGTGTAAAGATAACATCTCATATAACCAACAAGACTATTATGGCTTATTTTCAGAATGGGTGTAGAAGGGAAGCCGAAACACTAAAGAGCTCCTTATCCTGGGCGTTCGCCATAACAGAAAGTATCTGACTACATGTTGGATAGATTAAAAAAAAGGCTTATGACTATGCCTGTCAGAAATAGGACTCTGGAACGTGATGGATCAGATTGCGGCAAACCAATAAAGATAGACATACTAAAATAAACAAAGAAAATCGGTTGACAAACATAACAGCAAATGGTTCTTAATTGTTCAGTCTTTGCTCATTTTGTAGACAACATAAAATTAAAGCTAGGTATACTATGAACATCCTTACCAATAAGTTATGAAACAAAATTATGTTGATAAATTTCGTTCAACTTTGTTCACGTTAAATGCACTTATTTTATAAAACTTGTAACATCTACTATCCAATTTAGGATGACAATGTATATATTGATAATATTACTATAATTACATAAAACAACTTAAAAAAAAAAGTTAAAGTAACAGTCAGGGGCTCGTGGCTAAGTGGTAACCGAGTACCTTTCTTAACACACTGATAGACCCCTTCGTGCCTCGGAGAGCACGTTAAGCCGTCGGTCCCGGTTGCCATAAGAATATCTTTATTTCTTTGGCATTCGTTACGGGTAGTTGGAGCCCTAAAAAAAAGTCCGACAACCTGGTCTAACTACAGAACTTCGATATCGCCTAGTACTTGGGTTGTGTAGTAGGGTGTCACGTACATGTATGAAAAAATTTTTTTTGATCTATCCTATCACTCGAGGTATCAAAATTTGCGTAATTTTACACAGATTACGAAAAAGGTAAAATAACTAGAATTGAGTGTCATCTTGAGGGCTCTACGTCTCTACCACACTTTTCAGTTTTGTAAGTCTTCAATTTTTACAGACTTAAACCGTATGCCTAAAAAAATACAATAATCAAGTTTAAAATGTATTTTATTTTTTAAATTAATAAAATAAAGCACAAGAAAACGAAGTGAATAAAATAAATCTTATAAAATAGGACAAAAACTTAATATTTAAACTCGTTTTAGTGTCCAAAATTTGATATTTCTGGACCACATTCGAGATGTGGTCCCTATCGTCAAACATCATAGGTTTTCGAGGTGAGTAAAAAAAGTATTCCTTTTGAAAACTGATTCTACAACAGATCTCATATTTTCGAGAAATAATCGAAAGTGCTTAATCTGTTGCAAAATATGTTTGATTCCAGCGTTAAAAAATGTCTTTTATTTGATAAGGAATCAAATCGGAAGGTATAATTTAACAAATAATTGCAAATTTCTGATGAAATAAAAACAACAGCTACGTCGAAAAACTTTTCAGATGACTCTCAAAACACTTTAGTTTGTTTTCAAAACTATAATTTAATTTGCTTTTGGAGTATCTTTTCATAAGAGGTACTTTTATTGAAATAGGATTTTAGTAATTGCAAAACTCGTTCTCATTTACGATTGGAATCTAATCTTTGGTCGAAAAAAATATTTCAACCTTTTAAATAATGTTTGAATCGGATAAATCCTTTCCATTATATTCCAATTTTAGGTTTTATGCTTCTTATGGTTAGTATCTGCCGATCGTCAAGTTCTCTATATGGTCCCAATATCAAACTTATTATTTAAAAATCACAAAATCCGCTTTTAACACAATCGCAACCGTACTTTTTAACATAAAAATTACTTTGGTTACAAATAAAACACTCACGAATCATGTCAAGAAAGTCCTCAAAACAAGTTGAAAATTAAGGGAATTTGCAGGTTGATACCTAATAAATTTGAAGCTATCGGTGACGTATAGTTGCATGCAAATCGAAACTTTGTGTATGTATTGCACCTAAAGAGATATAACAATGAAATATTACAATTAACATTTTTCAAAACTTTGATGATCGGTAGAGCCCTAAAGATATAGTTTTATTTTATATTTAAAATTATTGTGGTAATCTACGATCAATTTTATTATGCAAATTTTGAGAGGACTTGCTTTAAGAAAAACCAAAAGCAAATATTTCAGGACACCCATGTAGGTCTGATGACAATCGCTTCACGTAAAATATCGTTCAGCCGTTTCGAAATTAGACTAAAAGCCGACCCCAACATAGTTGGGAAAAGTCGAGGAGGATGATGATGATGTTAAAGTAACAGTCAATGTTCAAAGTTTTCGGTGGGGTGGTGTGTTGGAATCGAACCGGCTAAAGCCACACACACGGTGTGTCATACTGAGCCTAAAAGAGGAGGGATCCGGGAATAGCTTTTATTAACATCCGGTCTCCTCCTAGCGCCTGCCCGCAATAGCGCGGGTAGCACCTTCGGGTAACAACCTCTCAATAAGGCGACGTCCAGGCACACGCGGATGCCGCCTCCTTGCGTGGGGCCACTACCCCGGGGTGAAGAGAAAAACCCGTCCCATCCACCCGCGGCCACACGAAGGGCGTCGCATCTTGAGGCCCGAGTTAATTAGGTCCGAGGGAGATCGTCCTCCCGGACCCATTCCGCCGTCTCCTTCTGCGAGATGACTTCCTCACAGAAGGTTGCGACCGCGGTAAAATTCCTGTTGCTACCGGCCATGGAACGTTTGACGGCCGGTAGTGACAGATCCTCTCCGATGACTGCAGTGAGGGCTCGACGCTGCGCGGCCCAACTGGGGCAAACCCCCAGCTTATGTTGAGCCGAGTTTTCACTGCATTTGCAGTGGTGACTCAATTCCCTTCTAGTGACTGAGTGCAGGTATTTCCCGAAGCAGCCGACCTGCCTACTCGACGATGACCGGCTGAAGCGCCTCTACGGTGGCAAAGCCAGCAAGTGGAGCCTCGTGCAGGGACGACCAACGAGACCTGGTGGCTCGGCGAGCAGCTTCGTGCCATTCGCGTACCTCTTCGGGCGGGGGCCGAATGCCGCTTCCCGCCCGGAACTCAGCCGTTTGCCGATAAACTTCGGCGAGCACTTTCGCCTCCAAATCCCACGGAGGTGTATCAGCCAACTTGCACGCCGCCGCCTCCGTCGACACGGTGCGGTATCCGCGTATGGCTCTAACTGCCATGACCCTCTTAGGGCACCAGAGGCGCGTCCTGTTCCATTGACCGGACAAAGTAACAGTCAACCTAATGCAACGTTGGTTATATAAAAAACACAGAAAAGGCGTACCTTTTTTTATTGCACTAATACATTTAAATAGGAATAAATTTCAGTACATAATTTTAAGTATTAGATACGATGATTTTTTTCTAAATAAGAATTTACTGGTTTCTTTGATTAATATTGAAAGTCACGTAATATATTATCGTAAAACACATATATATAGACATATAAGTACATTTACAGACCTTGAATGTGTACAAAAAACTAAATAGTAATCTATTGAATAATAATACTAGGTCGATGTTCTGTAGTAACTTCATCGCAATTCTCAAGTTACAGGTTACTTGGAAATTCTAAGTTCTACACAGATATATCATTAACAAAGGAGTAGTTTAGAGCTTCAACAAACTTAAGAGACTCGCTAAAACACATGGAGGGTCAAAGTAATTACAAAACTTCCATTCCCTAACTTATTCGGACAAACTAACTATTCTATTAAACCATCAGTCGCCTTTAGGCAAAGCAAGTTAACATGACTTTCTGTAATCATTGCTAGTAACTTAGATGAAAATATTGCCTGGAACTAGCATAACTTCTATCTGCTTTCTTGCTGAAAAAGAAGCTGTTAGCTCCTAAAATACCCCCGGATGCTTGACAGATGGGAAACAAGTTACGATAGTCAACTCCTTCCTCCGCTTATCACACTAGGTATATTTGTTTAGTTTTCCTCAAGTGAAAATAAACCCAGGCTTTTTCTTTGCTTACCTAACCTATTGAATTACACGTACGATATACATCGTATATTCTACGAAACAATATTTCAAGGGCTGAAATCTGTATCTGAAGTTCGTCTTGATTGTTATGAATTGGTTAGCCTTTAACACGCCCAATATAAAACTTTTCGAAAACTAGAAACTAAATAGTCACGAAAATAATTTACACCATAAAAACATTTTTTACAAACATTTGCACACAGAGACAAACACGCACTTTGAAGCCTGTGACATACTTCATTCTATGGAGGGAAAATGGATTTGAAAAAGTGTCCGTCAAAAGTGTGTATTTCAGCGGATGTGTAACGTTTGAAATAATAACAAAAGTTCTATTGATAATATGACCTAATTTCATTTAATATACTTTTTTTTAATATAACGATCAAATGATATAATGAATTATTTAATTTTATTAATTTTATATGGTTTAATGAACATTTTCTAATAATTAATAACTAAGAATTAATATTCAATTAGTATAATATTCTGTTACTATAATATTCAAAATCTATAAGTAACGTTTAATATAATTTAGAAGCGTCAGATACCATCTACTGTTAATGAATCATTTAGGTAAGGTTATAACAGTATGATGTTTTCTGATATTTACTTATTAATTACAGAATTTAGGCTGAAAATGAGTAAATATGAAAATGAGGTCAAATGAACGTTATATAAAAAGAGCATTATACAAATTGAAAATTATATGAAATAAACGTTATACTAAATGTTATTAGAGTAAATGAAGGTTATATGAATTATAACAATAGATTACATGAGATAAGATTATTTGTTTTTATAGCATAATGAAAAACATATCATGTGAACGTTATTTCAAGTGATATTATACTATCTGTTATTACGCCATTATATTATATTACACACCCATTTAACAAGGTACGAGAAACTTCCAATTTAAAATGGTGAAATTTTCAAAATAAAAATTAAAAAACAACCAAAACATAAATTAATTACAAGACATTTGACATTGTTTACTTTTTGTTTTCGTTATTCATCTGTTCATAAACTACTGTGAACGCTAAAAACATTAAATATTTTAACTGCTAACTTTATATCCATGCCCGTTGTTTATACTGGCGCCGTTCTGGTGAGCTTCATTTAGTGAAGTAAAGCTGGATAATTTTTTCTTTTGCCCTCCACCCAAGATGGAAATTAATGCGTACCATAAATTCTTGTTTTTTTAAATCAATGTCGTTGCAGATTCTATTACTGATTACGTGTACTATTATTTTGGGTGTATATTGTATTTTATGACAGGCCTGTTGGTTTATTGTTAGTGACCCTGACTGCTGGGCCAGAGGTTCGATTCCCACCCAGGACAAATAATTGTGTGATGAGCATGATCATTCAGATCAGTTTGGGATCAGACGGCCGTGTGTGAGATGTGTGAAGTTATTATTATGTATTTTGCATGACTTAATTTGACCAAAAACGCACTATTTTTGCTACTAAAGTATCATCGTAAAAAAGTTATTTTTTGTTCCACAGTAATGCACAATTATGGACCAAACGCACTCTTAAGTTTTTTAAAAGAAACTTGCATTTGCCTTCACAGTGTAATTAAATGGCTGCGTTGTTTTACACAAAACAACCTCCTTTCGTGATAAAATTAACTTTTCAAACAGCATTGCCCGAATTATGTTTTAAATAATTTATGTCAATGGCAATGAAGTATTATGCAAAAGGAACAATAGTGCAAGTAAAACCTAGATGCTTTCTTTTTTTGTTTTTACTTTCTTAGTTTAATGAATATGTAATAGCACTTGTTCAATTTCATTGCTTTTAGAAATAATTGTATTGTTATCAAACAATATTAATTCTGTTTCAAAGAAGAAGATAGGAAATATCAATAATTATACATACACGCGAAGCTTACCTTAATCACTACATATTATAAAACAAAGTCCCAAACACTACTGAATGGATTTTCATGCAGTTTTCACCAATAGGTAGAGCGATTCATGAGGAAGGTTTAGGTATATAATTTGTTAAGGTTTTGTGTAAATTGGTTGAAATATGATGATGATTGTTTAAGGTGTCTCTGCTACCCGTGCGAAGGCGGGCCGGGGCGGGTTGCTAGTAGTAGTATAGAATACTTAATTGTAAAATAACTTACGAGTAATACTTCTTTAGGTAATAAAAATCATTGGATGGTAATAAATATGTAATAAGTGTTATTGTTGCATTACACTCCTTTTTTGAGCAGTCGTGCTCAAAAAAGGAGTGTAATGTTTTCAGGGTTCATGTATTCCAGCATAACTTCTAAATGCCTGAGCAGATTTGCATGTATAAGGTATTTTTGGAATCCTTAGAATTCCATACTTAAAAAAATATATATATGGCGGCTGTATGGCACATCATTCGTTTTTTCGCAGTTTTAAATTTTTTAAATCATTAAATGGTTAAAATCATACATATAAACTTGAAGAATAATATTATTTTTAATAAAAGAAGGACTGCTTCACGACCTGGACTGGACTTGGAGCGGCAAGGCGAGGCAGATTAGTTCAAATTTTCTTCCGCTCTGTATTTCCGCAGTTCTCATTTATTACCAAAACCCCTTAATATTAATAAGACAAATAAATAAAGTGAAGAAACTCTGAGGGGTCTCGATGCCCGGCTCTGAATTCCTTCAGAATGGTAAATAAAGTCTGCCTGAGACCTCCGTTTGGTCCAAAACTCTTGCCCTGACGAGCAACGAACTGCAAGAAAGAAAAAAAAGTACATGGATGGTGGTAGCGGGATGGACCAGTCACTACCCTAACGGGCGTGGTTAGTTGATATGATATCCGTATTAAATTTGGCTAGAAATCAGGTATATCATAGAAGACATAGATTTTTTTTTATGGAATATGGGGCAAACGAACAGACCAGTCACCTGATGATAAGTGCCCACGCCACCCATGGGCACCTGTAACTCTAGAGTCACAAGAGCGTTGCCTGCCTTTAACGTGGGAGTACGGGAAAGAGGGAAGAGGGGGGGAAGAGGGGAAAGGGAAGGGTTAGAGCATCCGGTAACCTTACTTCACTGCCGGTTTTCCGTGTGGCCGTTTTATTGACTGGCCTGTTGGTCTAGTGGTTAGTGACCCTGACCGCTATGCGCTAGTCTGGGTATTCTTTGTGTCGCCCATGTCGTGCGGTGTTCCGCAGGGGTCTGTCCTTGGACCACTCCTGTGGAACGTGGGGTACGACTGGGCCCTACGAGGTGACTTCCCCCCTGGGCTCGGCGTAATCTGTTACGCCGATGACACGTTGGTCACAGCCCGGGGGGTGAACTTTCGGGCGGCGTGCCTAGCCACCAGGGGGGTCTCTCTGGTGGTCGGGCGCATTGAGGCGCTGGGCTTGCGGGTGGCCCTGGATAAGACGGAGGCCCTTTTATTTCACGGGCCCCGTCGTGGTCCACCCCCTGGCGCCTCTATCGAGGTCAACTCGGTCCTCGTACCGGTTCAGGCCCACATCAAGTATCTGGGCCTGATCCTTGACGGAAGGTGGCGCTTCGACGAGCACTTCCTGCAGCTTGCTCCAAAGCTGGTCGGCGCTGCATCCGCCCTTGGGCGACTCTTGCCCAATTTGGGTGGACCCAGCGTCGCTACGAGACGGCTCTATACGGGGGTTGTCCGGTCAATGGCACTTTACGGTGCACCGGTGTGGGCGGAGGCTCTGACCGCCCAGAATAGGTCGCGCCTCTGGCGCCCTCAGAGGGTTATGGCGGTTAGAGCCATACGCGGATACCGCACCGTGTCGACGGAGGCGGCGTGCGCGTTGGCCGGGACACCCCCGTGGGATTTGGAGGCGGAAGTGCTCGCCGAAGTATATCGGCGAACGGCTGAGTTCCGGGCGGGAAGCGGCAGTCGGCCCCCGCCCGAAGAGGTACGCGAATGGCGTGAGGCCGCTCGTCGAGCCACTATGGCTCGTTGGTCGTCCCGGCTGGAGGCTCCACGTGCTGGCTTTGCCACCGTGGAGGCGCTCCAGCCGGTCATCGTCGAGTGGGCAGGGCGACAGCACGGGACCCTTTCCTTCCGACTGACGCAGGTTCTTTCCGGGCACGGCTGCTTCGGGAAGTACCTGCACTCGGTCGCTAGGAGGGAATTGAGTCCCGCCTGTCACCACTGCGACTGCAGTGAGGACTCGGCTCAGCACACGCTGGCGGATTGCCCCAGTTGGGCAGCGCAGCGTCGGGCCCTCACTGCAGTCATCGGAGAGGATCTGTCGCTACCGGCTGTCATACGCTCCATTGCCGGTAGCGACAAGAATTTTACCGCGGTCGCAACCTTCTGTGAGGAAGTCATCTCGCAGAAGGAGGCGGCGGAAAGGGTCCGGGAGGACGACCTCCATGCGGACTTAATTCGCCGCCGGCGAACCGGGCGGCGGAGGCGCGCATACCAGCGCCTCATGCCGCCCTGAGTGTGGCCGCGGGTGGTTGGGACGGGTTTTCCCCTCCACCCGCAATAGTGGCCCCCCGCGAGGAGGCGGCGTCCGCGTGTACCTGGACGTCGCCTAATTGAGAGGATTTTACCCGAAGGTGGTGCCCGCGCTTTTGCGGGCAGGCGCTAGGAGGGTTCCGGATGTCTTAATAAAAGCTGTTCCCGGATCCCTCCTATTTAAGGCGCAGTACGGCACACCGTGTGGTTTTAGTCGGTTCGATTCCGACACACCGCCCCACCGAAAACCCCGGTGGGGTGACGGCCCGAGGGGGTTTCCACACGCAAAAAAAAAAAAAAAAAGGGTATTCTTTGTGTCCGTTGTTTGTATGTTTGTAAAGTCCCCCGCGACACAGGAGTAATTCCTAATGCGGGAGCTATCCTTTAAAAAAAAAAAAAAAAATTACTCCGGTCGTGCCAGCCCATACGTGCAGAAGCATGGCTCTCCTACGAAATACTTTTATCATGTTAGTTTTACGTTTTCTTCTTTTTTCTTGACCGGATTCATGAAAAACGATTAATAAAGGCGGCGCAAATTATCAAGACAAAAGATTGTCATTTCATTAGGATCGTATCGTTTCCTATCGTTTTAACATGCTTTATTTGTTAAACAAAGAATCTTATCGATCAACTATGACTTACTTGACTTATGTTCCTGTGTCCCCTAGATGGGGCAGAGGGCATCCACTGTGCGCCGCCATCCCGTTCGGTCTTGAGCTTCGCGCTTCATTTCGCTCCAAGTCTTCCCTATGTTCTTCGCCTCTGCGATGATCGTTCATCGCCAGGTCTGCATAGGGCGACCACGTTTACGCTTTCCTTGGGGATTCCAGTCCAGGGCTTGCCTTGGTATGTATTCAGGGTCCCTTCAGATCCAGTTCCACTTGCGGCGTTTGATTTGATGGTCGATCGGGGTTTCACCGCAGTTTCCATAAATTAATTTATTATTTATTGCATTATGAAATTAATTAGAAAAAGATGATTGATGCTTAACATTTATAAAAATAAATAAATAAACGGGTTGACTTAAGTACCTTCTCCATTTTTTCGTCGGTTAAAAACACAGTACAAATTTAAACAGTTATTTTTACGCGAATTAACGTATTTGCGTTAATTTAAAAGTTATGATTTAAACAAGTCAGTACACTTCACTTAAACACAACACAATTAAAGTACTTAAGTAATTGTTAAAAGACATTGAGATTAAAACTTGCAATTTCTAGATTTCATTTCTTTTTTTTATTTATTATTTGGGAAACTAAAGCTACCGTTTAAACGTGAAATATCACCCGTCAATGCGTCTGTGAATGCGTGCTAATGAATTACGTATCTATAACTTGAAAGTCCATCGAAAACCAACGGTTCATCCCAACGATTGAAGTTTGAATACTAAATAATTATCTTTTAAAAAAGTATCACCGCCCAATGCGCCTCAAAATATCCAAATCAAGTGTGCGTATAAAGTTTAAAGAGTTTCCTCGATTTCTCCAGGATCCCATTATCAGATCCTGACCTGATGACTATGGGACTACCTGGGAAGTGTACCCTTTCAAACAAAAGAAGAATTTTTCAAATCCGTCCAGGCGTTTTTGAGTAATCGGTGAACATGCATAAAAAATATATATAGTGGAACATAGAATCTCCTCCTTTATTGAAGTCGGTTAAAAAAAGAATTTAAAATGTCGATCTACAATGCAGCTTTTTATGGGCTTTTTATTAAACCTACTTTTATGAGAAATTGAGGTAAAATAACCTGGAAATTCAAACGTTCATAACTTACAAACGGATCGTTTTGAAGAAAAATCTTTGTGTAACCTCATGCTAGAGTCAGTGATTTAAGTAGGTGTTCTATTTTCAGATACACTCTGTATTTTATTATGAAAAGAAAATACCATAGGCAACATGAGTGACATGAATGTTTAGATTTGGTGTACAGAAACTTATTGGATTAATTATATTATACTGTTCTTATTTCTGTATTATAATAAATTCTTATTCTGTCAATCCCTTTTGATGCACTCGGTAATCTTAACACTATCTTAATAGCTTTTTGCTCTATCGTCAACATCATTTCAGTTTTAGGACGTCTATTACTGCTCGTCCCTTGGCTGTAATGATGTTGAGAAAGTACTATTAACACAATTGAAAATTGAGAAGATCCATGTCTACTTAGGCGACTAGACCCCGCCATCCCCTTCGTGGTTATTTTTGTATAAGAAGTAGTTTGGTTATTATTTTGGCATTTAAATATTATGTCTAATAATCATTATGGCGTTTAAATATTATGTCTAATAATTATTATGGCAATTAAAAATATGAAAAACAATACGTATGGTACTCGTATCTAAGTTTCGGGCAGTTAAAAGTATTTCATATGTCTTTTAGGGCAAACAAAACATTCGGGCAAATGAAATTCGGGTAAATGAAATTCGGGAATATGATGATTATGGTATATAATCTTCGGGTAAACAATAGACAACCGCATATCTGCATGGGGTGGTACTTTCAAAACTTATTTACTTCGTCTTGAGAGGGCACAGAGAGCTGTCTTGAAGGTTATGCTTCGTAAGTCATACCGCTACCCAACTACCCAGTTATATAAAGATATTTCTGTACTCACGGTGCGACAACTGTGCGCGCGCAATATCATCTTACGCAAACACGCTCCTTTAACTTATGACCCGAAGTCGGTCGAGCATAAGCATCGTAATTATCTTGTATGCCCACAAGTCTGTACTAAAACTGCGCTGGCGAATCGAAGCTATCCGAGTCTTAGCTGTCACCTTTACAATGCCATTAATAAAATTTGTAACATATATCCACTAACAAAAAAAAAATTAAGTTATGAAGAAACAGAACAACTCTTCGCAAAAAAACCTTGCTAATTGAACAAAATAAACACACAAAGTCACTCAAACACACATACTCTAACACACGCACACGCACACACACTCATACAATAGATGTAAGTAGATATAAGTATGTAAGTAGGAGGCGCCAGTGTCTGTAACACAGTTTTAAACTACCACAGACACTGACGTTCACTCTGTCTCCAAATTTCACAGTGTTGTACTTAATTAAACATTTTTAATGTAAAAACAAATGTAATGTAAAAAAAGATAATAAATATGTAGTTTAAAAAAAAATATTAAAGAAGCCGGGGCGGGTTGCTAGTATAACATAATTTATAGTAGCTTGGCGTGTTAGCTATAAGTGCAATCTAAAATCTTTTTAGTTTACATTGCGATTATTGCTTAAGGAAACACATATAAACAAACACATATTTTGTAGAAACAAATACTATATTACTTAGGAAAAATGTGAAAACACTGTGCATTGTATATAGTAGCATTTACCTGCGGCTTCACTCGTGTTATTTTTCTTTCATTCAGGAACAGTGCCACTGACAATGGTTGTTTAATAGCAGTTATTTTAATTAGTTAATCGCATTTATAATATAAGTTATTCCTGATTACGGATTCTGGATTCCTGTATAGTTGAAAATGGAAACCGTTATAAGCTCCGATAACCACTTACCACAAGATGAACCGTATGCGTACTTCTCACCTAAGCAGTGTAAAATTGTTAAAAATTTATATTAAATGCCGTCAGATTCAAGTCCGAATTGCATAACTTTAGTTAAAGTGAGCTGAAACTCATTACGATTAAATACTATTAAATCGAAAAGTGGTACCGGCGCTGCGGTCTTTCAATTGGAAATAACTTCGTAACTTTAGCATAATAATTCAATATAACGGCTGAAATAAGAATGAAGGAGAGTATAAGACGGGAATACAAATTGAAAAATTAAGGGCATTTCCTAGAAATAATCCAACATTTAAAGTATAGATGAGATAAAGCATTTAGTAGCGAAATACAGAGTTGTGTCGTGTCTCATACGTGTGTTTAGAAACTGGGTGTTTCTTTAAAAGATTATTGTTGTACAAGGATCGACGATTTTTAGGGTAAAGGAGTACTTACTAGTGACACGTAGCGTTAGAATCCTCAAAGTCACTTTAATTATATCGATCATCGATCATTTTAAATGCACGAGTACAATAAAAACTTCTGAGATATTTATTATTATTTATTTCTTAGATTCAAACATTAGGTAGGTACATTTATCGCGCTTACAAAAATCAATTCTTACATTATTAAATAATGTATAAAATTCTCATTTTCATAAATTAATTTACATATTAGAAATTAACTAATTCATAAATAAGTGATACTTCAAATGTATTAAAATCTAGTTAGATTTTATTTATGTTTACATTTAAATTGTTTTACATATACATATATAGTAATTATCTAGTATGCAATTATGCAAACCTATTATAATTTACTTAACAATTTAAAAACAAAACAAATTCAACAAAATAAACACTACATATTAAAATTACGTTAAACATTAAAATAAAATAAACTGGATCTCCTTACTTTTAACATTTGGACTGTTACTGTGGTACTTTCCAAATTAGCTTAAGAAAACTACTTAAAAACTTTTACGCCTAAGATTCTGTTTGAAGAGCTAACGAACTCGATATAAAGAAATTCTCGTTCAGTTACCTATTCTAATTATTTGATTACAAAATATTTGTTAAAATACATTTATCACTATTACGACGTTCACATCCACCCACAATCGGCTTAATTCTCAAAGGGGGTTACTTAAAATCTGGAATAGTCAAACTTAAGCACGAACATGAATTCATTAAATAGTTATTCTCACAAACTAACAGTTTTTAGACTTTTGCGACCATACATATTAGTTCCGTAAATCGGGACTTAATCGCGATAATAATTACAAGATATGTATTAAAGAGCATTAAAATCTACATCTAAAATGCTAAAAAATTTTGCTGTCAACTTACTAGGCGAACAAACACTCAATACAGATCATGCAATGTTCTGAAATCTGCTGTAAATACTTTCTTCTTTAAAAGCAGTTTTTAAAACGATGTTTTACTTAGGATGGAATGCTATAGAGCTGAGTAACTTTCAGAAACTTTCAGAAAAGCAAGTTATGCACATTTACATGTGTATATATATAGAACTCGGTGTCCATTTACACATATTTCCATACAAATCTAACTTCACCATATAAATATACCTCATTTCAGGGCTCAACGCCCTAAAATTCCTTCACCTACCTATTATATAATGCACAAATACACAAATTACAGAGCTTCCATCAAGCGCTTTGACGATAGATTATCATCCTTTTATAAAATAAAATTGCCAACAATTTCTTTACAAACGTGGGGGGTAAAATATAATCCCATAAATAGCAGTGAGTAAAGGTGCTGTAAGTGGTGGTGGTGGCGCGGCACAATAAGCTCGAGGCTGTTGGTTGCACGCGGCGACATCTTGCGCTAGCACCCACGCCATGCGTCTGAGGAGTGTGCTCGCCGCAATTGAACACGACCGGCCTGCATTCGCGACGCATGTAATGAAGTCATCTCGGGCACTGCAATCAAATGTTTTTTGTTATGAACGTAAAAAAAAGTGACGGGTTTATGAGTACTTGTCTCTTCTTGAGCGTTACTACATTCCGTAGACACTAGGCCAGCTACAGCGGCATCATTGAGTCGTATGCTCGGGCTCCGCCGTTCGCTATAAGCATTCAATAGATCACGACACGTCGGGGTTATTTCGGTATATGCATATGCAGATAACTCCTAAAACTAATCTAAGTTTTAGGAGTTATCTGCATATGCCAATTTCAACGGATTATTCAATAATATTAATAATAAATTAAAAATGTCAATATAAACAAAAAATTAAAAATTACACCCCCTAGAAATAAAATACATAAAACAATAAAAAAAATGTAAAAATATAAAAAAAAAAATAGGTATATATGGTAAAAAATGTAAAACGTTTAAAAAAATAAAATTTTAATTAACTTCAATGAAAATCAGTTTAAAGGTTGAAGTCTTTGTTTTTAATTTAGAACATTTGGACATTTGCAATTGAGTCATATACATTTTAATTAGCATACTTATAAGTTAAATTATCTTTATTTATCCCACAATGTTAAAAAAAAAATTGCGAAGCCGGGACGGGCTGCAAGTTGTTTATATGCGAAATAAAGACATAAGTTAGAAAAGCATCCACTTTTTCGTGTGGAATTTCGCGATAAAACAACTATGATCACAGATAAGATAATAGTTACTTCGTAACAGATACATCACTCCCATACAAAAGTGAAAATACCTACGTTATAATAGCCTACAAAATTTAATTAATAATACCTGGCGTTAGCTGCGACCAGAAATATATCTTATTTACGCTTTCCGAAAGTTGAGAACGCCTTACCCACCGTGCGACCTTTGTCTGTGTGTGTAACTGCTTTGCCAGACACTTTAGGGTTGTACAAAGTACACAAATAATGAAATAGATTATTTATTTGATAATTAAATTTATGGGTGTTGAGTTTTATATAGGTAATAATAAATAAAATTATTTCCCCTAAGTTTAATTTTTAAAAGTAATTAAAATATTCTTCACTTTTAATATTGGGTTCGATTCCCACCCAGGACAAATAATTGTGTGATGAGCATGATCATTTGTTTTGTGTCTGGGTTTAATTTATCTATAATATATATGTATTTAGAAATAAATAAGTATGTTTATCAGCAGTCAAGTTACCATAGTAAAGGCTCTGCCTAGTTTGGGATCAGACGGCCGTGTGTGAAATGTGTCAAGTTATTATTATTATTCTTAAACCTTTCCATAGTAACAATGTTGATGCTGTACACATATACATATATACTAATGGCCTGTTGGCTTAGTGGTTAGTGACCCTGACTGCTACGCCATAGGTCGTGGGTTCGATTCCCACCCGAGTCTGGGTGTTCTTTGTGTCCGTTGTTTGTATGTTTGTCAAGTCCCCCGCGACACAGGAGTCATTACTAATGCGGGAGTTGTCTTTTAAAAAAATAAAAAATAAATAAATGGTCGCTGAGTAGACGGGAGAAAGATACTCTGCTTACGATTCAATGCTTGCTTTTATGTAATGTATGCCAAGTGACAGTGACGGGATTATAGAAAAAAGGGCTTCAATCAATTTTATAAAAAAAATTGCTCCTCATTTATTTTAATTAAGATTTAATATGTGTGAATTTTTAAAAAATGACAGTAAGATATTGATTTGTGCGAGAAGCTCCAAAAAATGTTTCTCAATTTTAAAAAACAACACTTTTAATTTTTCTAAAATACTGTTTTTTTTTACTCTCCGACTTTAATATACTATATTTCTCATAAAAAAAAGTTGGCAATCCTTGTTGCAGTTCACATTTTTTCGTTAGTTTATAATAGCGCGAGTATGAATTCAGTTCAGAATCATACGATGAAATCTATCATAGATAGATATCATTATGATAATTTTTACTATTACGACGAAAGTCTACAATTACAGGAGCATTAGAGACAAAAGGTATCTGCCTGCTACCTGTAACTGTTTGTATCTTATGAGAGCCCTTTAATCGGCAACACGTTTTATGATATGCGCTCCAATTTAATACTTTTGTATAACATATTTTATTATGTTATCTAAAAGTATTAAATAACTACCTACTAATCCGTGCCGCTCTCAATATGTTTTACATTTCAGTCGCTCTTACTATATTCTATTCTAGCCTTATTATAGATGGTCCTAATTTAATTACGTGTTTTAAGATAATCCTATAGGTAGGTACCATGTCAAACATATTGTGTGAGAGAAGCAGCCGACAGTTCGCCTTGCCTATTACAAATGAATACGCGGGCAGTCCACACCTACAAAGTTCGCCACCTTTCCTAAATGTTATGGATTTATTATTTACAGTTTAATAGACTACATTTATTACAATATCCACCCTGGTCAAACACTCTAAATCTGATTTAGTACAATTTTTATATAACATTGTATAGAATATAATATCGGCAACATTTATTATTTGTGTTAAGAAGATAACTATTATTTATTATTACCACAGCCACGCGGCGAGTAAAGAATAAACACCTAAAGTATTTTTAAATTATATTGACAAAATAAGTAATAACTAAAATAATTATTGCGACTTATTTTGAAAGGATTTAACAGATCACTAGCATCTAGCAATAATGCAATTTAACATAATAAATAAGTGTGTAAGCTGTTTGGAGTTATTATTATTATTAAATACATTTATCAATAACAAAACACGTCCATTGTACAATAAGTTCGATTTGGCATTTTGTTTTTATTTCGCACGTTCAGTGCGTGCGTGCTCTCAGCAACGCATTGTCGCCCCTACTGACACTTATTCCGGCCACGGATGCCAAATTGGTAGGTATATAAAACGCGACCTCGAGCGAGTGATGTAGCACTGCTATGGCGACCTAACGCCTCGATTCGTTCGACTAATTGGGAGACTCGTTGTAGTTAGTAAGTCAATGCGGCTTCCTAAAAACTATGGGCCCCTACAGACGTCACCAACATGTCATCGGTGTACCTAAAAGATTACTCCCAGTCAATATTAAGGTCCACCCTAGCAACAAATAAATGTTTGACTCAGAACTTTGTTTATAGTCACGGGAACATAAGATTTCACACTAACCGAACCGAGCCGAAAATGTAACCGAACGGAAAATTAATGGTATAGAAATGTAAAAGAACTTTACCGGCTATCTTTCAATGTTTCGGCTTAGATGTCATTTTATCGGAGATAGTGTGTCGTGGGAGAGCAAAAAGCTAAAAAAGCAAACAAAAAGTTATAAAACCGTTCTATAATATATTTATAAATGTACGAGCTACGCTGTATTTTGGCTCTTTGGTATTGTAATAGTGTATTCGACCTGCATGTGTATTTAATGCATATCGGCATTATTATCAAGATCGGAACGACTACAATATTATACTTCCTATATTGCGTTTTACTCCGGTTTGTTTTAAGTTTATAATATCTATAACGTAGTATTCTTTTTGTGGTACAACTATGTTGTGAACCCTTCGAGATCCACTTGAGATCATGTTTCTTTAAGTTAACTTTGAGAGTTAGGATAGGAAAACATAAATCATAAAAGAGTAGGATATCATCATGAAAATAATTAAATGCTTCATTGATGTCTGGTTCTGAATAAACTTCACTAAAAGTAAGACTGTTAATACACACTATAAACCTTAAAACGTTATAGAGATCTAAGATCTATTTACATCTCTCGACTTTTATTATACCTAATTTCGTAACAATAATGTATTTCACAACATGTCTTTTGAAATTTCAATTAAATCAGATTTGGTAAAATATTAAAAAAAAACAACAAAATATATTTGATCTATAATATAACCTCAGCGTGGCCTTGTACTTACATCTCAATTTAACGATTGCTATTGTATTCCTAAGAACTCGTAAACGAGTAATATAGGGCACCATTATAATAAACAAACCAAACTAAACAATAAATCAAGACATAAGAAGTAATTACTGTACAGTCTGTACACACATAATACGTCTTTGGGAACAATAAATTAGGACAGTAAAATCACATCACGAGTACATGTCGATGTTTTGGTGTGCGTGCCGTAATGCCTACTTGCGTGTATGTGATTGGTTTACAATTTCAACTTTTAAATTAAAAGCCAATGATAGGCCCTATTTGTCTGTTACAAACTGAACAGGAGCCCAAAGTGCCCGAGGCTACAATTTCAGTTAAGTCGAGAATTTCAGTGTAATTTTTTCAGTTATATACATCTGAGGAATAAACTATGTCGTATTAACTATGTTCTGTCCATCTGCCACAAACTATTTTCTTTTTATCTACGAGACGTAAAGTTAAAGTTAAATGTATATGCACCGTGATCTGTTCGTGGATGAATAGCGTAAATTAATAAACTCTGCTTTGTGGCCAATTTCGCAAAAGAAACAGTAAAAAAAGTTATAAGCAATTAGCCCCCGGCCCCGGCTTCGCACGGATACAAATTATACACCAAAACCTTCCTCATGAACCACTCTGTCTATTAGTGAAAACCGCATGAAAATACGTTTAGTAGTTTTTCAGTCGCGAACGACAGACAGACAGAGAGATAGACAGACGCTGTGGGGGACTTAGTTTTAGAATATGTAGTAATATATAAATATGTATTTTTAATACTTCAAAATTAATACTTTAAAATATATTTAAAAAAGTGGAAAATGATTAAATAATATTCATAGTAAGGAACCCTCTCGGGCAACACAGCCTCGTACTGGCTTGGTTTTGTTTGTTAATAAAATCGGCAACTTCGTTGTCCTTAAAAATTTCTTGACTTAATTGAAACAGTAGAACGCTCCGGCTCGAGGGTGGGATTGGTCATCATCTTGAGGGTGGATATGGGAGCAACCGAAAGACGGTCTAAATTTCAACGTTGGCTGACAACAGCCGTGTAATCCCAAAACTGCCTTCTTATTCCTATTTAAATATGATTGAAATGAATACGTGGCGTCACGATACTTAAATAAAAAAATATTTTATTAAAGTGAAACTTCTTTAGAATCGTTGTGATTTGAAATTCGATGAAACGAAAAACTCACACTAATAAATTATTTAAAAAAATAAATTATACCGACTTCAAAACCACAAATAGGCACTCAAAAGCGAAAAATAAATAAATATAATTATTATAAGCGCTACCCACTCATCTATTTGAAGTCGGTGCCAGCCAAGTCTAATAGGTAGTAGATAGATACTACCTACAAGTATCTACCTACTTACTACATATATAATATTTATCTACCACCTATTTGGTTAGGCTGGCACCGAGTAGTAGGTATAGGAATTCCTTTTCATACCATTCCTAACTACTACCTACAAGTATCTACCTACTTACTACATACATAGACCTAGCCTATCTATCAAGTACCTAGTTAGCTTGGCACTGACTTTAAACCGACCAGTAGGTACCTGGTGCCATTATAATGTTATCTATTATTTTAAAATGTCACATGTATGTAGTCTTTTTAATTAAGTTTGAAATCGACTATTTTTCAATTTCCTGTGTCGTTCTAAGTTTTCTTTGAAGTCGGTTTTCTTTTCTTTTTTTTTTCGTAATGTATATTACCGAACTGTAGTTGGTTAGATTATAATAACTTTAATTTAATAAGCCCGAAACTTTATTGAGATAAGGTGGTAAGATTTTTAGTTGTTCTAGCAATTTGTTGCACTTGATTGAATAAGTTATAAAAAAGATACAAACAGCCGAACGTAGAACCTCCTCCTTTTTTTTAGGTCGGTTAATAACAATAATGTTTATCACTTTAAAAGACAATGTATAAAAAAACAATAAACACATTACATCTGTCCTTAATTTCTGAGGGTTACCCTCGTTTTGCCTTAGATACCATCAGGTCCAGACTTGGTGACAATGGGACCACCTGGGGAAGATACCCTTTCAAACCAAAAATATTTTTTGAAAACGGTCCATATATGACGGACATATTGGTGAACATACATAAAAAAAATACATACAGCCGAATATAGAACGCTATAGAAATGGATTTGGACGCCAGGATCATAAATTTCAAAATTAAATTAAGTTATGCCTATATTCGTTAAATGTATAAATTCGGTATATAAATGGTTTTATTTTTGGAACTCGTTTCTAAATTAGCTCTTTACAAGAGTAAAGAGCGTATAATTAATTTCCACCCTCAACAATGATACATTTTAATCTTCTTTATGTTGCCAGATTTCAAGTAATATTATTTTTAAACTACATAATAATTATTACCTTGTCTGAACTTGACTAGGAAATAATTTCTATAATTTTAATTTTGAAATATAATAAAGAAATTGACGGCAAAGAAATGGTGAACTGAAATGTGAAAAAACCCGAATGAAAAAAATCGGATAATGTCACATGTCTGTTTGTGTGAATGGTCCCACATCTTAGTGAAGTAATAGACATGCTAAATGAGAGTCGTAAATCAAAAAATCTTAGTTCCTGAGACTCCTTCGTACCTCGAAGAGCACGGTTGCCATACACAATCTATGGCAATCAGAAACCGCAAGGTCTGATACTGGCCAAAACCAAGAATATTGTATCGCCTCGCACTGAGTTCTCGAGGACTGATGGCAATCGTTTCATATAAAATATCGATATTTAACCGCATCTAGTCAAACTAGAACCCGACGCTAAAAATTTAATGAGGAAAAAGGCTAGGAAGAAAGAAGAAGCAGATATATTTGAACTACAAGACGACATAAAATTACGAGAGAAGGAGACAAATATGTATATTAACATGAGCGTTGGCATTAGCGAGGCATTGTGTATTTTATGTTTCTTAAATTGCTTGCAATGTTTTTAAGTTCGTTAGTTTGAGGCAAATCTTGGAAGCTGAATTATAACCACTTGATCTTAACCTACGGGGTTTAAATTTTATAAGTAAGGTCAGTTCCGATCAGCCTGCATCTTTACGATAACCATAACCTGATTCTAAGCCCAAGACTGACTCCAGTTGAGGGAACTTCTCAGCGGAAAATAGTACATAGAAATCTGTTCTAAAGTATATCACCTCACCATCACCTTGCTGATGCGGCCAGGATTGGCTCCGACAAGGGAACTCTTTAACTGGAAACCGTATGTAACGAAACTTTATATTCACATTTCATTATAAAAACCTGTTCTAAGCTTTACCATGACCTGACTGCTGCGCCCAGGATTGGCTCCAACAAGGAAACTATTCAATGGTCTATTTTACAAAGGCGGCACTTTATATACACCTTGGATTAATTTACCATGACCTGACTGACTGGTGCGCCCAGAACTGGCTCCAGGTGCGGGAACTTCTTAACTGTGAATAAACAGTACAGGCACGAAATATTGTATACACATTCAATTATGATGAATTGTGATATATGCAAAGATGGCACAATGTTTAAAGTGGTCGCTTTGCCACACTGCGCCGAGTGTTGAGGGATCAATTTCCTCACGATCCAAATATATTGTGATCCACATATAGTTGTTTCGAGGCTAGGTATCTTTGTGTCCGTGATTTGAAGATTTAGAAACTCTCCCGCGGCAAAGGAATTATTCCTAGTGTGAGAATTGTGTTTTGTTAAGATGTAAGGGTTTTACTGAAGGATAATAGCATGGTCTGAAGTTTGAAATAGCTTGGATTGGTGCACCTTGGTTGGAACCACACAATAAATTGTGTAATTTGTTTTGTAGTGATTTATTATTATTGTAGTAGTGTTATATGCATAGTTCCAAACACATAAATCCGTGAGGCCGTGTTGAGGACTAAGTACCATCATTGTGTCCTAAATATGATGTAGCGAACGTACCCACACAAGAAACTAAAAAGGAATAAATAAATAAATTAAATTGAAGCTTTTATTTGAGTGCACTGAACAGCAGAAAATAAGTTTTAAATAAAGTGGAATAAAACGTCTTGTTACATTATACAATGTAACGTCAGTAAAGGATAGGAATCGTTTTTTTGTATGTGTTTCTGCGACATAATTTCATACGAAACCGCATGCAATGCCGTATGCTCACATACTGTCTGTAGTTTTTGTTTTGTAGCTTAAATCTGCGGTCAGTCAACTTACACTACAAGCAGGTTTGAGGGCAAGAGTATCTATCTCGCCAAACC
The DNA here is from genome assembly GCA_963859945.1 of Euplagia quadripunctaria. Classification (NCBI taxonomy): domain Eukaryota; kingdom Metazoa; phylum Arthropoda; class Insecta; order Lepidoptera; family Erebidae; genus Euplagia; species Euplagia quadripunctaria. The sequence goes on from OY982569.1 coordinate 12,417,230, forward strand.
TCAATGTTTGGCGAGATAGGACTATTGTCCTAGCTCCCTCCATTTAATGAGAACGTTGCCTCCTTGAAGAGAACAGTCTATAAATGAATAACGTACTTTTTTTCCATTGTCGTTGTAACATACTTCTATTACGGTTCAAAACGCCTTTAATCAGCTAATTCTCACACAACACTCTTACTTAATTGTTAGAAACAACGAACAAAGCTGACTTAATTACTTAAATATCAAACTGACACGACACATATGCGGTAGACGGGTCTGGTTTTGACAGATTCAGAACTTTCACTTGTAGATAAACGCTTCATCTAAGAGCCAAGTCAAGTTTTTTCGACGCCCCCGGTAACTTCGTAGTGAAGAAAACTACAAGCCTGAATTTTCAGTGATCAATAAACAAGGTACATTCCAAAATTTTATTCAATTGGAACTTGTAATTAACAAACAAAACTTGTAAGTAACATTATAAAGGCGCTTGGTATTACTTATTCATTTTCGAGCTTGGCATTGACTTCAAACAGACCAGACAGTAGGTAGCTAGTGCCTTTATAATGTTACCTATTATATTAAAACTGTCCAATATATATTAGTATTTTCAATCAGGTTTGTAATCAATTATGTTTCACTTTTCAGTGCCCTTTGTTAGTGTTTTTGAAGTCAGTTTAACCTTTTTTTAAAGTATTTAATTTTGCCATTTTTAGTGTAAAGTACGTAGATACTGAGTAGATACAACATTTAGAACATTATTCACTGTAATGTTAGTTACCGACCTGCAGTACATTAGATTATATTAACTTTAGTTCAATAAGCCCGATACTTTATTTAGATAAGGTGGTAACATTTTTAGTTTAGATCTAGTAACTAGCTGCACTTGATCGAATAAGTAATTAAGTAAAAAATATACACACAGCTGAACGTAGTAGCATACCCTTTTAAACGAAAAAGGAATATTTAAAATTGGTTCATAGATGACGGCAATATCGGTATACAACATACATAACAAAAAATACATACAGCCTTAACATAGAACCTCCTCCTTTTTTGAAGTCAGTTAAAAAGTACGTACGTGTAGTTAATTAATGATGACCAATACGTAAACGTATATGTATACGTTTACGTATTGGTCATCATTAATTAACTAGACCTAAGTAATAGTATAAAGATGCTTTACGGGGCCATTTATGTATGGACCATCTATTTCAATGTACATTATAAACATATTAGTTCAACAATCAATACAATCCATTCAAAATTCAAACAAACATGAACCGCCTCGAGCGCTTAAACCCTTATTTATTTTGCTCTATGTTTAATCGGTTTAAGCTGTACCCGGGTGTGTTCAGGCAACCAACTTTTTAAAATTTTATTGTAATTGTATATATGGTGGACGTATTATATTTTCACTTGAAAAGTTGTACGCAATGTCCTTTGATATGTAGGAGTAGGTATTACGGCTCAATAAAATTTAGAAAACAAATTTTCACTTAAATTGATGTACAACAGATGCCATCCAATGGTTGCTTGCAAGAGATCGCAGAACGCGATAAGGCCGCCAATTGTACAAGGTTTATAGTTTGTAAGATTATGTATTCCAGTCTTGTATAATTTCGTATGTTTTTTACAATAAAGAGTTCATCTATTTACCTATCTATCTACAACAGTATTTTTTTTTTCATTTCTATCGAGCAGGTAATTTTCAGAGTTGCTAGATAAACCATTAGCCTTTCTATTTTTTTATGGTATAGGGGGCAAACGAACGGACGAGTCACCTGATGGTAAATGACTACCGCCGCCCATGGGCACCTGTAACTCGAGAGTCACAAGTGCGTTGAAGCGCTTTAAGGTGGGAGTAGGAGAAGAGAGGGAGGGGGAAGAGTGGGAAGAGGGGAGAGGGCTGAGAGAGGAAGGACGGGAATATGGGAGAGGGAAGTGTTAGGGCCTCCGGTAACCTCACTCACGAGACGAAATGCAATGCAAGCATTGCTTCACTGTTTTCTGTGAGGCCGTGGTATCGAGCGGAGTCGAGCCGGCCCATACGTGCCGAAGCATGACTATCCCACGTAAAATATAATAATATAAAATAGATATAATAGAATAGAATAAATATAAAATAGATCAGTTATAAGTATTGAATAAGCTGAATTTGGACATGGTTAGTTGGACTAAATCGTCTCTAAAGAGTAATAGAGTAATTCAGGCCCTTAAGGTGCATGTACTCAATGCTCCATTGAAACCCGAATCTTTCTCATGGTACGTTTTTAGATGTAATTTATTATAATATTTTTAAATACTTTCTGGAACATGTCACACAAACGCTATGTAGATATAAATTAAGAGTTGTACCAACATAGAACTCTTTCAATGCCGTGCCGGTATTAAGTGAGCTCGTCTTGCGCCGGGGCGTGACAGTGTTTACACGATCTGTCACCCGGGTCGCTGCTACGTGTTTAAAGCTTACGAGCATGTGAAAACATTTGTGAAATTTCGCATTGATCCGTCAAAAGCATTGAAGATAATTTGTTCGTGGATTTGCAAAACACAGAAAACTCGTTATTAGATCTAATACAAACAATATTAAGACGAAATTCGATAGATACGATAATATTTCAACTACTATTGCACAGTTCCTTAATAAATTATTTTATGTTCGTTTTACAGTCTTCCAGTTAAAAGCTCTTTTTAGAACTAATTAATTTGCAAGAATGAAAGTTATTGTTTTTCATTTCAATGTAATGAAACATTAAGTCAATAAATAATAATAACAATAAATGAAAGCTTTTGTTCATTTTCAATAAAATGTTTTTCCATATTGGTTTCAGTGCATTCTTTCGAGAATCTGGCTATGTTAATTGATGTAGTCTGTTGTACAGCTGTAAAAGTAGATATTATATTGTTGTCTCTTTTGTTCATCGCCTGGTATCTCGGCTTATGTGCCGTATCGTTATAGTTCTCAAGGTACTGGATTTGTTGCATCTCCAGACTGGCGTGAAGACTTCTTCAGCGGGTTTCTTTCTAATATCTACCACACCAGCCAGAGATGTGTCCCGCAACGCCCGCAAGACTTTTAACGGAAGTTGTACGTAATTAATTACATTTCAATTGCATAATTTAAAAGTAATAGGCGGCGGGATGCTAATGTATTTTCAGTCATTGTCTATATATATATATATATATATATATATATATATGTATAAAGAAAGGAATGTATCTCGCTTTTTTGTTTTTATTCTTCTAAAAACTTATAATTACACTACATAGCAGCGCAAAAAAACATTTCAATAATTGAATTAACCAAAACGGCGTCTTAACCTTTACGCGAGTCAAGCTGCGTAGAGGGAGACCCTCTTCCACAGCACATCTTTCTCTAATTTTTAGATGCCCCTGATGCCCAAAATCTACATGGGCTACCGTTATTTGTTGATATCATTATATGTACTGTATTATAAATGTTATATATTTTGATAAATTTTTACTTTTACCATTGCTCCACACAAAGGTGCGTCGCTTTTTGATATTATTTTCACGTTATTATGATGTCTGTTTTTAACACATATTGTACTGTTGACATAATAACGTTGTGATCAAAGTTTAATGGCCGATTTTTTCTCAATATTTGGTTTTATTATTTATTATTACTATTCGTATTATTTATTGTATATAGAACATTGACTGTACCGGTTGAGGTCTGAACATTAAAATTTTTGGAATGTTGAGTTTATTCCTTTCGATATTGTATTCTTTTAATTAGCGAATTTTATATAATTTGCATTTATTGAAAGGAACAGGAAGTGGCTATTTCTTTAATTCATATTTTTAATGAGCGATCCTTTTATCCATAACTATTTTCTTTACTTTTAATATTTATTTTGTGACAGGAAACATCAAAAAAATAAATCTACCGATATAATAATATTCGACAGCAATTTTGAAGTTATTTAGTGGCAGTAAACCACTTAAGAGAACCTTTTGATGCTCAAAGTGTAGAACATTTTAAGTTCTGTCTTTATTGTTTGGGATTTAATATCACGTCGTTAATGGTTGGATAATAATATGAGAACACGGCTATTGAAAACACCTAACAATGGTCCTGAACAATAATACATCGATTCAATGGAACTTTATGTATAAAAAGACTCCAAAGATAGATGTTATTCACGATGAATATTATCGTACACTGTATTTATCTACGTTCGTATGTTGAAAATAGCATAAAGAAAATAAAGTTACAATGTATTAAATTCTTGTCAATTCTTGGCCGTACACAGATAAAAATTTTTTTAACCGACTTCAGAAAAGGAGGAGGTTCTCTATTCGACTGTATTTTTTTTGTGTTTGTTTCCTCAGAACTTTCAACTGTGTGAACCGATTTTGATGATTATTTTTTTTTTGAAAGCTGGTGCTTCCTATGTGGTACCATTTCAATTGGTCCCGTTCCAATTTGGTCCAGTTCTGACAATGGCATCCAAGAGAAAACCATATAAGTCTTTTATGGAGTAGTTTTTTTTAAGTCGGTTTTTTTAAAGAATTATTTACGTGTGGAGACCCCCACGGGTACCACTTCATCGATTGCACGATGACGTGGTTATGTTGGACTCGAACCGACTAAAACCACACGGTGTGCGTCATTATAACCTATAGTCGGGAGTTGAAGTATGCTCTAGAAGGATTACCACTCAACCCCCAACAGATTTAGCATGTCTGTCAGGACGTCAGGCGGTGTCGAATAGTGTGTGGAGGGGCCTTCCCCCCACCTACATAGAGTTGCGTGCGTGGGATGCGTCACGCCACCGCTCCAGACCTGCCTATTTGCCAAATCCGCTGCTCTTAGGTCAGCGCTCATGGAGGCTGGAGATCGTTAAGGGCTCTCCGGCACCCGGTGCGTCTTCTGTGTGATGGGAGAGTACTAATTCTCTCTCGTTCCCTTTCCGCCGCCTCTTTGATGTGCATCACCTCCTCGCAGAATGAGACGATGGAATCCCATGCGCTCTCGCTGTGGACCATGGACATAACCATGATCTCATACACAAAAAACCTACACATGCCTATAATAAAACACGGAGTATAACTAGAGGATTTTCAGAAAAAAGAAATACTGAGCAAGGCCTATATTTTTTCTTGTCGAAAGAGTCCCGTTCCCGTCCCGTTATTTTTCGTCACTACCTCCCCGTGCCGGGACTAATTTTCGCGCCTGCTGCATTCCTTCGATGTGGTACCCGTTTCTCAGGCTCCCTCTCTACAATCGAACCCTGATTCCCCGTCACCTGTGGTAACCTTGGTAGTCGCAGAAACTACCATCGAAAGTTGATAAGGCATACATTTGAAAGATGCGTCGCCGGTACTGGACCATGCGATTGGCAAACGTTATCCAGATTCATCAAAACTAACGACTTTGGACGCGTGGCCCTCCGTCGATTATTTTTGATCTAATAAAAGCACTCATCCCATCACTAGCCAGAGTTCTCCAAATAACTGAGTAAGATCAAAAGAACCAAAACTGATATATTGAGCCATTCCCGGTATCACCTTAATACGGCTTGCACTGACTGAGGAACTACTGGCAGGATCAACCAGGGAGCTTCTAGATAAAACGCAAAAACTACAAAACTACTACACGCATACACGTTCTAATGTGTAGTTTTACATCTTGTAACTGATCCTATACACTTATAGCTTGACTAATAAATAGGTCTCAAAGCCTATACTTTGATAAAAAAAATGACAGTCAAGTACTATTTCGAGAATCGTAAAAGGCTCAGTAGCTAAAAATATGAGCTAAGGTATGATAAGCTGCTTTTCCTGGCAGAAACGAGAGGCAACTGTTTAATTAAATTATTACTTCCACGAGGGCTGGGTATTTGGTTTTCCATGCTTTCCTACGTCCTTCTAAGAGGGCCTAGTTAGGTTAAACAGTATACAGTTTAAAAGTAATAGTAGTAATAACTACCGAAACCCGTATCCACCCAGGAGGCGTATATTCAACAGTGGACGTCTCCTGATGATGACCAATGATGTCGTAAGTCAATTGCCCGAAACCACATTTTATTGAAATATAATTAGTTTGCTATGTTGATATAGGATTCTTTTAAAAAGGAATTTTAAGGTGTTGCGCTTATGATACCCTTCGTTGCAAACGTAAACTAAGATGACCGCTTTACTGTGTGCAACTTTAATGTTATTAAAAATATCGTAATCGATTGATCTTCACTACACCAATTTTAGTGTGCTCGTACTTTGTATCTCTAACATTGTTCATAAGTATGTCCGACACGTAGGATAGATTCGAAATATCCAACACAAGTCAATCAATTCTATGATCCCAAACGTGGCTTGGAGGACGCTATATGAAATCAAAATTTGCATACCAATATCGGAATTTCCCTGGAATATCGCGTTGAAATCGTGTCCATATTGGCGCATTAGGCTCAGTGACCACAAGGGATAAAAATATGTAAGAATAAAGAATAATATAAAAGGAGATAGAATACAAAGATAAGATACAGGTTTTCATCGTCTTTTGTAGTGTGTGGTTATTTATGATGGTGTAGCGTTGTATTGCAGTTCGTGCGGAAGAACGGTAAAAAATATTGATATACCTTAAGTATCATAATAATAAATAGATCAGAAATTTCAGTCTACCTCTGTTTGGGGCGATGTGTTAGAAGTTTATCGCTCGCGCATTCTATAAAACGCGCCGCGCGCTGCGAGTAGCTCTCTTTCTCACCTGATTATTCGTGACGAGTGGTTGTCTAACAGCACGCCGTTATAGTATTTATCTATTCTACGAACGTCACAGTTTACAATTCGTAACATTTGGAACCCGCTGGGGTGAGTTCTCATAGTATCGTAATATCTCCTAAACTCTTTAAACTGTTAAATTCCTTAAGCTATTAAATTCCTAAACTATTAAAATACTAAACTGTTATTTTATAGCCACTATTTTTTATTGTAAGGTGTTCTACCCACTTATTTTTATGCTGTCCTAATTCCTTCCATTGGGACACTGACCTTTGTGTAACCTCTGTGCCGTCTAAAGCAGTTCTCTCATGCCTCCCTTTTTGGGGGTTCCAGGTTCCATCCAATACTTCCAATTGCAAGACCAGTGTTCAAGTTACAATTGCAAGCAGCTAGTACCAAGCTCAAGTTCCGCGTACGGAATAGCTACCGGCGTCTCACCACCGTTTAAAAGCCGAAGCTGCTACCAGCTACCAGGACCACGGTTCTACCAACCGCGGGTCCAACTTTGCTACGCCCTGGTGCAAGAGGACTGCCTAGTGCGGACACTATTTTAGCTAAGGCCAGTGTTCCCTATCTGTATTGAGACGTGAGGCGGTCGCGAGAAGATTGGCTACATCGAATAAAAGAAGCTAACTGGGTTAACTAGTGTTTTTGTTTGAACCCCCTGTGGTGGGTGAAAGGAGACTTCCCTCGCCGCAATGGTTTTTTTTTGTGTGATATTAGGGTTCCCTACGTACGAATGACAAAACCGAACCTTTATGCGTATAACGGACCACTCATGCGTCTGCCACAGCTAAAAAATATGTGTACCAAACACATATCCATTTCCGTAATTCAAACAGATGTGCGACTTAAATTAATATTTTTTAAATTAGGAGTTCACTTTTAAAAAAAACTACACGGTGTTCTGTCACAAGTGAGTCTGTTGAAAGGGACTCGGGTAAATTATAGGAAGGATGTCCCCGAGAAACATAAAAGAGCTAGGTGTGAGGATCTCAAATATTTTATTTTAATTTTAAGGCTACTTAATAGTTTAAAAGTTATTTGAGAAAATAGATAAAAATGAACCATCCTCTAATAAGGGGTCGATGCTTAAAATAACAAGCACCATGTTTACAAACAACTTTGAGAAACGTTCTACTATTTTCCTTTTTAGTTTTTAACGTTGCGTCATTATCACTGTCACTTCTGCGTAAAAACTGGAATTTGTGTCCGGTCGTTTTTGCGACATAATAAAGTTATTGTACAGTTGCATCGTTTTTTCTGCTCTAATATCCCCATTTTCTTCCTAACCTTACAAAAATAAGAAATTCAAAATACTTTAAGTTGAAACTCTAATTTACGAGTTTCAAACAAACTCTTCAATTGTGGACTTTATATTGACACAAATCAGCTTGACAAATTTAAAATGAATCATGAAAACTTTAAATTTTGAATAACAAATTTTTATTTTTTGAACTTTATTAATCGTATATTACAGTTTTTAATTTAACTCTTCATTCTAGAAAATCAAACTCACCATCTTTTATGATATAATAAGTTTAACGAAAGTAATTACCAGCATAATTCTGCGTTCTTGTTGAAGTACGTGAGTTGTTGAGCTCGATCTGTACTCTCTCGTACGGCCACTTGTAACTCGTCGACGCACCTGGTCCAGTCGGGGGAAACTCGTCCCCAACATGTAGGCTCCTTCAGAAACTCTGTACAAACAATATCAAGTTGATAGGAATAAAAATGAAATTGAATGAAGGCCGTATTTTAAACAGTAATCCTCTACATATAGTCACACGATAACGTCGTATGTGGCGTGGCGTAGAGCATTCGACTGCAACGTAAGAAATCGCGGGTTCAATTTCCGCTTAATGTAAAAGTATTTGTATGCATGAATATGTTTATTTACTTTAGTCTGGGTGTTTCTATGTGCAATATGTACGTATTTACAAAAGAAACTAATGTAAGAGTATTATCCATGGTCTTAAGCCCTGTTGATTGTAGTAAGGTTCACTATTGCGTGTTTATAACTGAGAGAAACAAATGCACGTGTGTTTCGATTGCAAGTTTATTGGCGACTGTATTGAGACAAAATTAAATGTGAATCTTCAGAATACCAAATAACAATGTATAGCTAAGTAGGCAGGTATAATGAGTAGCTACGGAGACAGTTTATGAATCAACATACCGCCCACCAAAAGGACTGTTAGTCCTTTTATTATGATTACAATAAACAAAATCAAAGTGTTAATAAATAATAATAACATTAACAAACGTTTCAGTTTTGATCAATAGGTAATAAACATAGCTTGGTAACAGTTCTTTTTGTTATTGTATTTCCACTCTTTACACTGTATACCCTTGTGTGGCCATCGGCACCGGGGTGCTTATCGGTGATTCGTCCTAATGATTTTCAATTTTGATTAAGACAATATCTCCTATTGCCAATTCCTTTTCTCTCTTCTTCCACTTAGGACGCTGCTGAAGCTTTGTCAAATATTCATCCTGCCAACGCCGCCAGAAATCATTCAATAGTTTTTGTGTATTTTGCCAGCGTGACAAATTATGAACGTTTTCATTTTTCATAAGGGGTGATTGAACAGTTATGGGTGCTTCTCCTATCAAAAAAATGACCAGGGGTCAATGGATTTAAAACTTCCGGGTTAGTATCATCTATTACACATAATGGACGTGAATTGAGGCAGGCTTCGATTTGGCACAGTACTGTAGTCATCTCTTCGAAGGTAAGGTTAGTTGTTAATATTCGTTTAAGGTGGGTTTTAACAGATTTGACACCTGCTTCCCACAATCCTCCAAAATTAGGGCTATAAGCGGGGATGAAGTGGAATTTTGTACCATCTGTTGCTAAAGTTTTTTGGACTGGACCTGTGAGATGAAGATTTGATTCATTCCAAGCTTCTTGTAGCTCTCTGGCTGCACCCACAAAGTTTCTACCACGATCACTCCATAGATGACTACATTTACCTCTTCTTGATAAAAAACGTCTAAAAGCGCCTATAAATGCTTCAGAAGTTAGATCTCCTACCAGTTCTAGGTGGATTGCTTTGGTCGACATGCATATGAAGATTGCTGAAGATGTATGTTTTTGTAGTCTTGTTCCCCCTTCCATTAGCCATCAGTGTTTTAAGGGTCCTGCAAAATCTACCCCACTGTGCAGAAAAGGTCTTGCTGGATTTACTCTCTCAGCAGGCAGGTCTCCCATGATTTGTGTTTTACTAGTTGCCCTTGCTCTGGCGCACTTGATGCACTTGTGCACTTGTTTCTTCACAAGTGACTTGGTTCTAATTATCCAGTATTTGAAACGTAAGTAACATAGCATTAGCTGTACCCCACCATGAAGTGTTTTATCATGTGCATCAGCAATTATTAATAACGTCAAAGCGTTTCTAGTTCCTAATATGACGGGATTGTTTCTTTCTTGAGGTAAGTTAGCATGTCGGAGGCGACCGCCCCCCGTGAGAATATTTTGGTCATCAAGTTAAGGGTTAAGGGACCTTAGGTGGCTCCTCTTCTTTACTTGTTTATTTGACTTCAGTAGTTCTATTTCTTCTTTATATTCTTCTTTTTGAAGCCGACAAATAGTTATTTGTATTTTTTTTGTATTGTAAAAATCTTCTGCAGTAAGTAACAGTTTTTATTGATTCCGTTAGGGTTGCGAAACCTTCAAATTGTGAAATAATACTCTTTTCAGATACATCTTCTCTATTAACGTAAGTATTAATTTTTGTTGTTTTCAATTCCATATCTGTGTCTATAGCTTCTGGCTTACTAAGGTTTATATGTTTTTTAGATAACCAGCTCGGGCCTTGCCACCACAACCTGCAGTCCTTCAGTACAGACAAAAACATGCCTCGCGATGCCAAATCAGCTGGATTATGACGTGATTCCACATGGTGCCAGTGTTTATTGTCTATGTTTTCAACGATTTCCACCACACGGTTCGCCACGAAGGTTTTCCATCGGTTGGGATTGCCACAGAGCCATGCGATAACTATAGAAGAATCGGTCCATGCATACATTTGTGACGAAGGTATCCTCATTGCTTGTCCGACTTGTTTCATGAGCTTAGACAGTAGTAACGCTCCACAAAGCTCAAGACGGGGTAATGAAATAGCCTTTAAAGGAGCCACTCTGGTTTGGCTGCAATCAATTTTGTTTCTACCTTATTGCTTGTGGTTTCGACTCTTAAGTAAACAACTGCTGCATAAGCTCGCATTGAAGCATCACTGAATCCGGGAAGTTGTATGTTATGTTTTTGAATGTTTAACGTCCCAAGCCATCTCTCTATTTCTATTTTATTAACGTTAACAAAATCATCTCTGATTTGTATCCATTCTTATTCTAAATCCTTGCTAACCTTGTCATCCCAATTTACCTTTTCTAGCCATAGCTTTTGGATTAAAATCTTAGCCATAATTATACTTGGTGCTATCCAGCCAAGAGGATCAAAAAGTTTTTGTATCTCATTCAAAATGCTTCGTTTTGTTATAGTATAATTTGCAAGTGAAAAGTCAAATTTATATTGAAATTTATCTGTGCCAAGGTTCCATACGATTCCAAGCGCCTTTATGGTACCATCAAGATTCAAATTAATATGAACATTAGCTGAACTTTCACTTTTGTCTACAGACTTCATAAAATCGATGCTGTTTGAAGCCCACTTGGTAAGTTTGAAACCGCCTCTTTTCAAAGTATGTGATATGGCTTTAGAAAGTGATATAGCTTTTGCCGCCGAATCCGCGCCCGCCAGCAAATCATCCATAAAGAACTCTTTCATTATTGTCTGCGTCACGAGCGTATTTTCTTTAGCCTCATCCTTAGCAACTTGTTGCAGCGTTTTGACAGCTAAATACGGTGCAGGAGCGGTACCGAAGGTGATACGCAACAGTCGATATTCTTCAAGGGGATCAGCTTCGTGACATCTCCAGAGGATACGTTGATACTCTGCATCATTTTGGTTTATTAATACTTGCCGGTACATCTGTTGAATATCAGCCATAAAGCAGACCCTTTGCATTCGCCATCTCATCAAAAGATTTATTAAGTCCTCTTGCAACTGAGGACCTACAGACAATTCATCGTTCAAGGGAACATTGTTTAATCCTTTACATGAAGCATCGAAGACAACGCGCGTTTTAGTGGACTCTTTGTCTACTTGAAAAACTGCGTGATGAGGTAAGTAGACACATCTATTATTTATTTCCTTTTCAGGTACTCTTTCTATGTGTCCTTGTTCTATGTAATCGTAAAATAACTTTGATGTATTCTTTTTTCAGATCTGGCGATTTTCTGAACCTCCTCTCCAATTGCATAAATCTTTGAGTAGCTACCTCCTTGGTGTTTCCTTTAGAACATAGTGGATCGTTTGTTTTAAATGGTAACTTTACTATGTATCTCCCTTCTTTGTTTCTTGTAGTGGTCTTCTCATAAAGTTCTTCGCACAGTTGTTCATCTTTTGTCAAGTGTCTTTTTGCATCTACATCTACTGCCCATATTGATTTCAGCATATCCTCCACGTCGACTGTATGGTGCATAACAAAATGTGATTCTTGAGGTTGTTCTGTGTGAATTTCTCCAAACAATATCCACCCTAGGCACGTCTTTTGAGCGCTAGGTGTTCCTGAAGGACCTTTTATGAATTTATTTTGTAGAATTTCAGCGTATTCTCTCACACCTAAGAGCAGGTCTATTTCACCTGGCTTGAAGTAAGTTGAATCAGCCAAATTGAGCCCTTGAATATGAATCCAATGCTGTGTATTTATTGTTTTGATGGGAATCCTCGTCGTCAGTTCTATAGACATTACGTACGCCTTGATTGGTAAGCAGAAACCCTTGTCCCATAGTGATCTCACTTGCAGCTGTACCACATGTCTTATTTCAATCTTTGTAGATCCCACCCCAACAACATTGCCATTCACTGGTTGTCGCTTGAGCTTTAATAGTTGAGCCGCCTTCTCGCTTATAAATGCTGCTCCGGAGCCTTGATCTATTAGCGCCCGTAATACAATAGTGTGTCCATGTTCACTCGTTGCTTCCACTACTGCAGTTGTTAACAGTGCTTGTTTCTGCTTAGCATTGAAATGGGATGCCATCATTGTATTGACCTTAACGCTCTTCTTCAACATGTGTCACAACTGGGTGTGAAATAACTGATGAATTTCCAGGTTGTGAAGTCTCCCTTTCATGCAGAAGAGAATGATGGCGTCTCTTACATATGCGACAGGACATAGGTACCTTACACTTAAATACCGTACGACCTGATACTAAACAGTTGAAACATAAATGTTTATTTTTGACAAACTCACTTCTTTGAGCTGGCTCCATTTTGCTGAACTCCTTGCAATGACTTAATGTATGGTTATCCTCGCACATAGCACAACTCTTCTCTTTAATTGGTGTGGCAATATGAAATGAACGTTCCTTTACTAATTTACTGTCTTTAGTGCTTGTTTGCTGTGTTAATTTTAAGGTGCGAAACTTTACCTCCATAAACTTCTTAAGATCATTCCAAGAAGGTAAAATATCTTCTTCTTTATGAGCGTACTCTTCCCAGTTCTTGTGGGTCTCTGGGTCCATCTTCTGCACCTGAAGATATATAATAATAAGGTTCCAAGAGGCCGTAGAAACGTTTTGAATTGGCTAGGGTATTTAAACATTCAGCTGTTTTATCTAACAAACTCTTTAATTGAACAGCGGATTGAGTAGTCATTTTCTTTAGATTAAATAACCTTTTCATAATTGAATTTACAGATAAACGTTTATTGCCATACCTTTGTTTCAGAATATCCCATGCGTATAAATAATTATCAGCGGTAACCATTACATGCTTCAACAGCGACTCAGCTTCTTGTGCAACACTTAACTTCAAATAGTGAAGTTTTTGTACATCACTCAACGAGCTGTTATTGTGCACCAACGACGTAAACAAGTCTTGAAATGTTTGCCACGAATCATAACTTCCAGAGAATTTTGGTAGGTGAATTTTAGGTAAATGTACAATAGCATTTTGCATATCAACAGATCTTGAATCTATATTTGATTTATTAGAAAACTGTGTAACCAAATCTTTCAAGTCTCCCTGTAGAACATTGTATGAATCTTCGTATATATAAAACTCCTCATTTAAAAAGTACAACATTGTTCCTTTCTGTTCTTTAGGCGTAATTTTCACCAATTCCTGATGCGTACTTTTAAATGTATTCCAGTAATCGTCTATGATATTCAGACGGGTTTCTATGTATCTCTGGAATAGACGGGCAGTATCTTCAAACACGGAAAGAAGTTGTTGTTGTTCGTATGTAGGTGTAGGCGTCGTCATTTTGATGCAAAACTATTGAAATAAATTATAATTCTTCGTGAGCGATGCACACAAAAAAAAGGGTTACGCTTATCGCTATTGTGGAATGTTGTCTTTTGTTCTCTCGACTCGTAACCGCAGGTAGTAAATCCGGCTCGATTTCGACCATATGTTGATTGTAGTAAGGTTCACTATTGCGTGTTTATAACTGAGAGAAACAAATGCACGTGTGTTTCGATTGGAAGTTTATTAGCGACTGTATTGAGACAAAATTAAATGTGAATCTACAGAATACCAAATACCAAAATACCAGAATACCAACAATGTATAGCTAAGTAGGCAGGTATAATGAGTAGCTACGGAGACAGTTTATGAATCAACAAGCCCCATAGCACAGAATAAATAATAGTAGATACATGTGCAGAAGTCTCACTCCGCCAAATCTATATAAATAAAATCCTTTGTCCTGACTGACGGATCAACGCACAGCCTAAACCGTAAGTCGTAGAGACCTGGATTTTAAAGGACGTATTCCTTATATAATGTAGGCATCCGATAAGAACGGATTTTTGAAAAGTCACAGGGGTGGCAAAGTTTGTATGGGAACATGTGTTTCCTTGGCCTGATCAATAGCAAAAGGGAGACAATGTTGAGTGTCAGATTGACAATAAAATTCAATCATGCGACAATAAAGGGGTCGTCCATTAATCACGTGATGTTTTTTTGGCAATTTTTTAACCCCCCCCCTCCTTTTCAGTTCAAAATATTATCATTAAATACAGATATGATATCGAATTCTACGAAAAAATAAATACACGTGATATCTCACTACACCCCTTGTGATATTTCGTGATTTTTCTGGCCTTTCGAGCCTCACGTGGTTAATGGACAATCCCAAAACGAAAATATAAAACATGAATAAAAATCATATTTATTAAAATACAAGTCTTTCATGATAGATGGCGTTATGATAAACAATACATTTTGAAAACAAAATACGAGTCACTGTACATTACTGTACATTAATCAGAATTTTGTAAAAAATAATTGCAAGATACTTAGAAATAATAAACATACCCATAGTTTTATAGTAGAATAAATAATTGCATATTTAAAACGAAAAAAAAATGAATATTTATTTTTACACAAAGCGGCAAAGGTTATAAATTATAAATACAAGTGAGGTACTAGGTTATAATAGATGGCGTTATAATAAATAAAAAAAAATGTTTGAGATTTTTTTTAGTACATTAGCACTAGTAACTACATACCGCTTTCTCGCCGCTTTAACGGTATAAATAAAATAAGCATTTAAAAAAAAATATAGAACGCAATTTGATTTTGCAACGGTAATGGAACACGGATATTCAAAGTATTCAAATAATCCATATGTATGTCGAAGGATAACAACTTACACCTACTTAAATAACTCTAACCCAAAGAAAATTTATTCCAATAAGTAACTGACAAAATCTGATTTGCTTGATTTTTACCCCTTTTCAAAGAGAAGGATCATAATTAAGGTTCACCGTTTTTATCGACACCGGCAATTCTTTTATTTTCATTTAGATAGGATTGGTTAAATTTTCTCCAATAACTTTCTTTTGAGTAACATCTTTGGAGGCTGTAATGGTCTCTCCAATTTATTTTATAATCAGTTAAACCATCTAATAAGGAAAGAGAAATTTATAAGATTTCATGTTTATAATTAAGACATCTGTCCATCAATAAAGTACGGAAATATTGGTCTGAACGCAATTTTTTTGATTTCAGAGACTTTTCGTTCTATGTTATGGGTTAAATTGCTATGTAAAAACCTCACAAACAGAAAAATATAATACAATTACATACCTACCTATATAATCCACAATCAATCCACACATACACATTATGGAGCAATTAAAACCGAAAGGATATGTATGTATGAGCTTAAAGTGCTGCGAATAGTGATGCAAGGCGGAGTTCTCTCTCCTCTCCTGTGGAACATTGTGGTCACAGTGGACTATGCAGACGACCTGACCATTTTCATAAGCAGCCCTTTTGAGAGTGTGGTATGTGACCAAATGAGGTTCATATTGAAGGTCGTGGAACAGTGGTGTGAAAAAACACGACTTAACAGTGAACCCGACAAAGTCAGAGTTGATTACGTTCACAAATAAACGTAGTTTAGGAGAACTGAGACTACCTAAAGTATTTGGCACCCGTCTAGTCATAACCAAGAAGGTCAACTATCTAGGAGTGGTACTGGACAGTTAACTCGTATGGAACTGGCACCTGGACGCAAAACTGAACAAGGCCTGCATTATTTTCCGCCAATGCAAGCGACTCCTCGGCAAAAGCTGGGGACTATCACATAAATCACACTATGGCTATACAAACGGTCATATGACCAATCATCACGTATGGTGCTTATTGCCTGGTGGCAGAGAACAGAACTAAGCACTGTCAGAAACAAACTGTAGCATATTTTAATGTAAGTGTGTTGCGATAACCTACGCTGCTACCTTGGTCATATCAAAAGGCATAAGGGCTCCTTCACACTAGCGTTTGTCCAGCGTAGGCGTTCGCGGAACGTATGCATAGCGCAGACGCCACTACAACGCAACGTGTGCGTCGCGATGTCGCGGCGTTCCCTCTGCAGTAAATTGAACGCTGCGGCGCAGACGTCATACAATTTCGTTGTCGTTTCGGTATTATCGTTAACAAAATGGATTCCGACGAGGAAACTCTATTGATGGCTTTGCTTTTAAAAAGAAAATTAGTGCGAAAACGAGAAAATAAAACGCAGTAAGTCGGTAACTTACTCATGTGCCCTGGCAGAGACGACGCAAGCGTCGCGTTGTCGCCGCGTCTGCGTTGTCGCCGCGTCTGCGTTGTTCATACATTCATCGAACGCCCACGCTGGACAAACGCTAGTGTGAAGGGGCCCTAAAGGAATACAACATTACACTGACAGACAGTATGGCACTCCTAAAGGCCTGGAGAGCAACTTATGAATGCCACCAGATGCTGAAGCATTTAGCCTCTCCCAATATGATAATTCTTCAATGGATCAAAGGGCATAGTAATTCGCTCGGAAACGACGCCACCGATGAGCTGGCAAGGAAGGGATCTGTAACGTCATTGGAAGTTTCAATTATACTGCTGCCACTTCCCTTTAATCAACTTCGCTCATGGGTAAGGCAACGGACTCGTGAAGCGCACAACGGTCGCTGGGCTGACATACCGGGCTGCAGGCAGTCTAAACGGAGGTTTCACCATGTTTAACTTGCAGACTGCTCAGTCTCAACCGACTCGACATCAGAATAGTTGTAGGAATGCCCTTGGCCCTAAACAGGCACCTATTCACCATCAATGCGACAGATAGTTCTCTATGCAAAGGATGCCTCAACGCGGAGGAAACGGTACCGCCCACGCTATCTTGGAGTGCGAGGGAGTGGCCACACAATGGACAAGTATCCTCGCGGGTGCGAGATCGCGTCGTAGAAGCCTGCGAATGCCCCAGGAGGCTTCTGTGCTTTTGGAAGGAGCTAGGCTGGCTCAACTAGTCAGCCTATGTGAACGCATAATGAACCACCCATGAGGCTAAATGTGGAAACAGAGCCCTATACCAATACCAATACAAATAGTGATGTAACAAATACAATTTTATAGAAAAGAATACCTATGACCACCTATATTATATAATGAGTCCTTAACGTTCTGATCTTGTAATGACACCTTTCTTCCTCTGGAAATCAAAATGCCTACAAACAGTTTTATCACTACATATAAAGTACCCCGCCGCGTCTGTCTGTTTGTCTGATCGCGATAAACTCAAAAACTACTGAACGGATTGTCATGCGGTTTCCACCAGTAAACAGAGTGATTCATGAGGAAGGTTTAGGTGTATAATTTAGTAAGGTTTTGTGTAAATGGGTTGAAATATGATGATGATTGTTGAAGATGTTTCTGCTATCCGAGCGAAGCCGGAGCGGGGTGCTAGTATATCAAAAGCAAAATCAAAATTATTTATTTCAAGTAAACCCATTGTAGGTATTTTTGAATTGTCAGGAGGAGTGAGTCAGTATAAGTAGGTCGTGAAGCTAGTTGCCTGTTCCAAAACGTAGATCCTATGGAGAAGAACAGGCAAGAAACTCCAAGGACACTCTTTTCCAACATTTTTTTTTTTACAAAGTTATTTGTTACATTGCTTATAAGCGCAATTTAATGTGAGGACAATGTAACATAAATTAATATTGTTTTAAAATGGAAAAGAAAATCACAGAGCTGCTAGGCAACATAGAAAATTAACATAATACTTGTGACTACACAGTTCTCACATGTACAATTCAATTTTTTTTTAAATAACAAAAAGTAAAAAGCGTATCATAACTACAATGTCAACAGTGTATAAAATAACACTAATGTTCTATAAAATTTACAATGTCAATAATATAAATAAGTAATCAAAATATCAATACATCTCATTGACGCATTTTTATCATCTGAATAATGATCTAGTTTCTATAGAATAAAGTAGTTACGTTCTCTGCTCTATAATGAGTTGCCAGAATGAGCTGAACGTTAGTACACGGCTCTGTACTTTCTGGCATTCATATGTATGTTTATATGTTATGTAAAATTGTGTAAGTGTTGATTTGTGTATTATTATTATTATTATCTATTAATAACGTATGGCATGTCAAATATTTATGTAAGTAGTGTATATTCCTATGTAGTGTGTAATGTCAATTTGTATTATTAATATTTTTTAATGTAATTTCTTTACTTACTTTCTTACAATATGTCTAAATCATTCCAAGGTTGACTGGTAGCGACTGCCCTGGATATTAAGCCCGCCTTTGTACAAAATGTGCATGAAGTTTTAAATAAATAAACTAACCTCTTCGCAGAGCAGTATCATTTGTGCACAGGAATCGCATCAGTGCACGTGCTCCGCCGATTTGTTGTTGTAGGAATTTCTGTCCGTCCGTAGGTAAACACCGTTTGATCCATGCGTCCATACACACCATTCCGGTCTGGTAAGCTCTAGAACAAAAAAAATCCAATTTGTGGGGCAGATCTGAGACTGTTTACTTACATTTCGTTATTGGAAACGAAAATCAATGTGTCGGTAAAAAGTGACAACAATTCGAAGGTTGTAGTTTCAAAAAAAGGATCTATTAGGCTTCAATGATGCACAGTACCATATCGATATCATTTGATCTGGATTTAATTTAATGTTTTTAGGGTTCCGTTCCTTAAAAGGAAAATAAGGAATTCTCATAGAAAAATTTCGTCTGCCTGTCAAGGCCTTTTTTGTAAGGAACGCGTAGAGGTATCAAGTTGAAATTAACATAACATATTTATGTTGGCGGGCCCTTGAAGCTTTCGTCCCTCCATTTCGGGAATAAATTCAATACTCAATACTTAATACTCAAATATTTATTGCCATTCCACAATGTGTATTTATAGATGGTAAAATTAAAGAGATGAATCATCGTTTACCCTGTCGGGCACAGCACTGGGGAATTAGGAGAGAGGAAGAGGGTTTAATGTTTTGGTGACCAGGTCACATTATTTGTTTTTTAAATTTATTTATTTATCTATATTATAAATTTTTACTTCCAGGTTATTTCAGAGTTTTGTTTTTTGATTGACATTAAAATACTTACATTTGGCATTAGTGAAATTGATAGTATTAGTTTTTTTTAGAATATTATTTTATTTGTGTTATTGTACTGTATTAATTCAATAGACTTTTTATTAATTATTTTATTTGTTTATTTATTTATTTTTTATAGTACTTTAGGGTTTTATAAATAAGTGGGTTTTGTATTATTTATGTACTTATCCATTGTTAAGATATTTACTTATATTTAGTATTATTATATTAGTGTAGTGTATTGTATTAGTCTTTGGCAGTGTAGTGTTTATAGTTTTTCTTCCATGTATTATTTTATGGTGTAATAGCTTTTTTGTAATAGAAGTAATTTAAATTTTTTGGTAAAAACATTATTCTTTGCTTCATTTTTTATTGGTTCTGGTAGTTTGTTGTATATTTTTATAGACATTACTAAGGGGCTTGTTGAGTGTGTGTTAAGCCGGGAAGTTGGTAGATTCAATCTATTTCTGTGTCTTAGGGTGAATTTAGTTTGGATGTCTTCTCTTTTTGTGTAGTATTCGGGGTATTTTCGAACAAATTTACAGATTTCTAGGATATAGATACACGGTAAAGTTAAAATGTTGAGAGTTTTAAAATGTGGTCCACAGGAGTCTGTTTTTGTAGTGTAAAAATGGTATGAGCTTCTGTACTATATCCCCACAGGATGATGCCATAGCTCAGCCAAGAATATGCATAGGCATAGTAAGTGACGAGAGCAGTTGGTAGGTCTGTAGTTTTTTTGACTTCCCGTAGGGCATATAAGAACTTTGATATTCTTGCCCTTACTTTTTTCACATGTGGTTTCCAATTAATGTGGGTGTCTATAGTTAAACCGAGCAGATCAAACTCTTTTACAACTTCTAATTGGAGACCTTAAAAAACGAAATTTATATCTAAAGGTTTTTTTTTATGAGGGTGGAAAGGTATTATTTTTGTATTGGAAAAGTTTATTCGTAAATTGTGTTGGGTCATCCATTCTGTTGTTTTCTTTAATATTTTATTTATATTTCCATTTAGATTTATAGCAGTTTTTCATGAGACAAGTAACGAGATATCATCCGCAAACATGACACAAGGTTCCTCTATAGCTTTTGGAAGATCGTTGACGTAAATGAGAAACAGTATATATATATTATTTTATTATGGACTCTATCCCGCGCATGAGAAACAGTAAGCATCCTATCACGCTACCTTGGGGAATCGAGGCATTTATTACTTTTCTTCTGGAATGGATTTTTTCTATTTGGTTTGATTTTTGATTAAAGATTTCTAATTCTACTAACTGTTGCCTGCCAGTTAGATATGATGTAATCCATTCGTGGGGTTTCCCACGTATACCTATTCTGTATAATTTATTAAGCAAGATTTTGAATTGGACTTTGTCGTAAGCTTTGGTCATGTCAAGTAAAATACCCATTGCGTATTGTTTGGTGTTTATAATATTGAGGGCTTCTTGTTTACTTATAGACTGTTGATTTATTTTTTCCAAAACCGTTTTGACATTCGTCAAATATGTTATATTTCTCGCAAAAGGAATATATTCTGTTGGTCATGGTTTTTCGAAAACTCGATTCCCGAACTATCTAACGATTTTTGACAATTTTTTCCGAGTGACAAACTATCTACATACAAGTGTGTAAGGAACCCTTGGTGCACGAGTCAAACTTGCATTCGTCCTGTATTTTTTTTAAATTATATTTTAACATCTAAATACTCTTATTACTAGAACCCCTTCCCCAAATCTACGAAACGAAACATCAGTATTTCACGGTTCTCGAATTTGTATTGGTGTGGCTCTGTTTCCGCATTTAGAGTTATAGGCGGTTTATTATGAGTTAAGGCTGAATAGTTGAGCCAGCCTAGCTCCTTCCAAAAGCACAGAAGCCTCCTGGGGCGTTCACAGGCTTCTAGGAGCGACCTCGTACTCACGAGGATATTTGCCTGGTGTGTGGCCACTCCCTTGCACTCCAGGATAACGTTGGCGGCCGTTTCCTCTGCGTTGAGACATTCCTGCATAGAGGGCTGTCTGTTGCATTGATGGTGAATAGGTGCCGGATTAGGGGGAAAGTGAACTGTAGTGGTTCCTACAACTATCCTGATGTCGAGTCGGTTGAGACTGAGCAGTCTGTAAGTTAAATGTGGTGAGACCTCCGTCAGCACTAGTTTAGACTGCCTGCAGCCAGCTATGTCAGCCCAGCAACTGTTGTGGGCTTCCCGAGTCTGTTGCCTTTCCATTGAGCAAAATTGGTTAAAGGGAAGTGGCAGCAGTATTGTTACACCTGCCGCTGATGTTGTGGATCCCTTCCTTGCCAGCTCATCGGCAGCGTGGTTCCCGAGTGATTGCTTGGATTTTGTGTTTGGATTTCCTGTTGCATACTAATCTTAGTATAGAGTCGGGGGTGTTTAAAATTTTAAATTTATGATTATTATCTAATCACAAATTTAAAATTTTAAAAAATTTAAGAAAATCCCTTCAACGATTACAAAAGGCCTTATATCATTTTGGAAAAGAGCTGATACCCTTACACTGCTGGACCGATATTAAGTAAACATAACTAAGAACCACCGCAAGGAAACTGGCTTTCAAATGAAAAAAACTACATCGAAATCGGTCCATCCGTTTGACAGCTACGATGCCACAGACAGATACACACACAGACATCGACGTCAAACTTATAATACCCCTCTTTTTGCGGTGGGGGGTTAAAAAGTGGATGCCTCATGTGTTTTGCGAAAGCTGTAGAATCGTTTTACTCTAATGGTCATCAGGGAAAAACGTACACCTTCCATTTGGATCACCAATGCTATGGAGAGAACCTAGTAATCATGAAAATGATTGTTACTTTTGTTATACGGGGACAGTGCGATCTGTGTTGTCTGTTACTAAGCCCATTTTACATTCGAAAGATCTGTACTCGCGTCTGAGATTTTTTCCTGAAAATTTAGGAAGTATGAGCGACGAACAAGACGAATACCACCAAGATTTAATGGGTTTTGAAGAACGGCATCAGGGATTTTGGGATGAAAACATGTTAAGGGATTATTGTTGGTCCATTATAAGAGAAACTGATCCAAATAACTATAAAAAGAAAGCAAAAATCTGATATTTTTGATTTTTTTTTTGTATTAATCCCAACATTCTGTAATCCACTTAAGTAAATAAATATTTCTTAAACCAGACATTTTTTTTGGTTAACTCTACCTTAATATACAATAAATTAACAACTTTCAGCTGGGGTATGAAAACCGTGTAAATACAAAACCTTTTTGGTTGTGTTACCCCGATTAAAATCAAACGTCAACTTTTTACGTGTTTCAATTTCAAGTGCCCAGGTACACAATACGATACAAATGATTGCTACATTACTTAGAGGCATTAATAATACCTAATCTAATATATAAAAATCAACGTTTGTATTTTATGCAGCCTTATCGTTCATATGACCATCATTAAATGATGTATACACGTTGCTAGGGATACGTTTCATCCAGAAAAAGGTACTATTCCAGAAGAATGGGAAAAATAAATAATGCGAGCAAAACCAAAAGTTAGTCACAAATAAAAAAGGCTACCTCGACAAAGTATGGTAAACCGCACTGCGCGTGGCAATCAAGGTAAGTTTATAGCTTTACACCACACAAACGAAACACGTTCAAGTTGAGCTGTTCTTTTATTTAATGGCCTTCTTAGAAAATAAATTAAATTATATAGAATTTTAAATACTCAATCGAAATACTTAAGAATTCTAGGACTCTTCAATTATGTGTTGAGCAATCGAGCGTCTGACTGGGCGAAGCTTCATTGAGGGCCATCGTTTATTATTATATATTTAATTCTTTTTACCATCGTTTTCACAGTCTTTTCGTTCAAATAAAATCTTCTTGGCTTTTCTTTTTATAATAAGAATGTTTTTCTTTGAAATAGAATTCTGTTTGTCGCAATAGAAAAAAAAATAGTGTCTGAAGATATTTATGAAAATGAAAATTATTAATAATAAATATTATTAAAGCAACAACAAAGTTTAAAGTCATTCAGTAGGTATGCTTTTCTAAATTTTTTTTTTTTCTATAAAAGTAATTTTTTTTTCTACCTTAAAAATAACGAAACGTCCTGCCGCGGCTAATGCCACGTTCCAATAAACAAGAAACGTTTCGTTTTGCTTACGGACGGTAAAATTTTCATTAAAAATTCAACGGAATTTTCCGGTTCACAAGCAAAACGAATCGTTTCTTGTTTATTGGAACGCGGCATTAGTCTATTTTACCAGAAGCAAAAATTTTTACTGTCATTTACTTAATTGTTATTTGAATGACAGACTGTCTTATTTGCTGTTTTGTTCCGATAATGACGACTTATTCAGACTAAAAACGTGTCAAAATGTCATTCTTGCTAACAAGAGATAACGTAGTAGAATCCTCCTGGTAACCAAATTCCATATTTAAACTCAAGTTAGATTGGTTACTTAATAACTTTTTATGTCTTTTGATTGAAACGAAAACACTTACACTAAAAAAATCATTCCAGTAACACGACCTACTTTTCAAACATACATTTATAAACAACAAACAAGATACACCCAGAATTGGAATACCTACTTGTGATTACTTAAATTATGGGATGGAGAATCCCCACGTGTGGATCGTAGGTACTCATAACTTGACGCAGTGATAATATGATTAGCCAGGGAATAGATAATATAATTTCTGATCCTTTACAGCAACAGTAGATTCGATGTTCAATTATTTATAATATATCTGCTCTTTGATATAATATGAATCTTTTTTAAACTTTCGCGACTTTGATACATATTAGATGTGTAACTCGGGACTTTATCGTGATAACATTTAAAAGGTACAATATTTATTTATTTATTTATTTATTTAAAACTTTATGCACATTGGTACAAAGGCGGACTTAATGCCTAAGGCATTCTCTACCAGTCAACCTTGGGGTGATGTAGAACTGCTATAAGGTAGGTGCAAAGTTACATTTGAATTGTTTCATAATACAAACTAATATTTACATTACTTACATGTACAAATTTCTAAATATCATTACGACATAATATACAGTTTCATATAATTATACACAAACATACATAAGTACTTTTATTATATATAGATTACATATATATATTCATACATATCATATATATATAAGTAAATACACTACAAATACCACTATAAAGTCGTGTACTAGCGTTGTGGCTATTCCGCTAATCCGTTGTGGAGAAGTTCTCGTACTTTCTTTTTAAACGTGGAACGGTTTGTGGACATCCTGACCTCGAGAGGGAGCGCATTCCAGAGGAGGACTGATTGTACATAGAAAGAAGAGTTGATGAAGTCGGAGCTGTGAGAGGGACATAAGAGAAGTAAATTATTGGTGGAACGAAGATTCCTGTCATGTGTAGAGCACAAGTATTGGAAGTGTGGAACTAAGTAAGAAGGTGGCGATGGGGAGTTTAAAAAGGAGAACAGAGAACTTAGAGCCCGCAAATTGCGACGTTGGCGAATAGGAAGCCATTTTAATTGGGAACGTAAAGTAGACACATGGTCATACTTGCGAAGATTGAAAATGAATCGAATGCAGTTATTGAGAAGGCGATCTACCTTGTTGAAAAGGTCTGCATTCAGGTCGAGATAACACACATCACCATAGTCGATTATGGGAACGATTAGGGACTGCATTAAGGAGGTTTTTGTTTTGTTGGGAAGGAAATTCTTCAGGCGGTATAAAGTTCGGAGAGCGCCAGTGACTCGCTGACTCACGTGAGTAACTTGGGCTCGCCAATCGAGGGTGGAGTCAATGTATAAGCCCAGGTCTTTAACTACCGAACTAATGGATATATTTGAGCCGTCAAAGATAATCGGTGTAGAAGAAGTAGTGTCTAACCTGCTCATCATTTGTTTGCTACCTATGACGATCACCTGACATTTATTAGGATTTACTGATAAGCCGAATCTTGTCGACCAAGATCTTATGAATTCTAAATCCTTATTGACCTTATTAATGGCTTGTGATATATCTTCCACTCTATATATATAATACCTCTTGGTTACCCGATGTTTCAATGGAATTGCAGCGATGAGTTGTATTGATGAGTGAGTCCACTCGTGACCACAATCGGTGCAATTCGATCCCGAGTTACACATCTAATATGAATCTTTTTATTCAATTGTAAATCATATTTTTATCATTGTTTATTTCTTATCATTGCTTTCCCCACAATCAATCTATATCCATTGTAGTGCATGACGTAGTGATCTGTAACATTATACGTCACAACCTACGTAACGACCTACGTTATGCACTACACCATACAAATAAATAAAATTGAAGTGTCTGTTTGTAATGTCAAAATACGATACCTATGGTTAAAATAATTTTTTTCAATTTTTGTGTCTGTCTGTCTGTCTGTTTGTTTTGGATAATCTCCGGAACGGGTCTACCGATTTCCACGGGACTTTCACCGGCAGATAGCTGGTGTTATAAGGAGTAACTTAGGTTACTTTTATTTTGGAAAAAGAATTAGGGATCCGCGCAAAATTTACAAATAAGTACACGCGAGCGAAGCCGCGCGGGAACTGCTTGTAATTACATAAAATTACGTGTCTTACTGACTGATTCATCAACGAAAAACCTAAATCGCTGGGGCTACAAACATGAAATGTTTGCAGTTGGTGCCTTTTATGTTGTAAGCATCCGCTAAGAAAGGATTTTCGGAAATTTTACTCCTAAGGGGTAAAATTAGGAATGATCGGTTGTATAGAAGTCCGTCATTTTCAAAGTAAAAAACACGAAATTTCAAATTCTCACTTCTGGATAGAAATAAATGCACATATAAATCGGCGTTTTTCAAAATTTTAGCCCTAAGGGGGTGAATTAGGGGTTTTAAGTTTATATGGGAAGTTCGTCGGTTTTGAAGGAAATTGCATATACTTGCTTCTGGTTAGAAATAAATGTAGGTACACGTATATCGGCGCTTTTTTAAATTTTACCTCTGAGAGGATGAATTATGGGTTTTAAAGCTGGCTGATTCATCAACGCAGAGATGAAACCGTTGGGACTACAAACCTGAAATTTTGGCTTTCGATGCCTTTAATGTTTTAAGCATTTACCAAGAAAGGATTTTGGAAATTGTGCCCCTAAGGAGGTAAAATAAGAGATGAGCGGTTGTATGGAAATTTATCGTTTTCAAAGTTAGAATCGCAAAATTTAATGCCTACTTTAGAAATAAATATACACGTATATTGACGGTTTTTTTTTTATTTTACTCCTAAAAAGGTGAATTAGAAGTTAGAAATTAAATTTTAAAGCTTCTTATGTTTAGGAAAAATATTATAAATAGGTTTACATCTACGCTCGATAGAGGGCATTGTGTGTGTGCTCCAGAGTGAATTCTGCGTAGCTCAGTAATTTTAGCCCCAAAAGGGAACACCGCAAATGTTGTTTAAACTGAGGTAGGGAACTACGGTTAATAAAACTAAAGATTTATAAATATTTTATTTTGATTTCATGCGATCGAAGCCGCGGGCAACAGCTCTTCATACATATTGAATAAACTTGTTCATCCACAACCATTTTATACTAATGTAGGTAATAACTTCACAACAAAAGATGAAAAAACTTTTCCGTTTATTGGCATACGTGAGGGCTACATATAATTGGCAAAGTTTTTACCAATACAACATGCTGTTATTCAGAGACTTTCAATTTCGGAGTATAACTTTGAAATTAATGTTTCTGTCGTATCTTATAAGTACACATCTATATTAAGTTCCGAATTCCGCGCATTGTATCTTGCCAAGAACATGGGTCCAATCAATGGGCAGAGATCGAGTATACTGGGGAACATTTTTTTTCTGCGGCATAAGTTTATAGAGTCAATTTAAATACCTACAATGTACATATGATTATAAAGTACTCAGGCTATAAATTATTTTGTTTGAAGATAAACCATTCTTTAAAAGAAACACGTTTTTAACTAATCTACCCTCATTAATATGACTTTTTCCAAGCATTTCGATCATTTACTATTTTATTGTAACACCTTTACTTGTATCTTTCATGCAAATAGAGGGTTTATTCTATTCTTGTATACGTGACAAATACTTATCTTTATCCAAAATTTAAACGAATAGTATCACGTTAATTTATTTTTAAACCTATTTAATTCATCATCCTCCCCGCCTTTTCCCAACTAATTTGGGGTCGGCTTCCAATCTAACTACGATACGACCAAACTTTGATATTTTACGTGAAGTAACTACCATCAGAGTTCTACAACCCTAGTACTAGGCGAAACCCATTTAATTATGATATTTAATTTATTGGGCGTTATTGTTACTAAACCCCGACCATTCCTGCTCCGAAGAAATATAAATGCAAACATGAAAACAACTCGGAAAACAAGACAAATGTTGGGCCCCGCACAAAGTTTGAAAGATTTGCGATGAGTCACTTTGATATTGGAGTCAAGGAAAACGAAAAGGGCTTCCGTTTAGAATATTGATAATATGGACAGAGCCAAGGAATTATCTTGATGATTATTACTTATATGCTGTGAATGTAAAAGATGAACCGATGCAAAAAGCGTTGTTGGGTTTACTCAAATACAAGTTAGTGAAGAGTGTAAAACAATTCCACCAGAATGTCTAGATTATGGAGGAAAGATAACAAGGCCGTTGGAATCACCATACGATGGCAGACTACTGCTGGAACTTTGCATAGAGACTATGTGACTGACCGGACCAAAAACACCATAGAAAATCCCATACAAAACGTTTTTCTTAACTCAAATAAGAGTTATATGTTTTGGGTCGGTTCGTGGTATTAATAATAACTAGAGATCGGTGGTACATACACATGGTACATACACACATACATGAAGAAATATAAACGATACCATATAATATATGATACGGTACCACAGCGACTTTTACGAAAGGGAAAAATGGAACATATGTGTTGGCATCTCTTAGTGATAGATAGTGGTCCTTGACTAGTTTTTTAAAAACAAGTAGGGATTCTGCGCGTCTAATTTCCACTGGTAGGACATTCCAAAGCCGAGCCGTTTTAACGGAGTAGGAATTATCCATGAACGGTGGAGTGCCCAGGCATTTTTAATCTCAGGTTCGCTGACCATCTCAAAGATCTAGGATGCGTATCGTGCAAGAAATTAAACCGTTGTTTAAGGTAAGGTAAAGATAGGGGGTTAAATAGAATATTATATAACAATGAAAGGATATGTGTGTTCCGGCGAAGGCGTATAGGTAACCACTTGAGCTTTTTTTGATATTCAGAAACATGATCATATTTGCGTACTCCAAATACGCATCGTATACAAAGATTTTGAAGCTTATTAAGTTGATCTTAGGTAAGACCTAGATAGCTGGCATCAATATAATCAGGGATGGTGATAAGAAGGGATTATGCAAGCGCAATCTTAGTGGTAGTAAGTAAAAAGTTGCGACCCAGGACATAGGTTTTTGGAAAAGAAACTAGAAAGTTGAGTGTGAATAAGCTTTTCGAAGACCTTGGAGAGAAAGGGCAAGATAGAGATAGACGGACAGTCAGAATAAGATGATTTACTTGAGGCTTTTTTTTTTTATGAATGGGTACAATTTGAGCATCTTTCTAAGCCGTTGGAAACACGCTACAAGAAATCGAGAAATTTAAGATGTGACTAATGACAGGAAGGATTTCATCAATGATAGGAAGGATAATTTTACGGCTTAGACAGTCAAATCCCGCAGCACTTGAAGTAATCGACATTATGCTCTTCTTAATATCACAATCAGAGAAATGGCTTAAGAAAAAAGGAGGACAGTCAGGAGTTGAGACAGATGAAAGATGTTTTAGTGTTACTTGTTTTGTCATTTTATCAAAGTTTGACACGCAGAGAAATTCTGATTTAATAAATCAAAATTTTTTGGAATCGTTTTTTGAACGGGGTTTTATAGCATACTAGCTGTTGCCCGCGACTTCGTTCGCGTGGAAAAAGTTTTCTTAAATTTTCCAAGTTTCTGCACAATTTTCTTAATTTTTTCTTTCATAAGTACCTTGTCCTGACAATACCAAACACAAAAAAAAAAGAATTAGCGAAATCGGTCCAGCCGTTCACGTGTAATGTCGTGACCAAGGGAATTAATTATTCATTTTTAACCGACTTCCAGAAAGGAGGAGGTTCTATGTTCGTCTGTATGTATTTTTTTTGTGTATGTTCATCGATATTTTCGCCAATTGTGAATCGATTAAAAAAAATCTTTTTTAATTCGAAAGGGTATACTCCCGAGGTGGTCCCATTATCATCAAGTCAAGGATCTGATGATGGAATCTCAAGAAAATCGAGGAAAAACTAACCAACAATGTAATAAAATCTTAGAAGTCAATTAACTTACTTCCCGGTTTCCGATTGAGCTGAAATTTTTATATACATAGATTCTCTAATTTTGTTTAAATTTAATTTCTACTATAAATGAATTCCTTGTATCTCAAAAAGTAATGCCCATTCAAGAAATATATTATTCAAAAGACCAAAATTACCTAAAATCGTCTAATAAACCTCATTTCACGGAATTGTCCTGTGTGATATCTATCCCTATTTAGATTCCCTAAATAGCTTACCTGCTCAGGGCTGTATGTTGCTGCATCCCAGTACCATTTCTAGTATTATGTTATCTGTGACCATGTTAAACATTATGTCACATGTCGATTTTAAAGAAAAATGATAAAGTTTTTGCCAATACTATGATTTACATCTTTTTAGCAGCAACATAAATATGTAAGCCTACCAGACAACACCCCCCCCCCCCCCAACATAATTATTATTATTAATTACCGTACTACAGGTATGTGCCCGACCCAGTTCTTGAAAATGGTCGTGCAACATTGTACTGGGATCGGTCTATTATCACTCACAGGACTATTGTTGCCCATAAACCTGATATAGTGGTAATATTGACTTTTTTTAAATTTATTTTTTGACTGATTACAACGCCGAGCAATTGTTGTTGAAAAAGAAAAATAAATGCTAAACCTAAGAGCAATAATTATTGCTCTTAGCGCTAAACACTCCAACGTAGTGCTTGTACACTCTTTGCTAAACACTTCGCTAAGTCACAATATATTACTACCAATCTATTATCGTTTTCGTTTGACAGAGATGATAATTTAACCGAAAGAAGCTAAAAGAAACGGTACTTAACAACCTCAACAACATATCTACTCATTATGAATTACAGTATGTTTTGTACATCATTAGCATTTGGGTCCCTATACCACCAGTTGTGTTTTGTAATTATTTCTTAGTGTTCTTTTGAACAGCGTCTTAAACAAAAAAACTTCTTTTTTTGCAATAATAGTTGCAAACATACGTCGTGCACAATGTTTCACATTCATATATTTTTATTCAAACAACGGAATTGAAAAGCGGCTGAACAATCAAAGAACTGATCCGTTCACGTATTGAATTGGGTCGAAGCTCGAGAACGACATACACTGTTACGTTTACGGGCCGTTACTCGCGCCCTGACCCGCAATAACACTACTTAGTAACACTCGCCCCGGATTAAACACAGCTTTCTCTGCGGCCTGCTTATTAGAGAGCATCACATTAGCAGGGACAAATGAAATAAACTTTTCATCCTTTCCACAAATGCCACATTTCCATTTCCCTCTACAAGAAATCTTTATACTGGATGTTGTTTTATTATCAGTGTCCCTTTTAAATAGATTATATAAAAGTGAGCCGTGACACTTACCAGTGTATAACTAACTGCATTTGTTTAAAGGGCTATTGTATAAAAAATAAAAATCCTGTCTAATGCGGTTACTGGTTTTATTCTATAATGATTCTAAAGAGGATAAATAGTGTTCACAATATTGACGTGTTGTGAACTCTATTTCTCCCCTTGGAAGTAAGGCAAATCTATTCTCTAACACAAAAACTACAAGGACTTCCAGTGCGCGGCTTCTAATTTGGACTTCTACTTTGAATTCTATTCTACTAACTGATATACCCTTTATCTAGTGGCTACATACTATACTACGCTTACCCATTAAAAACCAAAAATACAAGTATAATAACTTGTCTAAAACATAAAGTTGTTAGTTGACCTCAAACGACCTCTGTGGTGCATGGCGCGAAGGTAGTGCATTCGACTTTCACGTCGCAGGTCGCGGCTTTAATTCCCGCTCAGTACAAATTGCATTGGTCTGTGTGTATTTACACGAAAATTATGAGTCTATATATTTTTATCGGTGTTGTAATTCTGCTCTGCTTAAAGCCCGTGAACGCCCCAGGAGGCCTCTGTGCAGAAGGAGCTTGGCTAGATAACTAGTCAGCCTTATATTAACGCATAATGGACCGCCTATGAGTCTAAATGAAGGAACAGAGCCCTATACCAATATTGCTCTGCTTAGTTTGGGTCTAGATAGCGATGTGTGATAATGTCCCAGGATGTTATTATTATAGTTAAGATATATCAGCAATGTTGCACTGCTGCGTCATATATGTTGGTGTGGAATGGCAGAATTCACAAACCTTCGAAAAACAACACGTAGAACTATCATGTTTGCTGGTTTCTTCAGAATATTTTCTTTTACTGTTAAAGCAAGTCAAAATTATTTTTTAGGTAGCACATGAGCTATTAAGAGATTTTTTTTTATTCAAACCAACTTTAATTCTCGATTTAGGTATGTGCAGTAATAACTCATTTCTAACTTCTAAAAGTAATTCACTTTTTTTATTTTTTCTTTCTTAAAAAAATCAGGATTCAACACACACCAGCAACTCAGAAACACTTATTATATTTTCGATCCCAAAACATCACATTTCATAAAATTTAACTTCAACTGTTTCTCCAAAGGTTTATTTTTCAAAAGACATTAAAGTAGGTACATGCTATACCGTTTACACCCTGCAAGCAGCTTGTGATGAACGTTGGTTTTTCGAAACTGTTGAAGCATGACGGATCATACTGGGGAGTCAACTTTTTAAGACGCTTTTATAAGCTTCGCGTGTAATAACTAACTAAATATGTAGTCAATCCTAGCAACCTAGTGACATAATATATATATTGCCTACACTATTAGAAGTAAAGTATTTAGTTATTTTACATCACGTCATATTAATTAGAATTACTTCACTGTCACTTATTTAAACTATTCACTGCGATGTTAGTTGGAGAGAACAGAAATAAATTATTACGTACATACTCAGGCGTACGCTTACAGCCCTATTATTTTGTCGTAAGTCGATATTGCAAAAACATATTTCATTAGAGTTGGTGAAGTACGTGACTACGTTATTCGTCGTCGATTTGCGTTAGCCGACATGATATGTCTAAAATTAGGCTGTTGTTATTTGCCGCTTGTATTATATTTCAATACACAAGGCAAGTGTAAATAATTAGACATCAAGATTTTTTGCTAATGTAGATGGCAGACATCGTTTCGTCCATATTGTTTTTGTCCTAAATAAATCATGTTATACAAATAGGAACTGATCAGTGAGTAGGGAGGCGAGCTTCGTTTTTCAGCAATCCCTGGCGCTGCATAGATGTTAACAAAACATTTAAAGGTAAAGTATTTAATAAGTTATAGAAAGATATACCTAGATAACCTAAACCAAATTTACTACTTACAGTATGTCCAATCCAGTTTACATATTACAAGAATAAGTTGTCAATACAATATAACTAATGAACTGACTGATATTCATATTATTCATGATTAGTAAGATTCCTTTGAATATTAGATGTGTTGCGGAACTATAAATCGTTAATGGATTGTACCTGATTTAACTGAGAGCGATTGCGATTCGAGTAGTATGATTTCTAGTAAAAACGCAATATTTTCATAACCATGTACCTAGCCCGAGAAAATTTGCATGAAAATTGAATTAGCTAGACAAAAATATTAATTAACATATTTGTATCAAATTACTCTCGGTACGTTATTGTACTTGTACAAATAGTTATTCACCTGTCTGTCAAGACCGTCTCAGGAACGTACACGAATCAAGTTGAAATTAATATCAAATACTTTGATTACAGTTTCTTGAAATTATTCAAAATTGACCTACAATCACTGTCCAAGCAACAGTGAAAGAAGACTTTCTTAATGGTAATCGAAATACATGGAAGAAAAAGTTTTTACACTGCTATAAAAATTAGTTTAGTCCTATCTTTACTTGTTACTTATGGATCGTAAAAAAATAATTTGAATTATCAAATTATATTATAATTATATAATTATATTATAATTATATTATAATTAAATAATTATATCATAATTAAATAATTATATTATATATAGTTTCAATCTTAATTGAAAAGACTATAACACACGTAACACTTTTAAAATAATAGGTAACATCAAATGCACTAGGTATTTATTGGTCTGTCTGTTTGAAGTGCCCCTCGTTTCCCTCGTTTTAACTCATACACCCATCATGGGATCCGGTCTTGGTAATATTAGGACTACCTGGGGAGCATATCAGCATACCCTTTCAAATAAAAAAGAATTTTTGAAATCGGTCTATAAATATGATAGAAATATTGGTAAGAATACATAAAAAAAAATACAGCTGAACATAGAATCTGCTCCTCTTTTTGAAGTCGGTTAAAAAGGAGCCCTCGCTGTACGGTTTTTCTATGAAGGTAGATGTCCCGAATGAGAGCAAGATTCTTACTTAAGAACAATAAGTTTTTTCACTGTCTACTCATAAACCACAAACTAGTAATTTTGTGTTGTTTTTTTATTTTTAGAGAAATACGTAACGATCTGTTCTTTTAATTTTAGAAAAGGTTTTTCAGAGATTATTTAGTATTTTATAACATCTTTTACATTTTATATTTTAAATATAGAAGTTTCACAGTAAGGCAACGGTATAATGGTTTGCTTTAACTCTTTTTTATTTGGAAATGGTTTTTATACAACAGGTACTACTGACGTATTGATCATACAGCAACCTGTTTATCAAGGGAAATACAAATATAAATCAGGCTGTTTTCAAAGTACCAAAACAAAGACTGAGACAGATATATGTTTTTTTTCGTATTTTTGTATTAAAATAGTTTATTGCTACTTTGATATACTTATAAAGCTTCGTGAAAATGTTTAATTAATTTATTTATTAACCGTCATTAGATATTGGGGAAGTGAATCTAGAGGTCAAAAAGAAAAGATTTCGAAAAGAAAAAAGTTCTGAAAGAATTTCCTCTTAATTCCTCAATTCCCAAGCCTTTCATGCATTACAATGTGAGTTATGAATATGAATACATATCAAATATAAGGAAATTCAATTGCATGTTAAACGCTTTTTGTGTTTAACATATTTCCTTTGAAAAACGATAATGACTAGTATGTAATGCTCTTGAAATGACATTTCAAACAATATGACTATGGTAATATCTACTCCAAACTTACGTCTATTAAATGGAGCATAAACTAATCATGTTTTTTTTTGCATACGTCTACATATGTTGGCAAATGAAGCATACAACCCACGTGATGGTAAACGGTTGCAGGCGCCTATAAATATCCACCAACAGAAAACCACCACTTCACTAGTAATACTCTCTTTTCGCAGTCTCTGAACGTTTGACGGTCCCATTACGAGCAGCAATCTCCCTTGCCCCCTAATTCCTTTTTCACCACATGAAAGTTTCTCCTGTGTAGGTACACAGGAAAAAGAAATAAAGTAGGTACTCAAGCGGTCTATTTCAGATTTAAGACTGAATGCCAATAATGAAACCTGTCCTAAAACGTAAAAGAAATTTAAGAAAAGAGAAGTACTAATGTTTAATCTTCTCCTTAAAAAAATAAGGGGAGTTTATACTAACTTGCAATGGGCATCTAATTCATTTTTGTTCTTCGGTAGGCCGACAGGTGTCCTTGGGATTAAGCTTACGCATACTTTTAGGTCCCCAGCGTCGCAGCTTTCCTCGCCCAGCTGCGTACCACCACCACCTGAACAAAAAGTATTGCTGAATATTAATATCAAAAGATATCATATAGGATATCGTATAGTTCCTATCGTTCGTATCGTATAGTTATGTGACATATTTTTATTTTTTTAGAATACCGGTAATATACTTAACCACTATGTACTACTATAGAAAATAATGACATTTAGGAAATTAGAAATTATAAAAGGAGTATTAGAATTTAGTTCTTAAGTTCTATTAATATTATGAATAGAACTTAAGAAACCAATAGCGAAGCCGAGGCGGGTTGTTAGTGAGAAATAAGTAACAGTTACAAGGTAAGAAAAACAAGCACTTGGCATTCAGATATCACACGTGGAACCTGGCAACTCTCTTTCAATCAGTAAATTAAAGTCCATTTCCTATTACGTGTCGCGAAAAAAACTGTCACTTTACGAGTGTATGCTCATCGTGATATCTTTTT
This sequence comes from Euplagia quadripunctaria, assembly GCA_963859945.1. Taxonomy (NCBI): domain Eukaryota; kingdom Metazoa; phylum Arthropoda; class Insecta; order Lepidoptera; family Erebidae; genus Euplagia; species Euplagia quadripunctaria. Next base: position 12,453,332 of record OY982569.1, read on the forward strand.
ATTCGTCTGTCATATCCTGTTTTATTTTCTATAACCGAGTTTATTTCAGCTTTGTTTTTCATACTTCACAACATACATCTTGTAATGCAGACGACAAGGGTCTGGAATTGAAATGAATTCTCTAATCCCCTTTCCTATCCATATCAGGCTATGTGTTTCACAAGAAATGGAAAACCTAAAATATTAATTTTCAGTGTTATTAAGATTTTTAAGTTAAATTGTTTGTAACAGCTTCGCGTAGTTTTTCAGTTGGTTCTTATTATAAGTATTCCTAAGTTCTAAGGCATTTACAACACACATCAATGATAACTTCCTAAACCCTAATAGAAACTGGAGAGTCTGATCCTCGTGTGTTGCTTTTCCGCCATTTAATTAGCCTAGAAAAACGAGCTCCTAATAAAATAACGCACCCGATTCTCTGTTGCCTTTTGTACCATGAATAAAACCATGATATTCTAAAGAGAACCTTCTTGCACAAACTTTGTGAGGTTGCTAAGCATTCTCTGAGAGTGTGGGGTATGAAACAATACGAGCAACAGTCATATCGCCTCTCCATTCTATTTTTTTAATGTAAAATTTTAGGACTACGACTACCCTGTTCTAAATCACTTAATGAACCACTAAATACCTTACCTTGCCTATAGAGGTAAAATAAAAGTAGTTATTGAATTAGATAAAGTAAATAGGTAGTAGGTACTGTAAGAGACAGTCTCACAACCACTGATATAAAATATGAAAATCACTAACTGCCAAGTTGTTCGTACCACTATTCGCACTCAAGTCAACTTTCTGAACTTATTCCTACCCTTTTTATAACCCCACTATCCATTCATATTTATCAATCGACCAATACCATTGCGTTACCGGTATAACCAGTCAAAATAATGTCTATTGACTTATTCTTATTAAATAGTGAACTGTGTTATCATCTATTATAGTTTGTCCCTATTTCTAATAAAATAAATAAGAGTTTTTGATGTGGCGACGACAGTACAAAAATGCAAAATATGCAAAGTACATAATATTAAATGAAAACCAACAAAGTAGTTTCTATTTATTCCTAAAAATACTCAAAAACATTGAAGTCTACTTCATATTTTTTTCACTAACTGACTTAACATCGTAAATTTTATTATTGACAGCTAAACACGTAGAACTTTAATCTCTACGCTCATCTTAGGTGCAAAATAATGTAATAAATGTAAATTATATCTTTATCCTCGCGGGTTTAGCAAGTCTCCTTGGCTCACCTTTTAGGCATTTGTGCGAAGTGTAGAAGTTTGTTTCTTTTCTACTAGATCGGTCTAACGGGTTTTCTTTTCGTAAACAAAAAAACGCGAAAAGAGCATCTGAAAAATTAATGTGTCAGTAAACTAACGTAAATAAAGTGCTGTAACAAAAATGTGAAGGAATGCTGTCAGGCGTCAACCTTTGTTAACTTCACTATATATTCAAATAATTTATAACGAAGACTTTCATATAAAAGAAAATATTGTACAAATTAAAGGGATCCAAAGAAAACCAAACGGCATAAAACATCTAACACTTGTAATTAGCCCCGTCTTCGCACGGGTAGCAAAGCTATTGATAAAAAAATAAATTGATTTTCTTCCGACCTCTTCAACAGTCATCGTCATATTTCAGCCAGTTTACATAAAACCTTCATGAATTAGACACCTAAACCTTCCTCATGAATCACTCTGTACATCAGTGCCGTACCGTACCGTATGAAAATCCGTTTGGTAGCATTGAGTTTATCGCGAACAGACGAACAGACGCGGCGGGAACTTTGTTTTATAATATATAGAGATAATCAAAATAATAACTTTTCAGGATACGATCGAGAGAGAGAGAGAGAGAGAGAGTGCTTACCGTTCAGGAGTTTGAATATAAAAATATGATTACTAAACTAATGTTTACTATTTTAAAAGTTAAAATAAAATGGAAATGTTCATTTCATTTTTTGATGTTAATATTAAAGGAAGCAAATAATGTTATTGTTAAAATGTTAATATTACAATGGCATTATATTAATTGTATAATTTAGAATATTATTACGTGTATCGAACACGTGTCAGCATTACACCGAACAATTGCAACCAACCAGCAAAGTGGGCAAGTAAGATCGCGTTGCTACGATTAAAAGCCGTAGTTACACAGCTCAATCCAATTATTGTCGAAAAAAATTTAAATATTATTTATCTTTAAATAAATATATTACTGTATTTATTCAAGGTTCCAAGCTTTCTGTGGAAGCAAAGGCTGCATGAAACATGTTTTTTTCGAAGTCTCAATGGCCTCCTTCGTCTAATTTTTTTTTTCTTACCAAAATACTGTTATATCCATAACAACCAAACATTTGTTTAACATGGAGCACACTCATAAAAAAGCCATTTATCAAGAGTTATAGCAATCCTTTTTGTGAAGGTACAAAATTCGTAAAACATAAACAAGGATTTCGGCCGCATTTTTGATCTGCTTATGTAAAGCAAAAGATTTTTGACGTAGCGAAATTTTAAGAAAAAAAAGGCACGAGTTCAGAATAATCTAGATTAAATGGAAGATTGTCAGTAACGCTTTCAAAGAAAAATAAAATCGTGTCAGACGCGCAGGACAGGCAATCGATAATCGACAGTGTTTTGCCAGATCAGAGGCTTCGAGCTTGGTCGGATATCTGGCATCCGACTCGACAGCTATCCGTTTCATCTTTAGTTATTAATTAAGATAAGTAAGGTCACACGTTGCTGTCTTAAAATAAATAGATAAAGATGAAACTGAGCAAATAACTCCAGATGTACCACGCATAAGGGCCTGTTGAAAGTGGAATTAGAATTCGTTTCAACACGTTAAATATGCGGATAAGTTTTTGTCCATCCTCAAGTAGTTTTCAACTGGTTATGGTAATAACTAATTATTAATTATTATAATAATAGATCTTTACCTATGAAATTACCGTTCTGAAGTAGATATTGGCTATTTCAAATCAAATGTTTTTTTGGCTAAGAGTTCTAATTACAAATTAATTTTATTTTACAAACATGGAGCTCTCTTTTCAAAAGTAGTCGTTTGTTTATTAATTAGTGTTATGTTTTCATCGCATTTGAATCTTTTTCGTCATCAGGGATGCGTTAAAAATGTATGTAATTATGGAATATGAGTACCGTCGTGGAAGCAACGCTGCACAAGCGGTACGCAACATCAACGACGTTTACGGAGCTAACACTACAAATCAACGCGCCACCTGTTATTGGGTGGCCCGCTTCCGTTCCGGAAATTTTGACTTGAAAAATGAACCTCGTGGTCGTCCGAAAACTTTGATCTACAATAACGAATTAAAGGTGATTGTGGAACCTGATGATACTCAGTCTACGGCTGAATTAGCAGCAGTTTTCGACGTTAGCGGTAAAACAATATTGGTCCATTCGCGTCACATTGGCAAGGTAAAAAAGCTTGACAAATGGGTGCCCCACGAACTCAATGATCGCCAGCGCGAAGTACGCGTCTAGACGTGCCTTGCACTGCTCAACAGGCACACTAACGAATAAATTTTGAACCGCATTTGTTACCTGCGACGAAAAATGGATTCTGTTTGACAATCGCAAGCGCTTAGCAAGTTGATTGAATCCTGGTTTAACAACTAAACAATGCCCTAAAAGAAAACTCACCCCTAGAAAAGTGATGGTCACTGTTTGGTGGTCTGACGCTGGTGTGATTCATCACAGCTTCTTACCAATCGGGATGAGCATTACTACAGATGTGTACTGTGAAGAACTGAACACAATGACGGAGAAGCTCGCACATCTCCAACCAGCTTTGGTCAATCGTTCGTCTCCGCTGCTTCTGCACGACAACGCGCGACCTCATACTGCACGGCATACGGTCTCCAAGTTGCAAGAGCTGGGGTTGGAAGCTCTCCGTCATCCACCGTACTCACCAAACCTTACGCCTACCGGATTCTGCTTTTTCCAGAATTTGGATAACTTCTTGGCGGGAAAAAAAATTGGTCGTGGGAGAGCCGTGCTTCGGCACGTATGGACTGGCTCGATCGGAGTGATACCATGGCCTCACAGAAAACTGGCAGTGAAGCAATGCTTGCATTGCTTTTTGTCGCGTGAGTGAGGTTACCGGAGGCCCTAACCCTTCCCTCTCCCCCTCTTCCCGCTCTTCTCCTCTTTCCCCCCGTTCCCTACTCCCACCTTAAAAACTGGCATCGCACTTGTGACTCTTGAGTTGCAGATGCACCTGGACGTGCAGGAGTTCCCGGAGGCTTCCTTCTTAGGGTATTCCCGGGTCCCCTGCAATAGACCCTCTTGTGTGGTTTTAGTCGGTTCGATTCCGACATACCACTTCATCATTAGCTCAGGTGAGGTGATGACCCGTGGGGGATTCCACAAGAAAAAAAAAAGCGTCCAGCAGATTTTCTCAATAAGGGCATCAATTAACTACCACTGCGATGGCAAAGATGCATCGATTGTATGGGTGATAACTTTGATTAATAGAAATAAAAAATATAGAAAAAAAAATGTTTGATTTTTCATATAAAGAGGAAAAATAGTCTTACAAAAATATTATGATAATTTGAATATAAAACTGCAATATTTCTAATTACTTCGTTGACATCAAAATTAGATATTCTATTAAATTAATTTAGTGAAAAGTGAAATAAGTACGACCTTTTTTTAAACTCTTCTCTAAGGTGTATTCTTGATTGAAATAGTATAATTTTCTATCTTATTCCAATACTTAATTAATGACGCTACACATATCCGTTTTTGTAATTGACCTAAATCATCTATTTTTTTATGATTTTTTGAATTTATAAATCTAAACTTTAATCAATCCAAAATCTAATCACAAAATTGAAATTCTGAGACTATGAATAAATGCGATGTATTTATTCATATTGCCCGGGCATTATAAATAGTGCAACGTTTAATCACGTCGATTTTGTTTATCACCAGTGTAGGGGACCCTGCTGTACCATGGACCCTGCTGTACCATGGACCCTGTTGTACTGTTACTTAATAGAAAAAAAAAACATGATTCGCAATATTTGTAACACTGATTTATGCTCAGCCGTCTATGAAATGTCATTTACATTCAAGTTTGACAGTTGTTGTTCTGCGCGTTGGGGACTAGGAGATCGAAAAGGATTTTTGACCCGAAATGCAAGATTTTTTATTCGGATTCAAATGTGAACAACTTGCTTTTCTTGCTAAAAAGTGTAATAATCTTTCTTGTTTACATTTAACATTTTTTTTGGCTTTAGCCTTATTTATGTTATCTATTCCTAAGCTATAAATCAAAATAAGAAATTGTTCAAATTATAGTGGGTTTTACCACGGATCTAAAAAATCTGTTGTACCGTGGATTGGTCCATAGTACAACACGTTGAACCGTGGACTGTACCTTGTTTTTTTTGTAAATATACAATATTAGTATAGATTTATTTATATGATAACGGTATGTGATTTTCTATGATGTGAATTAATGAATAATGAAAATATTTATTTATCCTATTAAGTTTTAGAAGAAAAACTAATACTTGTAACACATTTAAATCTATTTACGATGTCTTTATTTAATATTACATACAAATAAATAAATATATTTTTAATAAATAAGTCCCTAAATTTTGGGGTGTTCCTCTATGCGCTAGTAGTAAAACCGTCATGCACACGAGCACAAAGACTGTGCGTAATACACTCGCGTTGGGCGGGGTTCAATCGCACAGCTCAAAATTGTGGCTACAAAGTACAAAACGACGCGTTTTGTACTGGTATCTGGACCTGGATTGTAAATTGTACTATAGTGGATAAAATATAAAACACAGTAGACTGTAAATCAAATCTATAAATAGTGCACATTTCACATTGAAAGTGTTTTATTTATTATTATAAAAATGTTTCGAGTGTAACTGTGCAAAAATTTGAATATCAGCGAAATATGTGTTGTACGTTTCTAAGATATGGCGAAGAGGAACCCGTACACTGGCATTCGTTTTGCACTTAACAATGTAGAACGGCTGAGGCACGCGCACCTCACGCTGCAATACGGTTCTGGGTACCATATAACATAACTTATCCGCTACAATGAAATTATTATTTTACATATTGTGAGGTTCGAACCTCTTTCGAATTTTGCGGGCAGCTGGCTGGTAATATAATATTTAATTCATTTGAAAAGTTAATTTGAATTTAAATAGAATCAGTAGAAAAAGAGGAGAAGCAGTTCAGCGTGCAGTCAGAGTGGACGGCTGTCAAGTTGTTAGGCCACATCTATGAAGCCATTGTAAAGTGATTACTGAAAGTAGTTAGTTCAGTCGATAATATATTAATACTTTATATATATATATAATACTATAATAATACGTTCAATATAATAATACGTTCGATAATATAATAATACGTTCCCCAGCTTCTATCAATTTCTATCCTCCTCCGAGAACACCCGATCCCCAAAATCCTCTCAGCCAAGCGAGACATTACAATATATACCGTGCAACATCACACACGAAGTTTAAAGCAGAATATATATAATAAAAATATAATTTCTTATAAAAGTTAACCTAGTCGTTAATTACTAATTAGGTACTATAATCAAATCACAGTATGAAAAGTAAAATCTTCTTAGGACTGCTCATTAATGTTAAGTATAGGTACTTCATCTGCTACCCTGTTATTATAAGCAAGGTGCTTATTTTTACACGGTAGTAATTAGAATTACACAACATTTTATTTTTGAACAATCATTTAGATGAACTACAATTCTTCTTGCACTTACTTTGGTTACTTACTTACTTTGGACACTTAGGCTGATTACTTTTTATTACTATTTTTTAACCCTGGTACAGCATTTTGTTTTTTTTTATTGTCACTATTGTCATCGTCGTACCGACGTGAGTTTAAATGCCACGTAAAATCTTATGATTGCATAAGATTTGTTTTTTTTCTTCTTGTATAAAAAGACTACTCCCGCATTAGGACTATTCCTGTGTCGCTTGAGGCTTCACAAATATTCAAACAACGGACACAAAGAACACCCAAACTCAGGACAACTATTTGTGGATCACACAAATTTTTGTCCCATGTGGGATTTGAACCCACAACACTCGGCCCGGCGTAGTAGCAAGGTGACCACTTAAACCATTGCACCATCCGTGCAGTCAAATACGCAGGAACGCAGTGAGGAACGAGATGACTTATTTCCCTTGTTTCTACAAGCATTTAGTTCTAAATTGAATAGAAAACAACTGCGCTCTGTAACAGCGTGTGTTTGCTAAGTAAGGGAGCCCACGATACTAAATGGGTATTTACTCGAGTGTCGTTGGGACCTATTGGATTTTGAAGATTACATGATAGAAAGAAAAAAGTTTATACGATGTATCCCTTTCACCGGTGGGGGGAGCATCTACAGATTTTTAAAGATGTCAAAAAATTGCTAAAACGGAGATACTTTACCGCATCAGATATTAAAAGTGTAAACACCCTACGTGGCTCTGATAACGGAGGTAGGTTAATCTGCCGATTAGCATGGTGAAGGTCGTATGGGGTATAAGGGTAGAAAATGGTAAAAAAGTGAATATATTCGAGAGCGTCAGAAATTAAGAGAGGATGTTAAGTACACCCGAAAGAAACCCCCATTCAAAAGACTGACGATTCGGACGTGACGCAAGCTGGCGGAGGCTTTTTGAAAATGCAAAAAAAGTCGCCATTTTGAAATACTCGAGCGCATCAGATTAACATACAGACGGTTCAGCTTAATGTCCTAGGGAAGCTGACCAATGTCCTGGCGATTATTTGGAGGGGTTTTCTTAATCTGACGATTTGAAAAAAAATACATGTATTCCCAATCTCAATCTGGCCGTTTTAATATCAGTCAATTTAAATTTAATTTTTTTAACTGCGTATGCTACGGAGCTGAGTCTATTCGATATTCTTTTTTCTTTTTTTTAGCCCACAAATTTATCAATATGCAAGCCCCATTGAAGCTTAGAATCAAGAGTTATGCCTAAGAATTTCATGGTATCTACTAGTTCCAACTCGTCTTCTTTAACCATTAACATGCTTTTCATCTGTTTAACGTTTGGAGTAGTACATCGGATACATTTATGCCGCGTTCCAATAAACAAGAAACGATTCGTTTCTTAATCGTAAGACTTAATCAACAGTCTTGTTTAGTAAGTAATTGAATGAATGTACTGAAAACGAAAGACATGAAAAAATATGAATTGTCTGAAAGATGAATGAATAAAATAATATAAATTATATGAATATTAATATGAGAAATATATATTATTACAAGATTGAATAATTACGAATGGGCAGATAGATTATGATGATATTGAACTATTGATGAATTAAACTATTTTAATGGTGAAATTGGAATGGTTGGAGTAACTTTTGCTAACTGATGATAACTAGATAAAATACTAAATATTTTATCTAGTTATCATCATCAGCTGTCATCACATCTTCATCATCGTCGGTTTCATTGAGGGTATCTTTAACTGGCAGTTTATTCGGCAGGTCCAAATATTCAACATGAAATCTTTTTGGTATTTTTGAGGTCATTGTATTTTGGAATGGAAATTAGGAACTTCTCTTTATATAGAAATGGCAAATTGTCTGTGTTCCTTTGACTTATGTCATTACTAGTACTTTCAGCTGCAGATTCATTTTTGCTGTCTAAATTTTTTGTAATTTTACCTCTAACAGCACTTCTTTTCCCAATCCCTTTACCTTTTCCTCTTGCGTTAAAATTCTTTGGAGGTAATTCTTTGGAGAGTTCTATGTCGTAAGTATCACCAGTCTCTAACATTGTATATTTAACTTCAATTTTCGTCAAATCATTTTTTTTTAAATGTGCACACTCTTATGTTTTTCATACGCAGATCTTTATTTTTAGGAGTAGCTTGAGTGAATACAGAATCCGCCAGATTCTGGAAGTTAATGAAATCTGTATGCTCTAATACACTCACATTATATGGTTGAGGCCGTTTTCTAGCACTCTCTATAAATAAAACTTGGCCATTGCGAAGGTGCCCAAACAATTCGTTTTCTTACTTCCCTCTCAATAACATGCATGCTGTCAACTGGCATATATGTGTGTCCCACTAGAAGATAGTTAATTTGTATAACTTTTAGACTTTTCCAAATATCAAATAAAGATAGTTTTGTGAGATAATAATGTAACAAACTTTAATTATGAATTAAAGGTAAGGGACGTGTTATTTAAATCGACTGATTTGAGGTTTAAGGTAAGGGTGTAAATTATTTAACACTATGCCTTACTTTATTTTTCAGAGAAAAAAAAATGTAAACGTCTGTTCCATCTTTTTTTTTTGTCATAAATCGTTTTACGCAGGCCAAAAATTTTTACTGTAAGGGATTTTTTTAACGATATAATTTTTTCAATAATACCAATCGATAGAGCAGAAATTTCTGAATCCAATGATGTATATAACTCATTTTCGCCAAAATGTCCCTTACGTTAATTGATACCTCTGGTATCGATGTGATAACTAATGAAGGTTATACATATAAGTATTGAACACATAACCTGATTTTACATGTAATAGGGCAGTGTTTAATCACTTGGCTCATAACATATATATAAAGATTTACTAAAAACAAACTCAAGAAAACAAAAAGTGTGCACAATAACTAAATATTTTTATAATACAATTGGAGCAATTCGTACGGTCTGAGGGTAAACCCAGGAAAGACTCAAGTCATTATTGTTGGAAGCACCAGACAGATCTCCAAAATTGACTGGTCACTCTTACCGCAAGTCACTTGAAATGGCACCTACATTCCTTATAGTGACAAAGTCAAAAACTTGGGGATATATATAGATACCTGTATGTCCTGGGTACCTTAGCTACAGGAGCTGAGTCGCAAAATCTTTTCCGCTGCAGGTTCCTTACGTAGGCTTCGCAACTTCTTACCTACTACCACTAAGATTGCGCTTGCACAATCCCTTCTCTTCCCCATCCTAGATTATGCTGATGCCAGCTATCCAGATCTCACCGAAGACCAACTTAATAAGCTTGAGAGACTCCAAAATCTCTGTATACGATTCATATTTGGACTACGCAAATATGATCATGTTTCTGAATTTCGAAAAAAGCTCAAGTGGTTACCTATACGCCTTCGCCGGAACACACACATCCTTTCATTGTTATATAATATTCAGTTTAACCCCCTATCTCCACCTTACCTAAAACAACGGTTTAATTTCTTGCACGATACGCATCCTAGGTCTCTGAGATCGTCAGAGAACCTGAGATTAAAAATGCCTGGGCACTCCACCAAGTTCATGGATAACTCCTACTCTGTTAAAGCGGTTCGGCTATGGAATGCCCTACCAGTGGAAATTAAGCGCGCACAATCACTACCTGTTTTTAAAAAACTAGTCAAGAACTACTATCTATCACTAGGAGATGTCAACACATAATTTACCTTTTGCCCTTCTGTTAAAGTCGCTGTGCCACCGTATCATATATTATATATTATCGTTTATATTTCTACATGTACTTATGTTTCTACATGTTTAAAGTTTACTTGTATGTATACTAGCAAGATATTTTACGTAACTAAATAATGTAATAAACGTGCACCATACTGCCCTAAATTTATTTCCACCTTTTTTTCTCCATCTCATGGTTGCCTGTAAGAGATTGCCGTAGAGCGATAAGGCCGCCAATTGTATAAACCGTAATTTTAATTAATTTTGCTTTTTGATGTTTCTGGTGTATTGTACACCGTAAAGAGTTATATTATTATTATTATTATTATTTAAGTAATTCATTTAGCATAATTAAATGAGTTTCGGAAATTCATATATTGTATAGTATTAAACATTTTAATTTTTTTTTCCTGACTTTTTAGAGTTCTACTAATTGCCACTTCGTCGATTTTTTATTATTATTTATTTTGGTTTAGATATATGTAATGTCTATACTAAATAATTGTTAGTATATATGTCTAAAACTATTTATTTTAACTATTATAATATAAACGGATTCGATATTGATTTCAGAATTTTTTACCAGCTAAAATTAGTAAAGCCCGTTTTGTATCATCTAGATTGCAGAGTGCTACTTTAGTGTTGAGCAGAGCACTAACAAATGCAATAAATAAATTAATGCGGTAAACCAAATGCAAGACACAAACGCAGATTCAGATTACAAATTTGACATTACGAAATCAGAGATACAATCACTTAGCTCTCTTAAAATGTTGTAATATTAAAGTATCCTTAAAAACCAGAACGAAAATTTGATTATTTTACATTCGTGTAATCTGAAGAAGCACATTGTATGCAATAATACGTAATGTAGGATCTGTTCAATTCGCAATCCCTCGTATTTGTCTCCCAGAACCTTAAATCGAATAAGAAGCCTTGCGACTTTGCGATCTTATCCAATAACAGATCACAAGTATATGAGAGGGAGAGTAAGCAAGGATTTACATTTTGTCACATCATAGGGATGAGAGGGTCGAGAATGTATTCAAATTCCAACTGATTGATTTCATTTAAGACAATATTGATCAGTAGTTATGATTAGTATTCAATTACGCATTCATTTATAATGACATTTAGATATGTTGAACTTCGATATACATCTTTACTAATATAAAATTAAACATTCATTATTAGTAATTTATTCTAATAAAAAAACCATAAGAGCCCCCTCGGTGTGTGGAAGTTCGATTTTAGTAAATCTTTGTTTATGTTATGGGCCAAGTGAGTAAACACTGCACTATTTAAAATGCCCGGGGAATATGGAAAAAAAGCTGAAATCAATATCGAATCCGTTTACATTATGATAGTTCAATATAAGTATTTTTGAACATACCAACAACTATTTAGTATAGACAATGCATAATAATATTATCGAAATCCTGGCTAAAACTTGAAATTGTAACATCGTGTTTACCCATGTTTATGCGAATAAATTATTTATGATTGCGATGGATTTGTTAATCATGGGGAGAACCCAGAAATATTTTATCAATGGTTTACCAAATTCTGTAATTGGTAATATTGTTATGGATAATGCACCATTTGAGGAACTCTGTGCCGCGACGTTGCATTCGACTGCCACCCCAGGGCTTGCGGGTTCAAATGCACTATCGCCGCATGCATGAATTTCTTTGTTTGCATTGGTTTAGGTGTTTTTATGTATAATATGTTAATATTTTAGTTTTAATCGTGGGTGAGCAATACTTCGGCACGTATGAGCCGGCTCGACCAGAGTGACACCACGTGTTCACAGAAAACCGGCAGTGAGTGCATTGTGTTTCGCCGAGTGAGTGAGGTTATCCTAACCCTTCCCTCTCCCCCTCTTTCTCCCCACTCTCCCCTCTCTACCCCCTTCCTCTACTCCTTACTTAAAGGCCGGCAACGCACTTGTTACTCTTGAGTTGCAGGTGCCCATGGGCGGTGGTAGTCACTTATCATCAGGTGACCCGTCTGCTCGTTAGCCTCCTCATGCCATAAAAAGAATACCGAAAAATATAACTAAATATGTTTATCCATGTTCTAAAACAAGCTCTGTTTAATTTGGGTCTAGATAGCTTTGATTAATACGTCCTAGAATATTATATCACCCACGGTGGTTGGAAAGAGTGCCAACAATGGTTTGGTTAAAAAACTGAAAAAGGTTGGCCAACTGAAAAAGGTATCCCTTTCCAAGCATCAATGCTCAAAAGGATTTAATTGATTTTGTGAAACCTATGGACGCCCATATTACTTATCAATGGTGAAGTGCCAATACCTCACATTCGTCAGTTAGGAGTTATTGGCACTTCGCTGTCGATTTACATTATTAAATCCCGTCCCGTGCCGTCGGTGACGTCCCGGTGACGGCCGCAGTGGACAAGCACCCTTACGTTCTGTTGTACGTAGTGTTGTGAACAAAATTTCTAATGCCTTTTTATAAATCGATATTAACTAAATCTAAATCGGAATAAAAACCCCTTCTTCTATAGTTACGATAACTTGTATTTAATTGTATTTGCAATAGATAACATCAAAATGTTGAAAGAAATGAAAGATGATACACACTTATCTTGTCACTTGAGTCCTCCTAACATTGATAATGAATTCTTGTGTAACTATAATATGTTTAATGTGGGTAATATAATTAATTAAATAAGTTCAGTATTTTAACTAAAATTAACTGTTCTACTTTTTTAACTCTTGTTTTCATTCGAATCGGCAACGTATTCAGTCAAATGGGTGGACAGAGTATAGAGAAATTAATTAATTAAGGTTTAAATTCAGAACATTCTAAAAATTAAAACGAGAAACGAAAAGTAAAAATTTTAATTATGCTATTAAGAATCAGCATTTCCACAAACAAGAAAAATCGATAATGGATTATTTTGATATAAAATACTATCCAACGGTGGTTAATATTTATTAACCTGTAATAAATATACATATAGTCATTCATTATATATAAATAAGTCTATAATAAAATGTATTAAACGATTGCAATATATTTTTACTAAAATTATAATAGTGAATTAACTCGAATAAAACTCCCTCCAACTTGAGACAGATTGTTATTTTTAATCGAATCAGCAACATTTTTGATCATCACTAATCGACAACTTATCGAAATTACAAAAAGAAAAGAAATAAGTGAACAGAGTATAATATAGCTTACCCTCTGACTCATTTAATTTTCAAATACATAAGTCCCTTTTACGACTGCAAATTATTATTTTAAAAATATATATAAATTTGCAAACACGTTACTTAGACTTTTTTGTCGCGTGGAAACCCCCACAGGTCATCACTTCACCGGACAACAATTTTTTATCATCATACAAATTCTTGTCCAGTACCAGTAGACCCAGGAGGTATCTAGATCCAATGTATGTTCAGTCTAAAAGCATGTATGGGATGTAAGAGAATGTTGAGCCAAGATTTATTTAGGTGTTAAAATCTAAAAGACAGCCTTGTAGGGGCTTGTGGTGTGTGTAAACTGGAAACCCACGGGGTAAATAGCCTCTGATGGCGTAAAAAGTTCTAGTGTGCATCCCCCCTGGGGCTGAATAGACCTGTGAATCAATGAGTCCGAGAAGTAAATAAATTCACGGTGAGCAAGTCAGGGGACGAATGGTCTAATGTGGATGTTCGTATCTACTACTTTTGGACAATCTGGTGTTCAGGTAATTTGTACAATGTGGTGTTTGCGTCGGTGTAATTGATTTCATTTTACAAACATGAACGTAGTATTGGTAGGTAGGTACAGTCACCATCAATAGTAGATGCACTTTTGATGGTGACTACTACTTACACCAAATGTTGGCTTTTGTTATTCTTATTTGTCTCTCGTATTTACATAGTTAGATTATTATTATAGTATGGTTAGGTTCTTACAACGTTTGTTTACATCGTCAGGTTTTAGTGCAGTCGATGGAGCTTAAAATTCTATCAATTTTGGTTGTGACTCTGCACAATTACGTTTTTGGTAGGAATCGAATGATTCTTATAGTAGGAGTCTTCGTGAGAATTTAAAAACAGCAAAACTTTAATCGTCCATTACTCTGGTTCTCTTCGATCGAGTTATGCCTCCTTGCAAATAAGATATTTAAAAAAATAAAAATAAAAAGGTGTTCAAAGAATTTTTTTTAGAGTTGTCATCTAAAATCAAGTAGGTAATTATTTGTATGACCGTTTTTAGGATTTTTTTGACCTAATTTGGTGAGTGTTTAAAATACCACACCACATAAATAGAAACCTGATAAGGTTCAGGGACAATTCTAATGTATGGAGTTATGATGCTGTGAATAGAATGTTGTTCCGCTACTTTTGAGCAATCTGGTGTCCAGTTAATTTGTACAATGCAGTGTTTAGCTAATTTTGAACTTTTAAGATGTTCATTCAATTCTGGCACTAGCCTTGTTAAGAGACTTATGCATTGGTGTAAATGAGTTTAGGAAATATAGATGTGGTCATCTACTTTTGGAGTTGCCCGTACTTACTAAATTACTAATTACGTTACACAGGTAGACGTACATTTCTTTACCTTTCGTTTCGTTGTCCTTTGGAAGTATGAAAAACGTGAGGTTCTGAACTTTGTTATTATTTAAGCAGCCGAGTCGTATTTAGCTGCATAGGTAATAATAAGCTTTCACGACAAAATGCTTTTGCCTTCATTTTAGTCAAATTATATCTAAAGCGATGAACGGTTATTTAGTATTGTACTAACGTGCGACAAAGGGTGCGACCCAGCCGGCACGCGGCAACGCACTAAACTGACCCGACCTAGGAGTGAGCCTAGCCTGGAAATCTTAATATGTACTGTGGCACTTTCTCAATTGCCATTCAATATTTCAGTACCTAGTTTCTAAAGAAAACATACATTGTGATACGTTGACTCTCGGGTATTTGGAATAGTAAACTTGTATATTCATGTCTGTTTGTAATTTCCACCACATTCATAGTTAACGCTGTTTGGTTTCGAACCCAAAGATACAGGTACTTTACAATTCCTTCTGGACAGGCTATACATAATGTATTATAAAAGCGAAGTGGTTTCAACATTTACAACTACTACTACTCCTGACCTAAAGATCACATACACACACACAAGTACATTTACTCAAGTGTTTTACTTAATTTAAAATTACGTATAAAAATTGAGAGGACACGGGAAGACTTTTACTCTGTGGGTACCTACAGGATTGGAAGGAAACGACAACCTCTCTGTGATGACGTTTTATTTTTTCTCCTTTACACACAGACCCCCGGACTGAGTGACGCGTCTCTCCTAACGTGGCGTAGCTGAGACGTGGTCCTCTCTTCCTATTTCCTTTTGTTTTCGCTTCCCTTAGACTTTTATTGATTATGCGAGTACGGCCCGCGGCCCCTTATATACCCTATCGAACCTACTAGAATCGTTTTTCATTCTTCATTCTGATCGTTTTTCTAACGTAGTGTTTATATACTCTTTGTTTCTTTAGATCACTTCCGAGAATCATAGAATGTTTTCAAAACAACATTAAATATTATTTAAATACAAGTTCAGAGATTCAGAACATTCCGAAAATCGAAATTCGACGAAAATGTCAACATTGCTGCGAGCTAACGATGACGATAACGTTTCCGACGTCACAATTAAAAAAATCAGTGAGTTTTATTGCAGTAAACTGTATCTTGACGCTGTTATTGTTTTAATTTAATATATGGTTGCTATGGCGCACATTGAGAGAGGCCTATGTCCAACAGTGGACTGCAATAATTGATCTTATACAACTGATTTTGTAATAAATTGAATGAAAATATTCCGTGACGGTATTACCGTTCGTCTTAGCCCCGCTCTGATCTGATCTTAGTTCCCGATTTAAGTAATGGAATGCTTCCCCTGCTGGCTCAGTATCTTGGCATATTTCTATTACAGTTTCAGTAGACGTGTAGACAATTTTGAAAGACCTACAATTTTCAACAGCGGCTGTTTATACTTATACAATTTTACTGTAAGAAATCTAAAGAATTTTATTAGATTAGAAATTAGATTTAGAACTTTGAAATATAAGTAAGCTAAAATTTTATTATCCTTACCATGACATTATTAATGGAAAAGTGCGAAGTTTGCTCGTTTTGATAGAAAAAATACTTTTACGCGAGCGAAGCCGCTGTTGTTGTTTTCTGTTGACAGCTATTATAAGAAACAGTATTACGAGCAAATCCGTTATGAATTGAGCTACGATGGCATGTGTTAGACCATAAAGTAATTGAAAAATGCCGATCACATTCATATAGCTATCACATACAAAATAAACTTCACCCTATGGCTCAACCTTCTAAAATGCAACTTGAATCATCAATCCTGACTCATAATTCGTTTGAAAAAAAAAAAACCCTTTACGCAACTTACATTTTTGTCGGCACTAACGGTGGTTTATTTACGTGCCCCCGACTCATGTCCACTTTCGGTTAAAGTTCTATTTTTATATGTATCTACTGACGACAGGTATTTTATGTTTGGAGCAGAATATGACTTTTACAGAAGTGTATAGGTTTAAAACCCATTATACTCCCTGAACTTTCAAAACTGTTTTTATTTGGCAACGTATGAAAAAGAAAAACTGGAGAACCAAAACAAAGTGTGAAAGTTAGTGTCAATATTATATATGTGTGTGTGTAGGAAGTTTATTGTGTAACCTTTTGTTTAATGTAGCACGACCAAAGAAAGAAAGTTAATCTAAGGATGCAGTTAAAACAATAGCAAGGTTATTGTAACTACTAAAAGTTGTTAGCAGCTACGTTTAGATGGTAATAGACACAGATTTACTTAGAAACGAAACGGAAAGGTCTAGATAAATAGTTTTTGATAGATGTATCCTAAATTTAAATTTAAAAATAATCCGGTAAAAAAAGACCTTAACATTTACAGTTAACAGTTACTGGTAAACGAAACAGTGATTATTAAGATTGAGTAAAACCAAAAGTTTATTGCATAAGCACCTCTTTTTATTTTTACTTAATTTTATTTTCATTATTTATTGTTATAGCATCTATAGCATTACCCACTATTTGAATATTGTATGTGTCTACCTATTGTTCTTCAATAGTTACAGCGATTATTAAGGTCGAGCAAAATCGCCGAAAAAAATGACGTTCCTTGAATGGTGGTGTGGCGACATCCAGATACAGCGAAAACATACTTCAATGTCATCTAACAAAATACACACTGAACTACGGAGTAACTACTGATTTCGCATCACTCAATGAAAGTTCTCGTCGATTAGTACCTATATATATATACTTGCGGACCCGACAGACGTTGTTCTGCCTGAACTTAAAAAATATTATTCCTGGACCCCTATCGCAGTGCCATCTACCGGGTCCAATTGTAAATCTAAAACATTCTCGAATCCACCTGAAGACACACAAAAATTCATTAAAATCGGTCATTATTCCTGTAACCCTATCGCAGCGCGATCTACCGGGTCCAATTGTAAATCTAAACCATTCTCAAATCCACCTGAAGACACATAAAAAGTTTCATTAAAATCTGTCCAGCCATTTAGGAGGAGTTCAGGAACATATACGCACAGAAGAAACATATATAAAACGGTAGACACCTGGCGGGGATAACTGATCGATTGGGAGTTGATCAGTTCTCGACCGGCGAGGGTTGAAGATTAATTTAAATTAAAAAAAATATATATATATAGTAGTGAAATAAGTAAATTGTAATTATAAACTATACATGAAAATTTATTGTACTCCAATCATTATTATATTCGATTGCCATCTTGCAACCCTATTGCGGATCTGTGAACTGAATAATATAAAAATCGCGATGGAAAAATTGCGGGTGATGGTAGAGGGTTGAAAATTTAGGGTTGTATGTATTTTCTAATGCTGTATCATAAAAAAATAAAAAATATTTGTTTTTTTATAAAAATTTAAAAAAAATGTTAAGGGTGAACAACCCTTATCACTTAGGGGTATGAAAAATAGATAGTAGCCGATTCTCAGACCTACTAAATATGCATATAAAATTTGGTATAAATCAGTAAAGCCGTTTCGGAGGAGTAAGGTAACTAACATTGTGACACAAGAATTATATATATAAGATGTTATGGACCAAGTGATTAAACATTGCACTATTTGTAATGCCCAATCGATATGAATCGGGCTGTGTGATGAATACTTATACAAAGTTCATTATTTATCACATTAACTGATCATTATGAATATTGCTACAAAACTGTCAAGGCCGACTAAGCCAAGAACATACATAGAATGAAGTGGTCCAGCAAACACGTGCTGCTACAGAGTGCAGTTGTTAGTTGTTAAACAGAAGTTTAACTAAGGTTAAAATCTGAATACTTTTTTTTGACATAAATAGTATTTTTTCTCACCTGTCGTATTGATTTTATAATAAAAAGGTATAGTATCATAAAACCAATGAGAAGTATTTTCTTATTATTTTGAAATGAATTTATTTGTCAGTAGGTTATCAGAAAAAACGATGTACAAAATAACAAATGCTACAGTAAAAAAACACCGGCATTTCGGTGTGTTTTTTTCGTAACATCGAGGATCATATGTGTATTGATTTATGAAAATAAAGGTTATAAAGTCTACTTATTATTATTGAAAAGAACAGAAAAGCTTATTTTAAATATTGCATTGTACCTATTTTCTAAGCTATGATTAAAACTGCACGTGGCAATGTGTATTTTCAAAATACACAAATAAAATGTGTGCAAGGCGCGTCAAATTTCGTTCTATAAATATATACATTTTTATTACTTTGCCCAATAAGTGGGGTACATTATTCATACAGCCCGGTCAATTTGCTTATTACAATCGCTATTATTATATTAACTACTCATATTGGGCATTTTTCGAATGATCTGGATATTATAAATAATGCTATATTAATTACTTGGTCCATAACATATATAAAACTTCCCGTCATTAACTGTTGGGCCACGGTCTACCAGGCATGATGATGCCAAAACGAAGAATCACCTAGCCTTGTCGGAGGATTCTTCGTTTGTGTTGGAAGGATATAACATCCGTAGTTATAACGACAACAGAAATACACATTCTGTGAAGATTTCAACTGTCTGCCTATTACAATACATATTATTGAGCCTGAGAAGTAACAAAGAATCTATTCCTGTAGTTTTTATAGATATCCATAATTATTACATCGCGTTGTTTTAATAATGTTTACTCGGATTATTTACCCTAAGGTAGTTACGGAATCACAGTAGGACTATACTTTGGTTTACTCTACTACAGACGCAAACGTTGCTTTGAACTCAAGCGTTAATTAATTTAATTTCTAATGCAGTTCGCAAAAACTCAAAAGCAGATATAACTCCTAACCGGATACGATGTATCAAGCCCTAGATTACACCGGGCTTGCTTAGATGTATATATGTCTTCATATTAAATCAAAATTGTCCCCCACCAACATGATTATACAAACATCATATTCTAGATATCGAAATTTCAAAAAAAACATTAAACGTACCACAAGAAAACCGAACTACTTAAAAATAAAAACAACCCTAAGGGTATGTGGCGAACGATAAAAACGATCACGAGTATGATACAATCTACCCAACCACCTCTCGATGTTTAGTAACTACTAAACATGTGTCGTTAGTGTTTAATAAAGATTATTTTGTTATATTCTATGTTTTGTCCAACTCCAAAACACATTTCTAGACACAATACACCTTAAGGCTCATTCAAGTCGTCCTGAATCCCAAATGTGTTGCATTGAACCCCCCTTGAAATTAAATATCTCAGAGTCACAGTAGTGTACTACGTTGGCAAACACAAAGACCATAATTCGTGTTAGGAAATTGATGCCAATATTTCGAAAATTGAGATACTCTGCTCATTCCGAGACACTTAAAATCGTGTATTAAGCCTTGGCACAATCAATTATATCAAAAGCTATTTTGGGTCGGGGAGGTACGGGTACAACATGTATGATTAGACTGAAGCGTGCATAAAGGCCAGTTTTAAAAGTTCTCTCAAATTAATCTCGGTGGTATAACAAAGCCGCCTTATATCGGGAATGCAGTGTCCTACCAGTTAGGAAATTAGTAACTTTACTGGTCGTTTACACAAATATCTCCAGTACCCATACTGGTTAGGGCCGTAAGAATGCCAAATTATGCTTCACGCTTTATCAACGAGACAACATTACACTATAAACACGTATTTATAACAGAGTGAACAATAAATTAAACATCTCCAAACTAAATTACAGTCAAGGTAAAACTAAAACCAAACACTGGTCAACATAGAAACAGAGGCATTAATGAACAAAAAGAAATGATATGTAAATAAATATATCGACTGGCCTTTTGGTCTAGTGGTTAGTGACCCTGACTGCTGGGCCAGAGGTCATGGGTTCGATTCCCATCCAGGACAAATAATTGTGTGATAAGCATAATGATTTGTTCTGTGTCTGGGTGTAATTTATCTATAATATGTATGTATTTAGAAATATATAAGTATGTTTATCAGCAGTCTGGTTACCATAGTACAGGCTCTGCCTACTTTAGATCAGACGGCTGTGTGTGAGGTGTGTGAAGTTACTATTATTATTTCTCTTTATTACACTTAAAACTTATAAATTACATTTTTAAATATATATAAAACAAAATGTATATTTAAAAATATAAAAAAAATAGTAGACCACTGACATCGGGTACAGCGACCAAGACACCGGTGGTTAGGGCTCCACAGACAGGAACCTCCTCACCATACGGGCTGTGTCGAGGAGAACTGCTTTATTATTATTATATTTATATACACACACGTTTTACTTATTTATTGTTTACCTTTTTCTTTTTTTGATGTTTTGTCTTCATTTATAAGTTTCTAAGGTAATCACTACCAACTACTACACTACCACTACTTCTTCGCAGGAAATTTAAACTACAAGTAAGTACATAATATCGTGCCAAATATGGATGGCGCGGACGTCTGTTGTCATACAGTTAATACTAGTACAGCTGTCAACGTTCGACATATCAAAACTTATATAATAATCAGTAAAATTGAACTTTATTTAATTATTGTTAAAGTCATTAGTGATAATATAAGTTGAACTTATATTTTTGAACCAATAAATATTATTCGTTGTATTATTATTATTTTGTGCTTGTAGTTATAAAAGTATTATAGCCTCTTATATAAATTAATTACTACTTAGTAGTCACATTAAAATATACTAAAATAATATAACAGCGAAGGCGGAGATGTTGCAAAGGAGGGAATTACTTTGAATATTACCGAGAAAACCGATCGGCATCGCGCCTTTTTTCCTAGATTGATTGAGGTATGATAACCAAGATTTACTATCTTAAGCCAGGACCCATCTAGATCAATTTAATAATATTTTTAAATAATAACAATATTTTATTAAAGAATTTGTAAAACATTATACGTGTGTTTACATACACACGTATAATATTTTACAAATTCTAAAGTTTGAAACAAATGAAATAGGGATATTCGTTTGTTTCGAACTCCACGGCAATGCCTTACTTGCGTAAATATTTTCAATAAAAGCAAAAATGTGTAGGTTTTGCCGTTTAAGGCACTTACGCACGTTATCACGTGGAGAGAAAAATAGATGTTTTATTGTTGTGTTCTATATTTGTTGAACAGCCTTTGTACAAGTTTATATTTATGCAATCGGTTTAACGATATCATTCGCCAGCCGTTGAAATCTTGTCGTCCACAATTCCACTGAAAAATGCTATATTCACATTTAAGGTTTGTGTTTGTATAAAATAAGCTTATTTCTTTGTCTTGATCATATTTACAGTTAATATACAGACTAATAAAAGATTGGTCCATCCGATACAAGCTACGAAAGCGATTTTTATTACTCAAAAAAATTAGATGATTGTAGTAGTAGGCATGATATCTAAATAGCATATGGTATGCTCGTAGATCGTGAGGTTTTTTATTTTATAATTTGTGCCTGGGGTCTATCTCATTAATTGCGTCTTTACCCTACTTAAACCAACAAACTACATCAGGCAGCTCTCCTTCTTTCAATTGATAACGTCTTAGTCATGGTTGGCAATCGGAATCAATAAAAAAGAAATAAAATACTTAAGAGGCATATTACATTTCAACCGTGATTTTTTCATTCAAGGGTCGACTTTGACGTTCTTATTCTGAGCAACTAAAAAAAAACTTTAACCTCTTAAACTTATTGAAAAATAGAGAACAGTTATTAGCATAGATCATAGCAGACTCACTTTCCTTAAATTTATCTTAACTTTATAGACAAAGTCAAAATTCCGAAGCAAGTTTTTCTTACTTTGCTCGTCGACACTTTTTTGAGCTCGTAGATTGAACGATAGTACGAAGCAAATAAAATGAAAAAATATTCTAATATATCTAAAATAGTAATGTAGTTCACAGCAGCCTCAAAATTTTGATTTATGAATGGATTACTTAGAAAAAACCACATCAAAATCTTAAAATTACTTAAAACGCTCCGTCCTAGCTGTAAATTTCTCCTTACTACATTAATATTTTACAAAAACCAGACCACCAGACCAGAATAATATCAGAATAAAAGTTAGTTCACAAGTAATTAGCAAAATAGGTAAAAAAAAATAAATAATTAATTTTATAAACCTTTAAATAAACGTAATTACAACTGCCAAAATTATTTTTTTTTTTATAAAAAGACAACTCCCGCATTAGGAATTACTTCTGTGTCGCGGGGTACTTTACAAACATAGAAACAACGGACACAAAGAACACCCAGACTCAGGTGGGAATCGAACCCACGACCTATAAGCATAGCGGTCAGGGTCACTAACCACTAGACCAACAGGCCAGTCGCTGGTGATGAAATGATATAAATAATGCCATGCGTTGGCTGTTTGAACTCGGTATAGTAAGTACTGCGCAGCAGAGCTTGTGGAGGTTAGACTTGTGCCGAATTTGAAGCCCAAACTATCCTTTACTGTACCACAATTTTCTCATATTATCTAAATCATGAAGCAATTAAACAAGAACTGCAGAATACAAGTAGTAGTCAGTCATTTACACAATGGAATGCGCTAATGCAGGTATGAATCAATTAATAGATCTAATTAAATCAGTGATAGCTAAACACAAAACGCAAAAACTAATCCCACGTCAAAAAAGAACTATGAAACCGTGGATAACGCCTGGTGTACTAAAATGTATTAGGAATCGAGATAGGATGTCCGCTAATTGGAAAAAAAAACAGACGATATTATCCTCAAAATAACATATATTATACCCGCTACCGGAATTTTTGTAACGAACTTCTCCGTAAACCATCTTATGAACAATGCAAAATAGAAAATGCCAAAAATAAAACCAAGCTTCTTTGGAAAACAATCAAACACCACCACCTACTTCCACCTTTAACATTTTTAATCAACCACTTACTTCAAAGGCAAGTATTTCCAGACGCCTAGCTATTGTACATCCCATTTACAAGAGAGGGGTCAAAAACTGTGTCAACAATTATAGACCCATTATCTGCTTTTGCCAAATTACTTGAAAAATTCTTAGTAATAACCTTAAAACTATTCTTGGAAAAATATCAAATCATAGCTAAAAAATCAATTTGGGTTTCGCGCGGGTGTTTCCACAGAACCTACACAACTGGTAGCTAAGCAACTTGATAAACATACCAAATGTCTGGGCATATCATTAGACCTCTCTAAAGTTTTTGACACAGTTTCTGGTTTAATTGAAATATATAGTTTTGATTTAGTTAAATCATTGTAAAATAAAATATGTGCATTATTGAATTTTTATATTTAAGATACCTACCTACTTAATGTTTTCGAAAATAAAAAAACATAATATCATAATCTACACGAGCCGCATGTGTATATAGCTAGTGGCAGTAACATTACGCATTATTAACAATGTTTTAAAATGGAAGTAAAACAAATAATTTAATAGTAGAAAAATGTTCATGAGCTTGGTCACTGCGGCAACACAGTGTCGTGAACTCGTGAGTCCGACCGTGTCGTCGCCGTGCGTAAATACCTAATTTTGCAAAATGCAATTATCTGATATAGAAATAGAAAATTAGTTAAAAAATTTAAAACCCAAAAAAAATTTGGAACTGCACCATATTTACATATAATAATATATTGATTGACATATTTAGACATCCGGCTTAGTTTTTCAAGCTTTTGCGTCTGAAACTTAGCAGCGCAAGCTTAGCGTTTCCGTCAGAAGGAAGTCTATCACTACAGACCATGGTTCATGGTCCAAAGTGAGAAACCAGTACTCTGCCGTCCTGTAGAAGAGCAGAACGACCTCCATAAGTATTGGCCTAGGTGTGACGGGTGGGCTGCCCGTTACCCATGCAGTAGCAGGCATGACAGTGTGACGCGACGTGTTCTGCACGCTCTATTATCTGGAAGGTTTCAAGGCCCCCGGCACTCCACCGTGTGCCCGCCTGCTGATCAAGAGGTGACCAAAGTCTACAGGGGTTCTATGAGGCTTCCTTGATAGGTTAGATCCGGGTCTCCTTTTCCGCATGACAAATTAAAAGTTTCGATTCATGCTCGCGAATCTTCTTTTTTAGCAGCACCTCTTGACAACGAAGATCTCCATATTTCATTTATAAAGTACACGTTTGATATGTGTACTTGATTAAGAGAAATATCAAAAAATCTTAAAGTATTAAGAAACACTATAACTAGTTACATATTATAAAAAGAAACTATTCCATATTTTAGTGAAAACGAATTTAAAAAAAAGAAATTAAAAGTAACTTAAAAAATAAAATTCAGAAACGATTTTTGTTGGATTTCGATTTTGTTTTTGTTGGTTAATATAGTATACCTACTACCTATTTCATAATTTTAAGTTAATATTTTTTAAGTCGATATTTTTTTTTAAATTACTTTTATATATCGCCACTTCAAAGGGAGATGACATTCGCTTTATCAGACGCTTAATCAGGTGAATCCATAAAGCAATTCGAAACAATTCGAATTGTTGTGATAGTGTATAGCAAAAATGCACTTTTTTTTTCTTATTATATAAGAAATAGAATATTTAGAACATCCCAAAATCAACCGTTAGGCCGCGGTCTGCCAGGCATGATTCTCTTCTGAGCCTGGACAGAGGTTCCTCCCTTTGTGTTACAGAGACATAACACCTATTATTATTAGGTAGACAAAATAATAATAGGTGTAACTAAAAAAAAACTGAACATATGTCGTATTTAAGTTAGCATTCAGCGAAAGGTTTAGCGAATCCCACACCTAACGTGAATCAATTGAACCACGCATTCATATTTAATACCTTTGATAACCGAACCCTTCTAAGTGCTTTACGCAATCCATATTATTATAACATTACAAGTAACGCCCAAAAATCACAAGCAATCCTAAACCTTGAAAACGGCTCTCGGCTATAGGAAAGCGATATATTTGCCAATGTAGTCAGTTATGGTTAATGATTTAATAAAAAGACAACAAGGCGGGTAATAATTTATAAATCGCAAGCCCTTAACCTATGTAAAACGCAATTACTTACTGATGGCCCTCCTAAAGGTCAATTTTATTTATAGGTTGTCCCATATTTTCAGTTTGCTGTTTTGTTAAAAATAGTTTTATTCTCTTCCTTTGATGTATGTTTTTAATTCCCCGCTCTTAATAAATGTTTTAGTAACGTGAAATGATTTTGCTGTCATCGTTATTGTAAACTTTTTAAGGAAATATATATTTAACACGGATACATCACCGCAGGTAATAGATTTCGATAAACGCACAAGAAAATACATTTTATAAAACTCATTACTGTTACCACGACTGAGATTGTCATATATGAAAACATAGGTATGTAAATCGCAAAACGAACGAACGTATGAAGGAAACAAAATCTGTTTTTTACTTTACTAGACACTGAAATTTGTTTGCGAGGGCATTAATGGATTCCAATAAAAGCACAAAGAAAGGTGTTTTTGTTAATTCAGTTATTGTTACCATAGTACTACTAAGTCGAGATTGTCATGTCTAAAAGCCGTGTCGTGTACAAGTCGCAAAAGGAGCCAAAGTCAGTTATTGTAATTGTTAACAAAGACATGCCATTAAAACATGATAAGATTTTTAATTTGCTTGGTCTTGCTGATACAATATACCAGTTTTCACAAATATCTTCTACAAGAATGGAGTTGTAAGGAAGTCTATTGTTACGCGAATGGATCTACTAAAGGAGTCTTTTATTCAGTTTGCGGAAGGAATATGAATTCAATTGTTGGTTTGGAACTTGATTTTTGCTACATATTCTATCGAATTTCAAACAAATGCTTAACTTTTCGTTTCGTCGTGGAATATTATGTATCAGAATAAAAGTGCTAACAAATTCAAGATTAGAACTAAGCAAGTACCTCTGTGGTAAAAAAAATGTTGTTCAATTTGAACCGTTGCTTAGTATAGAATAACATAAATAGTAAACGATATAAGATGTATTTTTCAAGTATTATTTCAAGTGGCGTCAAATTTGTCTATTATATGTCTCGTATAAGAGATCCTAGAAGCAAAATATTATTTCTGAATGCCTTCGTGGTTCCAAACAGCAAATGTAAAAGTTAAAACATGCTTTACTCAGCTAAAATTACATAAATATATAATTCTTATTAGTGTCGTACCGCGTATAGTTCTGTAGATTTAAATTTATTGATATATCGGAAGGGTCTAACGCTTAAGGTTACTTACTGTCTTAGTCGATATTTTCATTCTTCACTTAGTTTTTAGACTATGTATATGATATAATTCTATAAATATAGTCAAAGGTTTTCCCACGAACAAACAAACATGATTTTGCCGATTTCCTAAATGTGCGTATATACAACAATGTTTCAAAATGAGCCCAAACACCCTAGCTTCTGTTCTTTCTTCCAAAACGTCAAGTAAATCATCATTCATTTTAGCCACCCTCAGAAGTAGAAATGATTCCTCAAGATCTGATGCAACAGTTTCCGTTTCTTCAACTGTCCAAGTCAAACGCATAGTCTTTTTACATAGATTTAGATGACCATCAGAAGAAAATATAGTAACACAATAGGCTTCATCAATATTCAAGCTGATTTAGATTTTGCTGAAGAACACTAATTGATCACATTTTCCGTACTTCTTTCGTTGTCTCAGTAGAAAAAAAAAACAGTCAGTCGTAGGACTGCACGTCAGAAGTGAAAACATAACTTCACAATGTACACACACACACATCTGTATATTTATAATTAGGTTCAAAATAAAAAGTAGGTAATAACATATCTAAATGTATACATAGGGTACACTGAAAGTTCTGCGCTCCTGGCCGCTCATAAATGTTTGAATTTCGAATGTTATATTTTTTTAAACATTAGAAACTCGGCTCCGTCTTACGAATTTTCGATCAGGTCACGTGTGCAGTTTAAAATTTTTTACCCGTCCCAAAAAGTGCACAACGCCGCTAAAGAAGTTTTCACTTCAGTAAAAATACTAATATGGCCACCGTAGTCGTCAAGCAGTGAGTTTTAATTGCCCTGCAGCTTTAGCTTTATCTATTATATTGCAAACGAGACAGGTCTAAGCTTAATTAGCGTAAATTACAATAATAATTATTCCATTGCTATATGTGGTGGTGGTTTATTTGTGTTCATGACAGTTGTTTAGGTTTCCAGTATTTATATCTTATCGATTGTTGATATTCGTGAACTTTTGTATCGCATAATTATTACAGATGGACTGATACAGACCGACCGACTCTTTGGGGCTGCGAGGAATATTTTTTTTTTTAAATTAATAGTAGGGGCGTTTGGCCTATCCGTACCCGTTGACGTATGCTTGCAATTCCGCAAACGTCTTGCTAATGTTGTTTCAAACATATTGGTGTTAATGTTATAAATTTATTACCACAATAGAATTTTGAAAAGTTAATAAATAATTTGTCTCATTCAACAAGGCCCGCTTTCCACCGCCCATGGGTACGAATGAAAGCTTCCTCCAGCTCGAAAATCCGACATATATGTAATATATATTTATATATTAATACGTGAAGCGAAAACTTCGGATCCCTTTTTAC
The DNA here is from genome assembly GCA_963859945.1 of Euplagia quadripunctaria. NCBI lineage: Eukaryota > Metazoa > Arthropoda > Insecta > Lepidoptera > Erebidae > Euplagia > Euplagia quadripunctaria. Next base: position 12,481,937 of record OY982569.1, read on the forward strand.
GAAAATTGGGCGAACGGAGGAGTATGAAATTTCGCACACTTATAGTTTATACAAAGAAGAAGTGACGAATGCTAATTTTTTTTTAAATTATTCGAAAAAATGCATTATTTTCAATATATAACACGTTACACACACTACTATTCATTACCGTGTATTTAATACACACATGCATAGATATTCTTTTCTTTATTTGGAATTTTATGGTCAAATCGAGTCTATATTTGTTTTTGGTATTATTTGTCTATAGCCTCACTGAATGTCAAATATAATTATGGATAATAAATAAATTTACGACAATTTGTAGATATACATAATATTATATATTATTAATACGGGAAGAGTACGGGGAGAGACTTTTAAATTTTCTTAAAAAGGGGTTCTTAAAAAGAAAATTTAAAAGTAGTAACGTGAATTTTGGAATATTTACGGTGTATAGAAGTGCAGTGCAGTAAAATTTGTAAACAATATGTCTTACAACTTTAAAAATTACGTGAAAACGAAATTTTACGCGTTCGGTTTACGCATTGGCCTGTCATTTTAAGTAAGTCTATACAATGACAGCTCAAGTTATACTGGCCAATGAAAAAATCATGGTCGAAATTCGACCACCAGGCGATCTCTAGTATACATTATTATGTATTTATAAGTCAATATGACTATGTATGTATGTTATTTTTAGTAAATCATGTGATTCTTTAGCAGTAAATAGCCTCCTTGTAGTTGTGCACCACAACCTTGTCTACCCATTACCTTTTTAGTATATCCATTGAAGGTCATCTGGAAGAGATCGCAGCCTGCGATAAGACCGCCATTGTAACACTGTTACAGACTATATTGTATCCAACTGACTGCTTCTGTGAAATTTGGTGTGCAATAAAGTATATCTGTCTATCTATTAGAAACAAAAATGTTTAATGTAAATAACACCTATATGTTTGTAACGGAAGTGATGTGAGAGTAAACATTGGGAAGTCGGGCATTCGTGCTGTGTTAGCCTGTGTTCAGCTTACTGACAACACCTGTTCATAAATAACTATTCCGAGTGGAATAATAAATCTGTTGAAATATCTGCACTTATTGTTTTGCAAATGCAACTGAGTTCAGGAAATGGCGATGATACGCCGATATGTACTATGTCTATTAAATTAGGCAGTCCTAGATCACAAGGGGTAATTACTAGATGTATGTGGGGGTGGTGCAATATATCCACAGCACACGACAGCCTTGCGTGGGTGCAGTAATATTCCTCCATGTTTACAATTTAAATTATTTGGTAAAGGTTACTTTAAAGTCTTTAGACCTCTTGGAAATAGTCTTTTTAGTATTCTATTAGTATTCGTGTTAACCTCTCGAACTAAGCTAAATATTTGCGTTATATGTGGGTTACTGTACTGTACTGTTCTCCGCCGGTGAACCGGGCGGCGGAGGCGCGCCTCATGCCGCCCTGAGTGTGGCCGCGGGTGGAAGGGACGGGTTTTCCCCTCCACCCGCTATAGTAGCCCCCGCGAGGAGGCGGCGTCCGCGTGTGCCTGGACGTCACCTAATTGAGAAGTTTTTTTACCAGAAGGTGGTGCCCGCGCTTTTGCGGGCAGGCGCTAGGAGGGTTCCGGATGTTTTAATAAAAGCTGTTCCCGGATCCCTCCTACTTGAGGCGCAGTACGGCACACCGTGTGGTTTTAGTCGGTTCGATTCCGACACACCGCCCCACCGAAACTAGATGTATGTGGCATTACATTATACCCTTGCCCAAGACAAATAACCCTTCTCTACCACACCACTTTCGACCTATCTCTATTCTTCCCTTTCTATCTAAGGTGCTTGAGACCTGTGTACACAAGCAGCTTTCGCAGTTTGTATACCGAAACAATCTCTTAAGTCCACTACAATCTGGCTTCAGGCCTGGCCATAGCACTACCTCCGCTCTCCGCAAAGTGACTGGCGATATTAGGGAGGGCATGGAAAACACTAAAGTTACTGTGTTAGTCCTGGTTGACTTTTCGAATGCTTTCAATACCGTCAGTCACGAGGTCCTACTATCCATCTTTTCACATCTTATGATCTCCTCAGAAGCACTGGAATGGTTCTCCACTTATCTTCAGGGACGTCAGCAGTGCGTTCGTGTTGATGACTTGTCATCAAGTTGGGAGTGATCTCTGCACCGGCGTCCCTCAAAGCGGTATATTATCTCCTTTATTATTTTCATTATTTATTAATGAGATAACTCACGATCTTCAGTGTACGTATCACCTATATGCCGATGACTTGCAGCTTTATACACAGGCCAGAGTGGAAGATATATCGCAAGCCATTAATAAGGTCTATAAGGATTTAGAATTCATTAGATCTTGGTCGACAAGATTCGGCTTATCAGTAAATCCTAATAAATGTCAGGCGATTGTCATAGGTAGCAAACAAATGATGAGCAGGTTAGATACTACTTCTTCTACACCGATTGTCTTTGACGGCTCAAATATATCCATAAGTTCGGTAGTTACAGACCTGGGCTTATACATTGACTCCACCCTCGATTGGCGAGCCCAAGTTACTCACGTGAGTCAGCGAGTCACTGGTGCTATCCGAACTTTATACCGCCTGAAGAATTTCCTTCCCACCAAAACAAAAACCTCCTTAATGCAGTCCCTAATCGTTCCCATAATCGACTATGGTGATGTGTGTTATTTCGACCTGAATTCAGACCTTCTCAACAAGGTAGATCGCTTTCTCAATAACTGCATTCGATTCATTTTCAATCTTCGCAAGTATGACCATGTGTCTACTTTACGTTCCCAATTAAAATGGCTTCCTATTCACCAACGTCACAATTTGCGGGCTCTAAGTTCTCTGTTCTCCTTTTAAAACTCCCCATCGCCACCTTCTTACTTAGTTCCAGACTTCCAATACTTGTGCTCTACTCATGACAGGAATCTTCGTTCCACCAATAATTTACTTCTCTTATGTCCCTCTCACAGCTCCGACTTCATCAACTCTTCTTTCTATGTACAATCAGTCCTTCTCTGGAATGCGCTCCCTCTCGAGGTCAGGATGTCCACAAACCGTTCCACGTTTAAAAAGAAAGTACGAGAACTCCTCCACAACGGATTAGCAGAATAGCCACAACGCTAGTACATGACTTTATAGTGGTATTTGTAGTGTATTTACTTATATATATGATATGTATGAATATATATATATATGTAATCTATATATAATAAAAGTACTTATGTATGTTTGTGTATAATTATATGAAACTGTATATTATGTCGTAATGATATTTAGAAATTTGTACATATAAGTAATGTAAATATTGGTTTGTATTATGAAAAAATTCAAATGTAACTTTGCACCTACCTTATAGCAGTTCTACATCACCCCAAGGTTGACTGGTAGAGAATGCCTTAGGCATTAAGTCCGCCTTTGTACCAATGTGCATAAAGTTTTAAATAAATAAATAAATATATTATGCATTTTACTCTTTGAGGCCGATGGGAATAGTCTTTTTAGTATTCCATTAGTATTCGTGTTAACCTCTCCAACTAAGTTAAATATTTGCCTTATACGTGGGTTACTGTACTAGGCGGGCTTCGAATCCGATACCTTTTAATTGTAACTCGGACGTCTAGTAGACCGCCTCGCAGAACTTTGCTTCTTGAATTCAGTAAATAGTTATTACTCATAATAAACCCTAAAAACAAAAGTTACTAACTTTTATATTAAATCAGAAAAATAACACGTTAACACGCCATTGTGAATAATCACCAGCCAGAGTTAGTAATAATGGTGCAAAATTTAAAGACGCAAACAACAACAACACCAGGTTATAAATGTCGGCACTTTGTGGTTTCAGATTAATATTAAAAAAGTGTACTAAAGCTAATTGGCTTTTATATATTAAAATACCGTTGACGAGGTTCGTTAAGTCACTCTAAGTTCACATCTCTTTTTTAACTGCGCTTATACTTAATATTTTATAGTTATGAAAGTTATGAAAATATTCTTTTGATACAATGTAACTTTTTTGAATTAAAATTAATTCGTAAATCTTTTTGCTCTGTATCTGTATCATGAATAAAAGGTAAACATACAGTTATAGGTGATTAAATCTTACAAGCTAACACTCGCTGTTTAAAATTAGACTTTTCTTTTTTTTAATTTAAACTTTATAACTATACTATACTTATTACTATAACTATATACTTATTTTTTTCAAGAATACATTATAATATATCTCTTTATAATCATTACCAGGCCACTCAGAAAGTTTTGCAGAAAAGAGTTTTTATGTTTAGAACACTGGCAGATTATACTTTATTTTAAAAATAAGATCATTTACGATAAAAATACAAAAGTTGCAACTTCAAATTTACCTCCACATTTTATTACGCATTAAATCTATTTAATTATCCTGTCTCACTAAAAATGAATCTATGTCTATAATATTTTCGCACAATGATTGAATATCATCGACTTTGATGATATTCAATCATTGTCATCATCGAATTTTGAATTTTTGATTACTTGAAATTGAATATCATCGACAAATGGGCCTAAAATCGGAAGAATCGTTGGGTAGACTTAAATTGCATTTGTAGACTAAGTCCCTTCTTAGGCAACTGTGTACTGATGAAGAAAGATGTGGTGGCCCTTTGACGGCTGTTACCGAAGAAAACATTTCAGAAATAAAAAATTTCATTGAAGCGAATTAGCGAATCGTAAAGAGATTTATCCATAGGTATTAAAGATTGGTTCAGGAAGCGTTCGTAAGATTTTACATGAGCACCTTCGCATGAGTTTCAGCGTGATGTACTGCCAACATATAAACAGACAGACAGACAGACAAAAATGAAAATAAATATAGTTTTTGTTTCAGTATCGATTATAAAGTGCCCTCCACAAAAAAAAACCAAAAAATCTTCAATGTACAGAGTTGGACCTGTTTCAGTTTTATTATAAGTATAATTATAGAAGAACGAAGATTACGTGACAATCTTCGAAGTACGTCCTTTCCATCAAAAAAAGAATAATTGAAATCGGACTACGGGTTAATGAATTACAACTAATTACACATTTTTACTTTCATCCACATTAAATTACACATTAAAAAGTATCCTATGTCTTACCTTGTAATATGAACTCAAATCATGCCAAGTTTCACTTGAATCCGTTTTGTAGTTTCAGCGTGATGCTATTAGACCCGAAATTGAGACCCTTTTTCAAGGAATACTATGAACAAAACATAGTTTAGACATAGTTTTGTTTAAGCACAGTGGATGTATAAGTAACAAAAGGTAAATAGGTAAAGTTATAGAACTAGTTTCAGGAAATTATAGTTATTTCCTGTAGGAGTCTCTGTCGTACGAAGTTTCAGTGTCGCCTATGTGCTGAATTGCGGTTGATAGTAACATACCGACACGCTTCCGTAACTATATTTAATAGTAATTAGGTGCAGGTAGGTAGGTAAAAATGTACGTGTAATCAATTTTTAGAAGCACTGAAATTAATTCTATCGTATTTATTAAGCGTCACGCAATTAAACTAAATCCCAAAGAGATTTAATATTTGTCTGTGAGATGGTACTTACCAAAGAAAATCCCGAAAAAAAACAAAAAAAATTAAATCAAAAGCGATTCTTGTAATTCTGTTATATCAATTTAATTGGACTTGTCATAATTACTCCACTGCACAGTTAGATTAATTAAAGTAATATACTGTAATTGATTTTACAACCTAATTACTTTTAATTAATCCTAACCTAAACACTTTAATTAATCCATGACTGGAGAAGGTAAAAGGACTCGATATATCTATTAAATGGACTTGAATACCCATTGACACTAAAAGTACAAACCGTTCTGTCTAAAATCCACTTACGAAATGTGTTCTTACAAAAGGTTTTTTAGTGAATTTCTACTTTCAGAGTTTTTTTCATGAAACACTCTAAATTAAACACTGATTTATGATTTTGATGCACTCATTGTAACACAAGTTATCATTAATTTTTCTTTAATGAAGTGGTAAAACTGGATAGCATCCATTTATGTTACTGGCTCAATGCTCAACGATTTCACATGTATGTGTATCACAATGTTGTTATAACATGTTACCATTTGCAAATGTTTTGAACTACATCTACTCTTTACATTAATTTCTTTATGGACACTTATCATACTTATTTTAATTAATTTTAGTACTTTTCCTATATTCCAATTCTACAACAATTGTGGGACCGAAAACCAAGAATTATATCTTCATTCTTCAGTTGACACAATTGAGTGCGTTTGATCCTGAGATAAATAAACAAAACTTTAATTAAAACAGGTTGTAAAGGATGATTGCGTGCTCAATACCCCACCAACGCACGGGTAAATAGGACAATAAACAGAATGACACGACGTTAAATAACTGTTACTGTAATGTTGTTTTTAAGTGTTTAGCTAATTAAAATTATATTAAGTATTTCGGGAATTTCTCATGTACGTGTAGCAATTTATCGAAAATAAAATCAAAATAGAGATTATAAATGATCATCGTCAATCGTTGAAGAAGATATACTAAGGGTAGAAAGTAAGCGATGTATGTCAATCATAATCATAGGACCGCGCAATCCGCCAGCCTCCTTCCTGGTCGGTGGTGGAAGTAGACTATGGAGGAACGAGTTTTGATGTTCTTCCAACACAAAGGGTGGATTCCTTGAGCACGCTAAAGTGATCATGAGGCATGATCACCTTTGTTTTTCTTTTACTTTTAGGTGAGACTCCGTCCTTACATGTCTATAAGGCATCTAGATCTATTAAAAAAATTTCAAGCTCGGTAATCTTACAATAAACAAAAGAAAGTGTATTGAATTGCAGCATAATTTTAATTTTTTCAGAGAAATCAACTGACAACCGACATAGTAGAAAACGATTCTCATTTGGATAATCTCATTGAATTCCAGGAGTGTGAAGATGTATGGATATAAATGGAAATTACAATTTCTCAGTGGCATTGTTTTACTGGAAGGAATAAACACAAAAGTTGATAACGCTGTAATAAATGTCACAAATTGCAGCCACCTATATGGTGGCTGCAATTTGTGACGACTATTCCTTACTTCTCACCGACTTAATTGATAACGCACTGTACGGATTTATGCCGGACCACTAGGCAATATTACTGATTACCACACAGAACTTCGTCGAACACATTAGACATACAGGTTGAGATGATATGTTATAAAAATGAAGCCGTATTATAAGCCGATTTAGAAGCAAATGACTGATATGAATATCTAGAAGCATAATGACATAATAATATGTTGAGAGGAAATATGGTGTAAGTGCGGGCGTAACAGAATGAAAAGATAACAGATTTTGTTTTTCTAGACTGTTTTTTTTTGCATATTGGTAAATACAGTACGGATTGACGATATGTTTTAGACTCTTATCGGTGCATAATTAATAGTAAAGTAGATGGCTTACTATAAAATATTTAAATCAATAGGGTCACTCGAGACAAATGAATAAATTGTGGTGCACTAATGCTAATCACTTTACAGGATACAGAGGGCGTAATAAATTTCAAGCACACGCGAATGGCCTTACTGAGTCGCATATTAACGAATGTTTTATCGTAGTAATAATTTTGTACTTTATACAGCCCCGGCTTCGCACGGGTGCAATGATGATATTAATTATACTACAGAATGTATTTATATACAAAATTCACAGCTTTTTTGTCATTAGACAATACAAACATGTTTTCTTCAGGTAACTCTTGAAAGAGCAACATATAATTGGCCATGTGAAAAACAAATCTAAACCTGCAACCGCCGCAACCGCTATGTCCCTGCATTTTAAATCTGTAATATCTTCGAAATTATTCATTGAAATTACATGCTGGAAAGAGCCATTTTGATCTATATTAAATGCACAATGTATTTAAGGTACTTAATTGGATAAGGATTAATGCTGTATTACTTAAAATCGCTTCGTAAATAAGCCATTATTTCTCGTAAAAAGTAAAGGATAAAAAATGGTTATTGTGGGTTATCCCTAAGAGATAGACATATACCATTACGGATTTTTTTGTAGAACTTTTTAAGGTGTACAATACTGTGGTACATTATTTTGATCTATCTCGTAGGGTTCAGCCAGCGTTTGCAATGTAAACGCAAAAAAATGTGTGTATTTACGACATGACATTAGAAACCTCTAAAGTTATCAGTGTTTCTCTACTATATTATGCATGTATTATACATATAAATCTTCCTCTTGAATCACTCTATCTATTAAAAAAAAACGCATAAAATTCTGTTACGTAGCTTTAAAAATCTAAGCATACATAGGGACAGACGGACAGCAGGAAGCGACTTTGTTTTATACTATGTAGTGATTTAGCAGGCCTACTGTTTTAATAAAAGGATCACAAGAAACAGCGGCAATCCGTGATAATATTAAGGTGAATATATTTTTCCATCAAAATATCAATTATGTATATGATATGAATAAGTGATTAGAATATTGACTTTTATGTGCATACAAACATAAGCCCACGGCTTTCTCCCTACGGGGTACGCAGAGACACCAGCCCGCCAGTTGCTTCTATCCTGACATACCTCACGAGCTTCCTCTACTGTCATTAAACCTTTCAAACATTCCCGCCGGTTTTAGGTACTTCTGACCTGCCGTTTCTTCAGAATATTGCATATTTGGTCATGGTGTGTTCTAGGTGATCAACCCCTAAAGGCCATCCCACTAACATTCGCCTTACATACTTCTTTTGTTTTTATCATTTGGTTTTGTCATTCATTCCGCGCTTATTCTTTCCAAGATCTCAAACCACCTCGGCATATCCTTTTAAATTTTCGTCACTTCATCCTCTTTCAAGTCACACTGCTCCTGAATATCTACATTTCCCTTTCTGTCAACCGATCTTACTCCGGTCATACTTTTCAGTGATCTCATCTCAACAGCAACTCTTCTACTTTCATCATTTTTCTGCCATACCCAACTCTTGCTGTATGCTTGCTCAATGTATGATACATTAAGGCTGACAGCTGTCAGCACTTTCTGACTTGTATTGCTCTAAAAAAATGTTGTATTATTATTCTATATGCTATTCATTATTATTCACTCATACAGTAGATTCATCAATCATTAAGTAAGGCACTTATTGATTTTTATTTTTTTATTTCTATTTACAAGGGTTTTTATACAACCGCTATCGTATTACTAAAATAGAACCAAGAGAGTAGAACATCAATCTACCGAATTTTCTGACAGTTTACTAATAAATGAAAAATAATACTATACCTACTTACAAAATACAAAATCCCGACAGTTTGATTCGTTGCCAGAGGCTATTAGAGAAGCCGCTGACGAGTATACCCTATCTCCAAACGAAGAACATGAACATGAACTATATTAAGTTACAGAATTGATTCTATTATATTCGTGGTAATTGTAATTCAAAATCAAATAGAGGAATAAAAACCTTCACTCTTTGAAAAAGGGCCTAGGAAACTAGTTGCGCTTCCCCAAATACACACGTGAGTAAAACCGTATATCTTTAATAAACAGTAATAATTCATTTATCATTCAAGTGTAGACGTCTTTAGACATCACAGGCTTTCACAGCAGTCGCAGGAACCGAATATAGAATGCAGCAAAAATATAGGATAACTAAAAAAAATACTAAAAACTCATTATTTAAACGAGGTTTTTGATTCCTTTAATGAATAATGATACTTTTAGTTATAGTAAAAGCAGTGTAGTAATTCTTAGCATAGTTTTAGGTGACCACACCAATTTTTTTGTTGATAGCGGTGCCACTTTATGCACGATAAAGTTTGAATGTTTGAATGAATACATAGTAAATAAGCTTTGTTACGACGGAATAACTATAAAAGCGTAGGAAGACAGTTAGTGTCCGAAGTCACTATTTACTTAGATTTAGTATATGATGATATAGTTTTTATTCAACAGTTTTATGTTTTTAAGAATTTATGTTGTGTAACCGATGGAATAATAAGCCATAAATTTTTAAAACGGTATAACATCGTCATTGACTACAACAAAATGACCTTAACTTTAACTAGTAACAATAGTAGAGTGTGTATTAGTCTAGAACAGGATAACAGGTCTAAATACATTTTCTAACCACATTGTGAAGTAGTTAGGCACATTCCTTGTAGTTTTAGTGAAGATATTGTATTATTAGCTACTGAAATTTATTCAGATGTTTTTGTAGCTTAATAGCAAGACCAATTAATCATTAAAAACCTGTGAGAATTTTAAACATCAGGAATAATGACGCATTAGTCGTTTTATATAATCTTATTGTTAATTCCTAGAATACAGATGACGTATGTAAATTTAGCGAAGAACATAATTTGGTGGATTGTATTAAGACTCTTTTTGACTTAAATTACATAATTAGGGAAGAAAAATATATTTTGAATATTAATATATGCGCAAAATACGGGGATATCTTTTACTTACCAGGAGATAATGTCAGTTACGAATTTCTTTGCACAATCTATCAATTTAAAAGATAACTCAATTTTAAGTAAAACTGTATAGGATCCCACGTCTTAAAAGAGAAATTGAAAAACAAATGCAAGATATGTTAGAAAAGGATACTATTAAAGAAACCACGTCCAAATGGTGAAGTCCAATGAAAAGTCCAAAAAAATGGAGACCTGTAATCCTTTACCGTCACTTAAACAAAAAATTAAAAGATGATAAATTCTAATTGCCCAATTTTACGGAAATATTAGATTTCTTGTCTGTTTATTTTTCGAAATAAGATCTTCAACAAAGTTATTACCAATTCTCACTCAGTTTCATTTTAAACAAAATGTATTAACTCTCCTTGGACCAAGGATCGCGTAAATGTACAGTATTTACAGTTAGACAGTATCAAATGAACCACTGTCCTGTGGGTTCTAAAACAAGTCCCAGTGTATGTTCAAAGCTAATGAAATATAGAAGAAGGCATAGCAATATCAGGTCTTAATTATAAAAAGTGTTTCAGATATTTGTATGGTGTATTTGTACAAGAAAATCGCTGGAAAATATTAATAAGAATCTCATTAGTGTATTAAATCGCTTAAGAAAAGTAACTAAATTATTTTAGATCGTATTTATACGGTAGAAAGTTCAAAATTTATACCGACCACAGAACACTTGTTATTTATTTAATCTGAACGACTTCGAGTAGGTTAAGAAAGTTTCGGCTATACCTAGAGGAATATGATTTTGATATAGAATGTGTTCCAAGTCGAACTATTATAGCTGCAGATGCATTGAGTCGAATGTCTGTAACAAGTCATTACTTCTTACATGAAGGGTCATTACCCGACTAGGGTATTACGAGTAGTGTTCTTGAAGGATATGCATGAATATTTTGTTAATATTTTAACAAGAAAACAATGCAAATAATCGTTGACACTGCAAAACGAAAGTCTAATGAATGGGTGGAAACCCATTAATTAGAGCAGCTCATAGGTCTGATCAACCAGTTGCTGTAGAGATACTTAAAAACCTGATGATTTAGTAGAACTTGTTTTTGCGAGGACCTCGAAAAAGTTTTTGGAACAAATAATTATATTATTTCGAAAGCAAAGTTTTTTATATTTGTTCCATCGCATTCTGCGATATATATTATCTAGACTTCCGATCGTTATCAACCATAAAAGTGTTAGCGAGGGATTTAGATGCGTTTAGCACTTTTCGCTAACACTTTTTTAGACAGAGAGAGAGAATAGATTAGTAAGAAAACAGTTACTAATTATTAAAAAAAAATGGTAGTGTTCTAAATTTAAACTAAATATAAATAATAGTTGCAACTGAACTTACCTCGTTTCCTTGTAATTAAAGACATAAAGAGAATTTATGATGAATGACGGTGACAAAAGAGTAAACCTTAACGATTTTCATTTATCATCAAGCAGAGGTCGCATGGGGTGAATCGTATGATTAATAACAATTGTGGCAATTATGTAAAAAGGTGTAAAAACTGTTAATTACAGAAATATAGTAATAGAAAGAATCAAACGCCCACGGTTTTTTTCAGCCTGTGTAGATAGTCTGCGCATTGTGCAACCTGGTCGAAACGTCAGGCATTTCAGAGGTATGTAATACCTATTTCGTGATCGTGTTAATTTTCGTATAAATGCATAATTATACTAAACCCATGGTTATTACGTCTACAGTAACACAGCATTTGATAGGATTAAGCTAGATTTAATGTTAACTTTAGAATTGTATTGCGGGTTCTAGACCACGGATATACATGGTTAGATAGGTTTTTATTGTAAATACATACATATTATACCTAGAAAAACCGAGACCAATGGAAATAGACATATTCATGGATACAAATAACGGAACGAACGGGAAGCGAACCCGTGACACCCGTGGATATATTTTTTTAACTGAACAATGTGACTTATCAAAGCTAATAGAAGCATACCCAATACAGCGGAAGGATACAGTTACAGTTTCTAGGATTAGGATTTTATTCCACGGTTTAAGGCACCTCAGGGAATAGTAACTGATAATGGAACAGAATTTATGTTGTGATTTTTAAGATATAGTGTAATTCGTTATGTATAAAAAAATCCAGACCTTATCATTAAACTTTAGGGTCTATCGAAATTTCACAAACATTTAACACGACGTCGGTACACACCGAAACAAAATATACTCCATGCAGACTAGATTTGGCAAACTAGCTAGTAATCTGCCTAGCAATTTTAATATTCATCCGTTAGAAGTAAAGCACCTACAAAAGTGCATACCGATGCTAAAAACTTTTTTTGTCAAGGTGATTTAATTTTAATAAGAAATCAAACTGGGCAAAGTTTGATAATATTAATAAGGATCCATCCGAGGTTATTGTGGAATTCCATTTTCAATGCAAAATTTGACACAAACCCTTTGTTCGATGTTTTTATCCATTATAAAAAATCGCTAAACACTCTTGAGATGAGCTTACAAAATTGAGTACTGAAAACAACCTAATGACAGATGTTGCTCAAACTTCACGCCAATATAGAAAACAGTGGTGCCAACTTAACCACAAAAAAAAAATTTTAATTGAATTTGGAATTAGAATTTAATTATCAATTCCTGATACTTTTTTGACAGAATGTATATCTCTGTATTGGCTTTATAGAATACAAAAGACAATGACATTCAATCGCATATTGCCAAAAATGTAATAATTAAAATAAATGGCCAGTAATATTAGTTTTATGCCTAGCCTGTAACAATAAAATTAACAGGCAATAAATATAAATAAATATCCGCTGGTATACGACACATAAACCAAATTACAGTCGTAAGGGTGTGACACACTTTTATTATGTACACTCTTTAGCAAGATCGCTGTAAGTGTAACATTCAGCAAACCATTTGAGAGCTTAACTGTTTTTATGAGTAGATTATTTGAAAACTCTACGGGAAAGAACATGATATGTATATGTCGTTATTTACGTGAAGCTAATCTTCTAAAGTTGTCTGTTAGTATTTTTAATAATAATAATTTATACACGTACATATAATAAAAATCAATAACATTACAATTTTGTAATTTAAAACAAAGTAACAAATTTTTACCTGTAAACTACGTCAATAAACTAGCACACGACTAGCTTGATGTAAACTACATATAGCACACAAAAACAGCACAATGCCAGTAGTTGTGTCTAATGGCAGTTTACTGTAGGTTAAAGGTACTGAATTAGCTAGGCGGCACAAGTTTATCAGAAATTTGCTATCCCCATTGTATGTAATAGCTGTTCTAAGCTTTGATTGAACTTATGAAAGGTAGAGAAACTTAATAGAATGATAACATTTTTTTTTTCTTTTTTGTCTTTTCTTTGTTTTTTTTTTAATCTAGGCTAGCTCCAGTAAAAACAGGAGTTTCACAGTGCTCAATTCTAGGCCCTATATCCTCCATTATTTTTGTTAATGATCTTTCTGCATACGTTAAGAGCATTTTGCCTGAAATTCACCTTGTGATTTACGCAGATGATTATTAGATTACAAGTGCTGTTATAGCCAGTGATAGCACTACACAGCTAGAAATCAAAATTAATAAGTATTGGGCATCCCAGAAAACAGGTTCTCCACAAATAATCTAAAACTTAACGTGAATAAGACTAAATATTTGCTAATTAAATCCACTGTTAGACAAAATGATAGCTTAAGAATACTGTCTCAAGGAAATTAAATTGATTTAGTTGATCACCACAAATTCTTGGGTATACAAATAGATGATCTATTAACCTGGAAGAAAGAATTAACAGCCATAACAAATTCGCTCAGTAGTGCTTGTTATGCGATCAGAAGTTTAAGATATTATTTAACTGTTGCTCAAATTCACCCTGTATATTTTGTCTTAATTGAATCGAAACGTAGATACGAGGGCTACACTAAAAATTTCGGGAATCAGGGAAGTGACACAACATTACTATTTAAAAATGTATTTATTGCTTTTCGAAGTATTCTCCGCGAAATTTGACACATTTTCCATACGATGGAACCAATCATTGAAACAACCATTCCATTCGGAAGTTGGGGTCTCCGAAATGGCCGTTTTGTAGGCGTCCACAGCTTCTTCAGGTGATGAAAATCACCCACCCATGACCACGCAATTTATTCTTTATTTTAGGGAAAGTATAGAAATCATTAGGGCTTAGGTCGGGACTGTACCGCGGATGGTCTAATAATTCTATGTTTTCTTGCTCTAAAAACTCTTTTGTTCTGTGCGCGGTGTGAGAACTCGCATTGTCGTGATGGAGGATGGTACAGCGGTTGCAGTTCTCTTTACGGAGTTCGGAAACGACCTGTGGCAAACAAATGCTAGCATACCATTCTGCATTAACCGTTCTTTGTCCCTTAAGAGGAATAGTCGCAACATGGCCGGTTTTGGAGACAAACGTGGCCACCATTTTTTTTGCAACACTCCGTGAACGAACAATTTTAGTTGGCTTTAACTCATTTTCGAACACCCAAACTCGTGACTGGTTTTTTGTTTCGGGTTCGTATGCGTATATTCAGGATTCGTCACCTGACACAATGTTATATACAGCATTTGAGGATCGTGCGTGGAATCTTTCGAGAGTTCTGACGCACCAAGTAACGCGAGCCGCTTTTTGCTCTTCACAGAGCAAATGCGGTATCCATTGGGAAAACAACTTTTTTACACCTAATTGTTCATGCAAGATTATTTGTATTTGACTCATGCCAATGTCTAAATTTGCCTGAATTTCGCGGTATGTCACATGTCGATCTTCCTCAATCAGCTTACGCACAGCATCAACGTTTTCTTGGGTGACTGCAGTTTTTGGACGACCTTGACGGGGATCATCACTGAGCTTGACACGTCCACGTTGAAATTCAGCAAAACAGCGATAAATTGTGGTTTTGGATGGGGCTTCATCACCAAATGCAGAAAGCATCCGGTCAACACACTGTTTTTGTGTTAAACCGCTTCGAAAGTCATAATAAATCATCGCCCTTGTACTTTCTCGAGTCAATTCCATTTTCTCAAAGACTAAACAAGTTTGAGAAGACCTTGTGAGAAGACCGAGAATCTTTTTTTAAATAAATAAATGGTATTCGATTTTTAAAACCAAGTTTTCAATTAAAAATATTTTAATATGATAGGAATAGTGGAAATATTCCATTCCCGATACTTTTAGTGCAGCCTATGTATAACATTAAGTGTTGGAAAATAGCTATAAGTACAATATTAATTCTGCTTTTATTGTGCAAAAGAGGGCCATCAGAACCATAGTAAAAATTAAACAAGAAGAATCATGCAGAGATCACTTCAAAACATAAAAAATTCTTACAGTACCGTGTCTGTAAATTTTGGTTCTGCTTAGCGACTTAGTTAACAAATTTCATAAATTTGAGACTCCTTACAAAAGAAAATTTAGAGAAGCAACTAGGCGAAAGGCCCTTTCTAATACTGAGATACCTGTTTTTTTTTAAGTGTGGAAACCCCCTCCGGTACTACCTCGGCGAAGTGGTTATGTCGGAGTCGAATTCACTAAAAGGTGTCTATGGCCGGGGGCTCAGGAAGGAAGGTAACCTAGGAAGGAACTCCCTGAACCCCCTACAGACTTGACCACCTGTTCATAAAGCAGGTAGTCTCACAGTCGTGAGTAGGAGCCGTGTCCCCCTTCAGTTTAGAAAGGCGCGCACGGAACACGTCACGCCACCGTCTCGGGCTTATTTTCTTATATTTCGGCGCCGGGTTAGCCATTAAATAATAATAGTAATTGAATGAATTGCCAGTAGCACTAAAAACAATGTATAGCTTAAATAAGTTTGAGGATAAATTTCGTTATATTGTTGGAAAAGTTTTACTATAGCATTGAAGATTACAGTAATGACAAATCTGTGAATATGTTAAATAATGATGAAATCCTACTAATATTATAAAGGTGAAAGTTTGTGAGTATCGATGGATGGATGTTTGTTACTCTTTCACACAAAAACTACTGAACCGATTGCGATGAAACTTGGTATGTAGATAGCTGGAGACCTGGATTAACATATAGGCTACTTTTATCCCGATATTCCCACGGGATCGGGACTTACGCGGATGAAACCGCGGGGCGCAGCTAGTTCACGTATAATTATTGACTTATTTGTTTGCTACTGAATTATTAATTGACTTTCTATTTATTACATTGACATTAATTTACTATTTTGACAATTATTTATTATTTTGATATTTATTTATTCTTATAACATTAATATCGTATTAGTTATTTTAATTTTATCGTATTAGTTTGACATTAACTTAATAATGAAGTTTAATGTAATACTTTGACTTGAAACCAATAATAATTGTATAATACTAGTCATCATTATTTAATTGTATTTTTTTTCAATTGTAATTTTTATTTAATTGTAACTTAATTGTTTTTTTAAATAATTGTACAGAGAATCAAATTGTAAAATGAAAAATGTAAAATGTATTCAACACAAATGTATTTTGTAATGAATAATAATGCAATGCAATACAATACAATACAATTAAAGTCTTTTGATTGCTGTACACAAAGTTATTCATGGCCAGCTGTAGAAATCGGTTTTATTAGTTTGATTTAATTTTTTTATTCGTATTTCTTACTCTCATCAGACCTGGATCTCTTAGAGGGGTATTAAAAATACGCCCACGTTAAAGTGCCTCTACGAAGCACCGCACTCTAGGAATTACGAGCGCATCCTGTGTGAGTTGTGTGACATTTCCCTTATCCGTTTCTTCCTTTTTATGGTATAGGTGGCAAACGAGCCGATGGGTCACCTTGTGCTAAGTGACTACCGTTGCCCGTCGACGCCAGCAACTCAAGAGTCACAAGTGAGGTTTGAGGTGGGAGTACGCTCTTTTCTTGAAGGTTTGACGGTCGAATCGGTCCGGGAATACCGCAGTGACCATTTTTTAATTTTCTTTTATTTAAAAAGAATACTAGCAACGTGGGTCACACATAACTAGTATTCTTGTTAACCCCTCCAGCTAAGCTAAACCCGCAACCTCTTGATCGCAAGTCAGACGCCTTAGTCATTACGCTACCGCTGCTTGATGAATTTGTTCCATAATTTTTTTTGTACGAGGCAAAACGTTGCATGCCACTCGTACACTGTCAGCGCAGTAATAGCAACCTTTAAGGACAACCAATTGATTTCTCAATGATGAATTATCAATATTCTCGGGAATGATTATCCTGCATCGCTAAAACACGTGTCTACAAGCATTTATTGGAACAACCTATAATATTTTAACAAACATTGCAAGATAAAAAAACTTCCATTTGTATTTTGTTTCCTTTTATCGGCATTGGATATCAAGTAAAATATTTTTTAAGCTTGTCAATATGACCTCAACCCGCGGTAAGTTAGATTGAGGTCTGAAGATGGTAAGTCACCATTATAGACATCCACTATACTAAACCGGTGGTCCTCAGTTTGACTGCCTCGGAATATGCCTTTTCACACCCCGATTGTAGGTCAAAGGAAACAAGTGTGTTGGTAAAGTATTTTAAATTTTAATAGGCGGCTAGGAAAGAAAAAAGCTATTATTTTACCTATTAATTTGTTGAAATTATGTTACAATATAACAGGTAAGTGATGGTGAATGAACAGATTGGTGTCTTTTTACTCATTTGTAATTAATGAAATGCCCAGTAGGACATTAGCACCTCTACATGAATTTTTATATTTTATGTTTGCAATTACTATAAAATGGTTCTAGTGTTTGACGTTCCGGTGGCGAGTTAAGGATGTGAGTTTTTCTACTATTTTAATAGAATTATCAGTTATTATATGGCAAAGGCTAGTAAAATATGGATGTCGCACTAGTCCGAGGAAAAAAGGCGTGATACTTATGTATGAACGCTTTTGTATATACATTCATATCAAAGGTGTCAATTAAAAGACCACTGACAGCAGGAACTTCATAAAAAGTTTATTGGCTGCAATTTCCTGTCTGGTAAACATTCTTTATGGGCGGCTACGGTCTGCCTCACAGTGCCTTACATTCACACTATTACAATATATTGCTATCCCTATAACTCCAAAGTGCAACTTAGCAGCCATAGTGACTAAGTTTCGAACAGAGTTTTGGCAGTTATTAACGAACTTGTGATAATATATAGCCGTAACGAGTGTATAAATCAAGAGTCTGTAATATTTCTTCCTGATATCGTGTTTACGGTTTGGATTTTTTTATAGTATAGGGGGTAAACGAGCAGATAGATCACCTGATCGCCGCCCGTGAGCACCTGCAACTCAAGAGTCACAAGTGCGTTGTCACTGCCAGTTTTCTGTGAGGCTGTGGTATCGCTCCGACCCACACGTGCCGAAGCATGACCCCCCACGAAAAATTCCGCATTTCTTTGCTCAGTTAGAAATTCGAGCAAGAAATTTAAACATATACCTATTTGTCAGAGCAGACAATAATACGGGATTCGACGTCCCGTATGAATAATTCTTCCGTAATTCTAGATATTGGTCTATACCAATATCCAGAATTATGATAAACGTACTTCAAACGCAACGTGGTTATTTTTTTACGGACGCACGATTTTGAATATATTATTATTTATTTATTTAA
Source organism: Euplagia quadripunctaria (assembly GCA_963859945.1). NCBI lineage: Eukaryota > Metazoa > Arthropoda > Insecta > Lepidoptera > Erebidae > Euplagia > Euplagia quadripunctaria. Next base: position 12,501,053 of record OY982569.1, read on the forward strand.
AACTTTATGCACATAAAGTACAGAGGCCGACTTAATGCCATAGGCATTCTCTGCCAGTCAACCTTCGGTTTGATGCAGAGAAAACAGGAAGTAGGTGCATTAAAAATATTATAGTTTATTAGGTGAATTTGCAAACTAAATATAAGACAAAAATACTTAATCAAAGTATATAGGATAAAATACATATCATAAACATACATACAAATATATACACAAACACAATATATACATATATACACATACATACATACAAATAAAACATAGTGACGATTTAGATGATAAATTATGGGCAAGTTGAATCTGCTAGTTGTTCGATAAAGTAATCCTTTACTTTCACTTTGAATGAGTAACGATTGGTGGCCATCCTGATGTCGAGGGGAAGCGCATTCCAAAGAACAACTGACTGTACGAAGAAAGAATAGCCCACAAACTCTGTGGTGTGAGAGGGACAAAGAAGAAGAAGATTATTTAAGGAACGAAGGTTTCCATCATGGTTACTACTTAAATATTGGAAATATGAAGTTAAATACGTTGGGGAAGATGGGGAATTAAGGATGGTAAACAGGGAAGTGAGGGCTCGCAACATACGGCGCTGACGAATAGGCAACCACTTAAGCTGAGAACGGAAAGAGGACATATGGTCATATTTACGAAGATTAAATATAAATCGAATGCAGTTATTAAGAAGACGGTCTAATTTATCGAGAAGATCTGCATTCAGGTCATAATAGCACACATCACCATAGTCGATTATTGGGAATATGAGAGTTTGCATGAGCATTGTCTTGGTTTTCGCGGTAAGAAAATTTTAAAGCGATGTAATGCACGGAGGGTACCAGTAACCCTCTGGCACAGGTTTGTAACCTGATCGCGCCAGTTCAATGTGGAGTCAAGATGTAGACCCAGGTCTTTCACTGATTGACAAATAGGTATAGTAGTGCCGTTGAAAGTAACAGCTAGGAGCGTCTCAGTGTCTACTCTACTCATCAATCGGTGACTACCGATTATAATGGCTTGACATTTAGAAGGATTTACTGACAAGCCAAACCTTTGAGACCATTCTTCTATAGATTCGAGGTCTCTGTTGACCATGTTGATGGCCGTTTGCAGATACATCTGCAGGTCGTCGCCATACAGGTGATACGCACATTGAAGTTCCTGGGTTAGGAGATTAATAAACAGAGAAAATAGCAAAGGAGAAAGAATACCGCCTTGAGGGACACCAGAGTCAAGATCGTTCCAGCTTGATGAAAACTCGTCAACACGAACAGACTGCTGGCGTCCCTGAAGATAAGATGAGAACCATTCCAGAGCATCAGGCGAGATCATAAGATAGGAAAGGATAGATAAGAGGATATCGTGATTGACGGTATTGAAAGCATTTGAGAAGTCAACCAGTACTAAGACTGGCAGTTTTGCGTCTTCCATTGCTGCTCTAATATCGCCAGTCACATTAAAGAGAGCGGAGGTAGTACTGTAACCAGGTCTAAAACCGGATTGTAGAGGGCTTAACAGATTATTTTTGTAAATAAAATTGGATAACTGTTTAAGCACGCAGGATTCTAGCACTTTAGAGAGGAATGGAAAAATGGATATGGGTCTAAAATGTTTGGGAAGTGTGGGACTTGCAATTTTAGAGGAATGACATAGGCTTTGCGCCAAAGTGATGGGAAGATTCCGGAATCTAAAGAATAATTGATAATATGAGAGATAACAGGTAAAAGTGGATCAAGGATTGTTGTGACCATGCGCCTGCTAATTTGATCACAACTTGATTGATAGAATTATTTTTTTGATCTCATCCGATGCAACTGGAGAAAAGTGGAAAGGATTAATATTAGGGCAGTCTAAGCCTGCCAAGTAATCAACAGTGCGATACTTGGTTTGGTGATCCAAGTAAGTAGAGGTTGAAAAATGTCAGTTTATGTCATCCAAACCAACTATCTTCTGCATATTCGTGGGTTGCCGTTTACCAATACCCAAAGTTCCAAGAAACTTCCAGGTGTTGGCCGGGGAAGAACAGGTGATGTTATCGAGAATGTGTCGGCGTTTGGCGTTACGTATCATCTGATTACACCGATTCATCGCAGCTTTGTACAGGCTCCGCTTTTCCTCTGTACGATCTTTTTTAAGCTTGCAAAAGGCCCTATCTCTTCGCCGCATAGCCCTGCGAACAGCTTCTGTCATCCAGGGTGCAGGTGGTCTCTTAAGTTTAATTTTTCTAATAGGAGCATGGCAATCATAAAGAGCAATAAGTGCAGTGTTAAAATTATTTATTTTATCGTCTACGCTTGACGCCTTCGTTACAATGTCCCAGATCAGTTCAGAAGCATCCCTATGAAGCCTATCTACATCCATACGACCAAAGCAACGCATGTGCAAGACTCTGGGGAGGGGTTTGTGTGGTTTTAGGACGTACGAGAGGAATATAAGGTCGTGATTGGAAAATCCAGGAACAGTAACTTGACCGTGGTTACGGACGTGTGTGGGGGCTGAAGTAATTATTAGATCTAGCCAATTGTCTGCTCCCTGGCTATTTTAATGGGTCGGTTGAAGGGGCAAAACCTGCAGGCTGGCAGATTCGACAATTTGAAGGAGTTTGCGGGAACGTAAGGAGTGATGGGAAAGGTCTGTATTGAAATCGCCCATGATGACGTGATGTGCATATTCTGACCCTAAAGATTCCAGCACTGTTTCCAGGCTGGAGAAGTAGTTGATAGTAGGAGGACAATAGACAACACCTAGTAACAATTTCGCTCCTCTGACAAAGACTTCGAGGAAAAGGAATTCTGCGTCAGCGGAATAAGAAGCAGAGGAAGCGGCTAAAATTTTATAAGGGAGGGAACAGTGAATATAAATAGCTACACCGCCACCTCTTCTTTCGTTTCGGTAATTCTGAACAAGGACATAACCTGGAAGAGAATATGATGTAGAAGCAAGATTAGGTTTGAGCCAACTCTCAGAGATCAGGATGGCGTGCACGTTGGTGTCAACAAAAGCCTCTGTCAACTCACTAAAGTGGCTGTGCATTTATGTGACAAATATTAAGCAGGTGTTCCGATTGGTGGTTAAATTTCGCACGTAAGCAGTCACCTAGTGTATCAGGTAACGAGGCATTACTTTAAGTGTAAACATAGTAATAGAGTAGACATTTAAGCGTTTCTGAACGTAACCTGCCATTTCAAACGTCATCTTAACAATGTCATATTAATGATATTTGTTTAGAAGGTTGACAAAAATTAAAATTAAAATTTGAATGAAGGTTTTGCAAAGTCGAGAAAATTATATAGTTAATTAAAGGGTAATTATTTAATGTGACAATACGGAATGAAATGTTGTTTACCTACCTATTAAACAACAGGTTACGTACAGAAGAAACATTTCAACAGTGGAGCTACAAATAAATTTATATAGTATGAAGTCACTATAATGCCGGATAAGTTAAACTTTGACAGAGACATTCTTTTGTTTGCCGGGCGAAGCAATGTTCTTGGTGATACTTCTATGAGAAACAGTGGCACTAACAGCTTTTGAGTACTTAGACATCAAGGGGACCAATTCTTCCATAGTGGTGATCTTGAGCCGGTTACCTTCAGGGACCTTGATCAGTATTGTGCCGTCTTGCGTCCAATATGCGCGAGTACCAAAATGAAGCCTGGCCTTTGTAAAAACTGTTTGCCTAACTTTGGTCAAGAATTCTCTCATTGAAATATAGGAGGCTTTAAGAGCAGTCTTAGATCTCCAGACTGATGACCTGATCTCCGTGCTACGAAACCTCAACCTCCCCAACCTGTGGCATACAGTTAATCATTCTGCAGAGTAGGCTTTAAGTTGCAGTTTATTATTTATAATGTCTAGAACAATTTTGCCACAGTCTTCGCCCTCAGACTCTGCAACTCCCATCAATAGAAGGGCCTTGCGCCTATGCCTCGTCTCAATAGCATCAACAGCTCTAGAGCATTCAGTTATCTGCCTCCGCAGCAGTCCAAGCATGCTGTAGTTAAGTTCCCGGAAGGTACGGAACTCTTCTGCTACTTTGGCAACTGTGTCTTTTGCGGGTGCAGTGCATTGAAGTTGTGCCTCCAGCTCTTCCATCCTCTTAGTGAAGCATTCCTTCAAGGACTTTTGTGCAGCCTCAATGTTGATAAGTTGTGACATATTGTAGTGTAGTGAAAAGTGCCGGTAGGTGGTGTTCTTAAAATGCCAGAATCCTCACATAAGCTATCACCAACGTAAGTGCTATGACTTTAAGTTATATACAGCAGGTATTTGATGTATTTAACAGAAAAATGACGATATTTCAATTTTTAAAACTCTTTGCAAATTAGTACTATGTATTTACTTTTTTAACACCTACCGCCAAAAAAAAATTGACCCGCGGACTACACCTATTGACAAGTCAATACAGGAAGTCATAGAGGGTTACGATTACTTAAATTGAGATGCAGGCCATGTTTTGACAATAAAAGGAACTAATAGTATATTTATAGAATGTCTACAATGTATGAGAACATTTCAGAGGGATTTCGAGTTTTCAGGAAATGTTACGAAGTCTCTTCTATGAAACAACGTTCCGAGTATCCACAGAGTTCTAGTTCTGCGACTAGCGAGTAAACAAGTGCGATAAGTGCGAAGTACAAGTGATAATTAATTTAAATGGTAAGAATTAATTGTAATTGCATTATTTGCGAATTATAAAAATAAATTGTATCTATTTTAGTAATAAATTGATTTACCTTTCTAACCCCGTAATAAGCGCGTAATACTAATATTATTATTATAATATTGCTTAAATTAAAACGAATTTCATATAGGATTACCGTTCAACGTACATAACATTCTAAAACTCTTTCCTGTTTTTATCGCATTAAGTAGTATATTATGTAACTACAAAAATACCTAGCACAGAAAAAAAATCAAATAAATATACGTGTTGAAAAATATATGTAGTAAGTATAAGTTGATCGAAGTACTTGCTATTATTATCGATGCACTCTTGCCATTTTAATGGAAGTTCGTTGATGCCTCCACTACAAAAATTATGAAGATGGAAACCGATAAGCTCTTAAAAGGCGTTTTTAACTGCTTTTTGATATGATTTTATTTAAATTCAATTGAAAAATATAAATCTGTTAGAGATCTAGTGAGTATGATGATTGACAAGTATTTCTATTAGTAATTTCTGTAATTTTAGGAAGGTGTACTGTGAGTTCTTCAGTTTTAAATCGCACATTATACCTTGAATTGGATGGGGTTGGGAGAATATAGTGTTGGCAACACAAGAGTTAGTAATATAGCTTTTGCAATGAGTAAGCGGAAGCCTATATCTAAGCAGATACAGGCTTCCGCTTACCAGCATTTACGTACCATGCATACCAGCATAGTAATCACTTCCAGTTCGTATTTGGATACAAAGTTTTATACACACAATCACTGATAACCGTGATATAAATATAACAGTACACAACAAACAAATAATAATACAAACTAATTGTAACTAATCCAATTAATATTTATTAATTCGAAACTTTTGGAGTATGGATATATTAATTTAGCATATTATCTGTTACTCTTTTACTCTGAAACGGCTGAAGGGATTTAAATTAAAGGAGATCCGCCAGTTTGTATGGGGTATTAGTACCAAGCTGTACAATGTTAGAACAGACCATTTTCTACATTAGTGTTTCAGATCAACGTTAAAGTTTATTTGACTTCGATAGCTAGCGGGACTTAATGGATGTGAATATTTAAAGATTACTTAACAGACACAAATAGAATAATAATAACTCCTCGACTCATTTTAATCACTTTCTTTACTTTCTACATCGTCTCTTATCATATATACTTCCAAAAACGTGTTTTATGCATTTATATTAGTTTGCGACCGTGCCCTACCTAAATACCATTAATACTACAGACAAAATAACAGTTACTTCGCCAAATATTAATATCCAGATTCACAAACCAAAAGTTGAAGTTGAATATCCAGATTGACAGTTGACAGACTAGACATCAACCAACATGCGATTGACTTTTTCAACCCAAAAAGGACGTATGAACATACAAATAGTAGCTGTCAAATAATATCGACGGTCATAACGTACGTCAGTCCATCGAATGCACCTAGTTTTTTCTACCAATAAGAAGAATTAATACACATAATACGTTTATTTTGTCGATTTATTGTATCCTGCATTGATTTATTTATAATTTGTTTTATTAATTGTCCCACAAAAATGATTGCATCTTTATTGCATTTAAAGAAAATCGATTGTTTCCTGGTTTAATAGTAACGATCACTGCACTATTGCACATTGACACGTGCCTTTTCACGTAATTTATTGTGGCGAATTAAAAATACAGTAAATTATAAAGTATGAAAAAAAAAACTTTTTTCTTTAAAGTATAGACAGATAACCCGGGATGGGTTAGCAATTGGGCACGGGAATAAAAGTCACTTGGCGAGTGAAAGCTATTCATTTTAAACAAAAAAAAGTTTGTGAAGATGTTTGCTGTTTAATTAAATCAACACAAATTTTGGACGAAGTCACTTGGGGTAATAAGTATTATGACAACACGAAAGAATAAGTAATGAATAATAACAATATTTAAAATACTCATATTACATGTTCTAAAAAAAAAATAGCCACGTTTAAAAAAATCTATAAAAACCCTTTTTTTTTAATAATAATATATTTATTTGCTAAAACCTAAAAACATTTATAGGACTAAACACTATTATTAAGGAACTCAATTTGATAAAATTTACAAAATACTTCTTAGAGAAATTGGTGCATTCTACGTATAATGAGTAAACCAAATATAAAATATTACAAATTTATCATTGATATTCTTTTAGAATGAAATGACAATCAATTATCATACTTTAGTATGTCACGGTAATATACTTATACTGTGACTATGTCCTCTCACGTATTACATAATCGTCTCTAGACCAGACACGGGTTCACAACAGCTTATCTTACATCTTATCGCCGAGTAAACATGTCTGGTTTAGTTCTTGATATTTTTGCATAATCGGTGACTTCAATGATCTGTATGACTTTGGATGGATACCTTGAAGGTCATATTGACAAAGTTGCTGTAAGTTATGATTAGTGTTACTGTGATAAAAACTTTTTGATAAAGACATACATTCATAATAATATTAGTGGTCCAGAACGCATGCTTTGGAATATTTTAAATAATTTTGTTATTTTTCAGTAAGTTTTTTTTGTTAATGATGATTTATATGTGATATTATCTGTATTTCTTGTTTTCATCAATAAAGACACAGATCCTTTAATATATCAAGACTTTACAAACGATCAAGTTGTGAAGTATTCCTGAGGGCAAAATTCATCATAATATGTCCATGGGTGTGACTCGTCAACTTTTTAGACAGTAACACGAAGTTACATATAAAATAACCGCCTACTGGTTTATTGAAAAACTTTAGTTCTAATAGTTTAAGTATTTTGCGTACTGGTTTTTCTCTAATAAGTTTGTATAAAGCGGCGTATTTTTTTGCCTGTTTTAATAAAAAAAAGCGCGAGCTGTATGCCTGTTTCAAAACTTAGTTTGTAGTTATTTTTACAAATATGGTAAGCTTCCTTCATATCGATACAAATCGTTCCTTCTAGGTTAAACCCCAAACTCTAGATACTAAAATTGATTATCGTATGATTGATACTAGGTCTTTACCTATGAAATTGTCGTTTTAATTGAAAAAAATCAATACATATTTTTTATTTCTATTAATTAAAGTGATCATCCATTCATGCAATCGGTGCATCTTTGCCAACGCAGTGGCAGTTTATTCTTGCCCTTCTTAAATAAATCAACTAGACGGGAGCCTCTCGGTTATTGATTTTTTTTCTGCCAAAAAGTTATCCAAATTCTGGAAAAAGTCGGCGGATTAAGGGAGAGCTTCCAACCCCAGCTCTTGCAACTTGGAGACCGTCTGCTGTGCAGTATGAGGTCGCACGTTGTCGTGCAGGAGCAGCGGAGTCGAACGATTGACCAAAGCTGGTTGGAGATGTGCGAGCTTCTCCATCATTGTGTTCAGTTCTTCACAGTACATATCTGCAGTAATGCTCAACCCGTTTGGTAAGAAGCTGTGATGAATCATACCGGCGCTAGACCACCAAACAGTGACCATAACTTTCCTAGGGGTACGTTTTCTTTTAGGGCATTGTTTAGTTGCTGAACCAGGATTCAACTAACTTGTTGAGTGCTTGCGATTGTCAAATAAAATCCATTTTTCATCGCAGGTAACAATACGGTTCAAAATTCTTTCGTTTGTGTGCCTGTTAAGCCAGGGCACGTCTGGCACGCTGGTCATTGAGTTTGTGGGGCATCCATTTGTCAAGCTTTTTACCTTGCCAATTTGACGCAAATGGACCAATATTGTTTTGACGCTAACGTCGAAAGCTGCTACTAATTCAGCCGTAGATTGAGTATCATCAGCTTCCACAATCGCCTTTAATTCGTCATTGTCGACCAAAGTTTTCGGACGACCAAGAGGTTCATTTTTCAGGTCGACATTTCCAGAATGGAAGCGGGCAAACCAATAACAGGCGGTGCGTTGGTTTGTAGTATTAGCTCCGTAAACGTCGTTGCGTGCCGCTTGTGCCGCGTTGCTGCCACGACGGTACTCATATTCCGTAATAACTCGAATTTTTAACGTATCCATGATGACGGAAAAGATTCAAATGCGATTAAAACATAACACTAATCAATAAACAAACAACTACTCTGGAAAAAGAATCCAATATTTTTTAAATTTGAAAGTAAAATTCTTGGCCATCAAAAAATATTTTGATTTGAAATAGCCAGTACCGCAAAACGGCAATTTCATAGGTAAAAACCTAATATAAATAAATAACGTCATATTACATCTAAAGATATAATTATTACTGTGTATTTTTATAAAGAATATTTTGAAATTGTACAATTTCAAAATATTCGTTATAAAAATCAAATCCATGATTTCGTTCACGACATCTGACATCCACGTGGCTGTAGACGCATGGCATGTGTATAATACAGTCAAAGGTCAAGATCAAATGAATCAAAGTAGAATGGTTTGTTAACTCTTAACTAACCGTAGTACTACATGTGTTGTGTGTAAGTGAGTTTGACCTTTAAAAACAACGTGTATATCAGATATTCTTGCTAATTCCGACTAACGCTATGGTACATAATTTACTTTTGTAGAAACGAATTATATGTTATATGTAATGTTAAGTGAATATTACTTAACTTCAAAAGACACAGATTCTTTAATCCATCAAGACTTTACAAACGATCAATTTGTCAAATATTCCTGAGGGCAAAATTCATTATAATACAGGTACTCCTAATTTTCCCATCTTTCATTCCCAAAGTACCTGGATGACGGGAATAGGCTTACCCCCTGTGAGTGGGATAAAAAAAAATTGGCAAAATGTGGGTGTTTAATTTAATACTCCTCTGCCTACCCTTTCGGGATACAGGCGTGCGTGTTTGTATGAATGATTATATTTTTATACAACTATTAATGTACAAAGCACAGCAGTGAAATGTAATGTAGAATTACAATCGTATTTTTGTAGTCGAGTAGCAAAATTATGCGAGTGTTTTTCTACAGTACCATCGCTAGATTCAACAATAGGTAAAACTTTTTAATAAAAAATTAAAACGACAAAAAGAGAAAGGAACTGAAAAGTGAAAAATTAACTTGTTCGTGTAACGAAACTCCTACACAAATGTAAATATTTAAATAATTATGAGTGGGCGCCAAACATACAAACAAGCAAATTAATTATATTATTAAACCTTAGTTACTCGCGCCTAAAAAGTTACGAAGTAGTCGCGTGGGGTGTCCAACACCCCGTTTTAGTTAATAGAATAAAACAATATATACATGCAAAATCAGACTTTTATTGATTAGTATTTTTGAACATACATATTAAACAACGTTTAAACTTCTTTATAAAGTAAAACAAGTAATAATAATATTTGTAATAACTATTTTAAAAAACCTTAGTTTCTGGTATCACAACTTTGACAGACAACAATCATGTGGTCATCGCACACATTTCCTTGGCATTTAGAGCACGTAGTCTTTGTTTTTCTGTCTTTGGTTCTTGGACGTATTATACATATTTTGTATGACAGCGATTGGATAGCTCTAGAAGATGAATCATGCTCATCAATTTCATGAATCTCTTCATGAATCAATCAATCACGTGGCACAACCGCATACAATCGAGCACTGTTCGCGACTGATTTACAGAAGTCACGCACTTATACGAAGCTACTAAGGAAACTAGGGCGGTAAATTCAAATTTCAAAAGATTATAAACTTTCAAACACGGTCTAGGGTGTCTGGTACCCCACGCGAGCAATAAAGGGTTAAGTAAAATTATGGCAGCGGCGATACGACGGCGACGCGTCTATTTCCCGAAGTGTTTACAAATTTTGTTTTTTCTGGCCAAAATAAGTAACTACAGGTCTTCCTCATGTTGTAGTATCATTAGAACTACATATGTGTGCTAAGTTTCAACAAAATCAGTTCATAGGTGAAAAGTCAATGGGTGAACATCATTCATCCTCTATTTTTCTACTTTTAGGGATGAAATATTTATTTAAAATTGAAATGGGACCAACTTCGAAGTATACCCTATCCAATACAAAAAATGATCGAAATTGGACTCCCCTTTTAAAAAGTTATGCGTGGTCATACATAAAAAAATGCGGGTTGACTTGAGAACCTCCTCCGTGTTTCGTCGGTTAAAAATATACAAAATCATATTGGCATATTTAATCCAGCACTTTGTCTTGACTGTGCGCGCATTACTTAACATATTTAAGACCTTGAAGAGAAAACGGCAATCTATAGGTATTACAGCAATAACATACTCGTATATTATGTTTGATCTACAAAATTTCAAAGCGTTAATTTAGATCACAAAGTAAAACTGAAGAATGATTTAGAATAACAAGAATAGTCACTGTCCAGTTCTTAATTAGGGGTATAAATAATTTCTTACATTAAAAAGATTTTTTTCTATAGAGAAATAATTTGCAAGCAAATGATCGATGAACATTCATACTTAAAAGATTTTCTTTCTTATACTTATTTACAATGTTTTTCTAGTTCCTAAGTTATACATAAAGACAAACCTTTAAAGGAAAAATATTTCTCTGTCAAAAAAGATCATTATAATAACGTAATATTTATTTAATCATTCAGTGTATTACGGTAGTCACTTTTGTTTTTGAGCAGTGATTTATCTGTTTTTTAAGTTATGTTTAAGAGAATGCTAATTTAAAGGAAGGAAAGTTACTACAATTGTTTTTTAAAACCCACCAAAGAAATAATTTTATGACACTTACCAGCTATGAATATAACACTCAATAGCAGTACAATCATTGTTGATTCTTCTATTGTGTTTCAAACTTTTCGATGTCAAACGCTGGTAAGTTAAAAAACTAAACGTAGTCAATAAAACCTATTTTATGATCTTGTATAAACCAATACTTTACTACACTACTAAAATTAAAACTTACTGAAATTGAAATAAGAATAACTTGAATTGTATCGATATAAAACTCTTTGACACGTATTAGGACCGCGTACGTTCGGAATGGAATCTCGCGCCAAACTGAACGGGAGACTGTGATCCTCGGCCGAGAGGAATCCTTTACACTGTTATTAATATTTGCGTGAGGACTTTGCACTTTTATAACGACCTTTTGCTTGCTATATGACACATCATTATCAAAATTAAATTTAGGTTTATGAATATAAACGATAAATGCTTCATTTGCACGGATGTGTTTATTAAATTTTGATCCTAAGGCAAACGTTACACAAGACTCAATTAACATTAATATCGTGTATATTACACGTAATTATTTTCTATATGTGTAAAGGAATACCTAGATGTACTTAGGATTTCTTTAAGATTAAATTATGGCGCATATTCAAATGTGATTGGTGTGTTGTCTCAGTTGGCTTGATAGATGGCGCCAGCTACAGCTAAGATTGGTAAAGCAGCGTTAATGTCTATTACTTGACTTTTTGGTTATTGTTTTGACTCTATGTAGCTGTCATTTGAGTGATTCAAATATTAGAAAATTAATTTATATTGTTAATAGAAACAGAGCGACAAATTAACTTTAAATGTCGTTTCTTTGTTTTACAGGTAATGTTTATACTTTGTACATAACGATAATGTAATTAGGTAATTAGTGTGAAGGTTAAAATTAAAAAAAACTTTGTTTTACAGAGCAACACATGGTTTAATTTGTCATCATAAACTGAAAAGATAAAAATTTAGACCAAGTGTCTTATATATGAATAAATCAACTTTCAAGCAATAAATATTTAAGTGTGTAATAAATAATTAAAGTTAGTATCCCTTCAATTTTACGAAAATGTAAATAATTGGTGTACCTACCGTTTTATCGGTAGTATGACGTTCCTAGCATATATAAAAAGACATTTTAGCAAAAGACTACTATAAAATTTGAGACACACTTAATAATGAGTATTTCACGGGTTGCGATTCGATTACTTTAATGTAGTTACAATGCATAAATATGGTGAAGTACCAGCAGAACTCCTCAACTATTAACGTCCTTACATCAGGAAAAGCAATATTTTGTCAGTCCCAGTCAAGTTCCAAGTCTAATGCTAAGGTTGATCGCTTATTGAACAGCAGGTATAGTTTTATATAGTAGTAGATTCTTGGGATTAATTTAGGTTTGCAAAGCGTAAGTGAAACCACTGGTATTACGAGTGTTTTTTAGATCGTGTGCATGTTGGCCAACTTAATAGATGTATAAAACCTTAAAATCTAGATCTAGATCTAGATTTTTTCTATTATAATAAATGTTGGAATTAAACTCGTCGGCGTACAAGCACACGGCCCACCCAAGCCGTTACCGGTGCCTAGAACTTGACTCTATGCAGCCCCTTTTTCATAAAGCTTAGGTAGGCCTACTAATTTGAAGAAAAAGAAGCATTAGTGTCAGTTTTGATGTTCACTGTCTACAAACATGTTGATTATGTAAACATTTTAGCATCCTGGGTAGTACCAGATTTATCTCAAAACTAAAAAACAAAACATACCTACTTTTCACTCATTCTATCAGGCGTTAAAGGCCCCTACAATCAAAAACCTTTATCATTTTACACGATCACCATACCTTGTAAATTCAACATTGAATTTTTCCTCGCACAAATATTTTAACCCATCATACTTTAATAAAAAGCTTATAAAATTTCATTACATGGTCTTAATGTCACGTCACATTATCATGATAGGTCATAAATGGATGGAATGGAGTATTCATATAAATATAGGTATAAATTATATTCGACGATACAGAAAAAATGCAGAACCGTGTTCTACTTATTCGTCAAATACAATTTGTTGTTGTTAAATATCTTTTTTCAAATTTTGTCTTTAACATGACACCGGGTGATCACCGACATGATCACAGCTACCTTTTTTTAATATACAAACATTTATTAACTTCTTTTCTCAAACAGTTTATCTATATTTACAAAATTCTTTGTCTTGACTGACGGATAAACGCACAATACAAACCGTAAGTCGTAGAGACGTGAAATTTACAGGACGTATTCCTTATATAATGTAGGCATCCGATAAGAAAGGATTCTTGAAAATTCTACCTCAAGAGGTTGAAAAGTGGTGGCAAAGTTTGTATGGGAACACGTGTTTGCTTGGCCTGATCAACAACAAAAGGCAGACAATGTGGAGTGTCAAGTTGACAATTGCATTTCCAGAGAGGTGGGACCTGGTGTCCTGTATTACAGGTGTAACTACCTACCACAGGCACCAGCGTTCCACAACCAGAAATTGTCCGTTTTAGCTATATTTTTGCATATACCATTGTTTGTATTTTTTGGTTGGTAGTGAGGAATAAACGTTTTTATTATTATTATTAAAACAATAAAAGTCAATCATGCGACAAAAAAACGAAACTGTAAAATATGAATAAAAGTCAGATTCATTAAAATATAAGTCTTTCATAATATTTGACGTTGGTTGAGTTGGAAAAAGAAATTCCGAGGCATTGCACATTTTAGAATTTTGTAAAAAATAATTGCAAGACAATTAAAAATAATAAACATACCCATAGTTTTATAGTAAAATAAATAATTACATAATTATTTAAAACGAAAAAAAAATTGAATAATTATTTTACACAAAGCTGCAAAGGTTATAAATTATAAATACAAGTGAGGTACAATGTTATAATAAATGGCGTTATAATAAATGAAAAATGTTTCAGTATTTTTTTTTATTTTATTACCATAAGTTTTAAGTAAAAATAAATAGGTATTATTTACGTAAACAAGTAACAATATTTTGTAGGACCTTAAAGATGAAAGTTTGTAGGAAACTTCGTCATTTTGTAGTTAAAAATGTAAAAAATTGGTAGATGAGCTTATGGTTAAAAGTAACAGTATACTATATCCCGCTGTTTGAAAATTCACCCCTTAAATTTAAAAATGCCAGACTGTATTTCACATGGGCAGTGTAAAATTGTTAAAAATGTTGTTTATAAAGAAATATTGTCATAAACACTTTACGTTGCATCTTTAGCAAAACATTTTTTGTCTGACTGTTTGCGACGATTGCATCACGCATCAATTTTTAACCAACTTTAAAAATAACGTTTGTGTAGGAGTGTTTTTTTGAATTTGTTACCTCGATTTTCGTCAAATTGTTTCGTTACCAAAGCGATTTGGTGAAGATGAGTCCCATTTTCTTCATGGAGAAACCGACAACGGGAAACAGAAAGGTGAACGGCACGGGAGAGTACTAGCCCTTTCCTGGTCCCTTTCCGCAGCCTCTTAAGCGGATATCACTTCTTCAGAAAAGAAGGCGGCACAATCCCAAACAATGGATTGACAATGGACAGAACCATGGCATTTACCGAGAAAGAAAGTCTACCAATAGCCTCTTCAGCCAATCCTCTATGATGGGCCCAACCGCGTTGTGATAATAATTGAGGAGGAAAAACCCAACATTCACTCGGTTTGTAGACCCCAGAGACGACAACAACCGAGGATAAAACTCAAAGAATTGCCATTGCTATTAACAATGAACGCAATGAAATGAATGAAAAAAATACGATGTCTGAGGTTCGCCATCATGCGGACGAAGTCGCGGGCAAAAGCTAGTTTGATATATAAATGGACATTTAATTTTGGTTTTAATTATATCCTTCTGCAATATAAGTAGAATAAATTTGAAGAGAATTAAATATGAAGCGATAGTAGCTTATTACCTAAGAAGTGGCAGATGCGAATCCCACCTTGTATCGAAACCCACTCGTAGTCACCATTTATAACTACGTAGTAAAATCACTCCTTTCACAAGTGCTTAGCTTACGTTACTTAAAAGCGTGTTGACGAGAATAATTGAATTACATTCATTTTAATAATTTAAATCTTTGAATGTTCAATTTTGGATACAACACTATTACTTATTGTTTCCAACAAGCAGAAGTATACCTAGTCTTTTGGCATTCCCGTACATATATAGAGGTAGTAGTAGGCGTTGTTATTCTACTTAGTAGTAAGCAAAGGTGTAATGTGACAATAATCAGAGGAACTATATTGGGATTTTGGTGGATTATTTACTTTGTAAATGTACGGTAAATCCAAGTAAAGTTGTTTGGATCAAATTTAATTTATATCTTAAAAACTACAGCTAAACAATAACGTTCGCAACCATCTTGCTAGTAAAAGACTAAGGCATTCCATAGCGTAAATTGCTTGATATATTTTTGTAAATAAGACGTGTTGTGTTATTCTTTTGACAGTGACATAGGATATATATTATGAGAAGGAAAATTATTTTCGTAGCTGTCATATTTTAAGGGTTATCACCCTGAAACATAACACAAACAACATACCTACGCAAATTAATTTTATTTTTACAATCAAAGATGGTAATATATTCATAAAATTAATTTGTGACTACATGTCTATAATCCTTGTATAGCGCAATAAAAGTTAAGATATTATTGGATTTTTCATCGAGGATTTTAGGTTCAAATGGAATCACGTACACTACCAATGTGAACCCACTCTTAACATAAGCGTCTATAAGTGTTTATGTAACAACGTCATCGGAGACCAGCGTCATTTCTCTGTACAGTAAAGGAACGTGGTTCTGTATCACCGACTCCCTTCTGTAAACAAGGAGTCTGTGTAGACTCAACGTGTATACGATGTTACATAAACACCTATTTAGCTAAACGCTTATGTTAGGAGTGGGTTCACGTTGGTGGTGTACTTGGTCACTTTAAATACAGTCTTTAAGTCTCTAGAGAGACGCAAATCTTTTCTGAAGTGGACCGAATACTTTTTATTTATTAACCGACTTAAAAAAGGAGCAGGTTCTATGTTCCACTGGAGATATTTTTTTTTGTATGTTCAGCGATTACTCAAAGACGCCTGGACCGATTTGGAAAATTCTTCTTTTGTTTGGAAGACTTCCCAGGTGGTCCCATGGTCATCAGGTCAGGATCTGATGATAGGATACTAGAGAAATGGAAGGAACTCTTCAGATTTTATAGGCACAGTTGAAGCAATTTGGGTATTTTGAGGCGCATTGAAGTCGGTGATACTTTTTTTTTACTTAAGGTCTACTACTAACAGTTATTACAGTGATGTAATACGCATTAATATACAAAGTTTTTTTTTACTACTGCACCGCCGATTATATCATAGGTAAACACAGTATGCATATTTTTTTACTTTTGCAAGGAACAAATTAAAAAATTAATATGAAATTAGTAAAAATGTATACACAAATGAAATGGTTGACCTGTAATTAAGTAGAAGTGGAGAAAATAATCAAGCATGATAATTTTTTTTTTGTTTGCATTTACCTGGACTCGTTTACAAGCTTACAAAGACGGATAATCGGAAAATTCTCGCCAAGTACAGTTCGTCGAAGTGGTTTCACCAGGCTTGTGATAGGTTCTCAGGGAGGTTTACGGGGAACTTAAAGGAATAATTTATTTAAAAGCTGAGAGCTGAATAACTTATAGATTAATCTGAGGTCTATAATATCTCTGCGCTTTTCAATGGTAATCATTTCGAAATGGTCAGTTTATTAGCATAGAACTTTTTGTTGGTTATTAATCCCGGCTTTATGTCACCCCAGGTGGTTTAAAACCTTTTTTGGATACGCTCAATTCTGAGTGAGTGAACCGCGTAATGAGGCATCCAAGCGACACTACAGCATTCTAAAACGCTGCGGACTAATCTACAATACAGTGTTCATTTTGTCTACAAAATGAACACTGTATTGTAGATTACGGTTTAACTAAAAAAAAACTATGGTTTACGAATTATTTTGCCATTGCGAATGATGTATCCCAAAGTAAGTAAAATCTTTGTTATAGTACCATCTATATGTGGTATAAAAGTTAGTTTAGTGTTTAAAATGACACCCAAATCACGAATGACCTTAACTTTGACCAATAAAACTCCGTTAATATCTTATTCTGTACTAGCCGTTCCCCGTAGTTTCACCTGCGTTTATGACCACAGCTCCACTCTTAAGGCTAGTAACGTCATCTTACATAGCCTATACTATTTTTCATGAATCTGGCTATCATACACAAAAAGATTTTTTCATATCCGACTGGTAGTTCCAGAGATTAACGCGTTTAAACAAACCAAGAAAATCTCTCTTCAGCTTTATTATATTAGTATAGATTTATGTTCTGTAATTTACCTCTAAACTTGATATGGCTGCACTTCATACAATTTAGGCCACAGTGTAAATGGTAGTCTGTTCAAATTTTCTTGCAGAAATGTGGCCTTGTGATCTAAAGATATTGTTTTCACAATCTTAAAGCCGTCTGCAAAAAGGAATGGACTGGTAATTTATAAAAATATTAAACAGGATAGGTCCTAAGTATCCTGTGGAATTCCTGACGAAATCATATAATGTATTAATTTATAACCATTGACTACTACAAAAAAAAATCTGTACACAGATAAGACTAACTAATTTAAAAGCAAACCAGACACCATACATTTTTAGTCTTTTTAATAATATTGCGTGCTATAAAATGCTTTGGTGAAGTCCGTAATACAATTTTCATACTTTTATCTAAAGCTTAAGACAGCATTTCAATGTATGAGACTAAATTAGAACAGCTTGAACGAGGTGTGGTAAATCCATACTGCTGTTAATAAAGGTCTCTCGCAAAATAACACTGTATGCACAGACAGATCAAGGGGGGAATATTATCAGGGCCTGCTCCTTTGGTTTGGTCCAGACTGGTTAACTTATGCACAAAATAAGTCTATGAAACAAAATATCTGTCATGTCATCGAAATTCTTGCCATTATTTAATCATTTCGCCAAATTATAACCGTTGAAGTGATTATTGACTGATTCATAGTTGACTTAAAAAAAATTGCCTATGATATCGAGATTAGATTTAAGTTTAACTATGCTATTCAGTATCAATTCTCAACAAAGCCTGCTTCGCAAACTTTACAATTATTATTATTAACCAGAACAATGTCAAGCAATTTACCACTATTATTTGTGATGTTATTACACAGGCGGAGATTGTTAACAGATGCAAAATCAGTTAGTTTTTTACCAGTCTCGGCAGCATTTGGCTCAGCTGTGCTTTGATTAACTACGGTTTAATGGATCATGCCTAAATTAAATCTTCCATAATAAATGTGTAAGCATTACTATTATATAAGTGAATGTTACAGTTCGTAATAAAATGTTCAAGCATAGCAAGCAGTTACTTTCTTAGTAAGTAGACTGCTATAGGAATAATTTTTTTTGTTACGGCAATTGACACTTCCCCACTATCTCTATCGCTATGATATCCTGAACTTTCCCTATCACGTTTATAAACCAAATATCTACAATCAAACAATCCTCAATTTAAAATCCTACTATTGAGTCAGGTCTCTGTTAAAATGATATTATAGCTACAAGTGATTACAAAATATAAATATCTTTGTCTTCGTGCGCTTTTTGGTCGTAATTTTGTCAATTACCTGACTATGGCCTTCTTGTATAGATCCAAAGGCGGACATAATACCTTAGGCATTTTCTACAAACTGAATACTCTCAATACAACTCAATGAAAAATACTGACAGACAGCGGTCAGTAATTAATTTACTCAGTTGGAAATTTTGTGCGTCCGCCAGATACGAGGGCTACACTGAAAATTTCGGGAATCAAGGAAGTGACACAACATTACTGTTTAAAAATGTATTTATTGCTTTTCGAAGTATTCTCCGCGAAATTTGACACATTTTTCCATACGATGGAACCAATCATTGAAGCAACCATTCCATTCGGAACTTGAGGTCTCCAAAATGGCCGTTTTGTAGGCGTCCACAGCTTCCTCAGGTGATGAAATCTCTGACCACCCAATTTATTCTTTATTTTAGGGAAAGTATATAAATCATTAGGGCTTAGGTCGGGACTGTACGGCGGATGGTCTAATAATTCTATGTTTTCTTGCTCTAAAAACTCTTTTGTTCTGTGCGCGGTGTGAGAACTCGCATTGTCGTGATGGAGGATGATGCGGCGGTTGCAGTTCTCTTTACGGAGTTCGGAAACGACCTGTGACAAACAAATGCTAGCATATCATTTTGCATTAACCGTTCTTTGTCCCGCAAGAGGAATAGTCGCAACATGGCCGGTTTTGGAGACAAACGTGGCCACCATTTTTTTTGCAACACTCCGTGAACGAACAATTTTAGTTGGCTTTAACTCATTTTCGAACACCCAAACTCGTGACTGGTTTTTTGTTTCGGGTTCGTACGCGTATATCCAGGATTCGTCACCTGATACAATGTTGTATACAGCATTTGAGGATCCTGCGTGGAATCTTTCGAGCCGCTTTTTGCTCTTCACAGAGCAAATGCGGTATCCATCGGGAAAACAACTTTTTTACACCTAATTGTTCATGCAAAATTATTTGTATTTGACTCATGCCCATGTCTAAATTTGCCTGAATTTCGCGGTATGTCACATGTCGATCTTCCTCAATCAGCT
Source organism: Euplagia quadripunctaria (assembly GCA_963859945.1). Lineage (NCBI taxonomy): Eukaryota > Metazoa > Arthropoda > Insecta > Lepidoptera > Erebidae > Euplagia > Euplagia quadripunctaria. The sequence continues at coordinate 12,521,141 of OY982569.1, forward strand.
TACGCACAGCATCAACGTTTTCTTGGGTGACTGCAGTTTTTGGACGACCTTGACGGGGAGCATCACTGAGCTTGACACGTCCACGTTGAAATTCATCAAACCAGCGTTAAATTGTAGTTTTGGATGGGGCTTCATCACCAAATGCAGAAAGCATCCGGTCAACACACTGTTTTTGTGTTAAACCGCTTCGAAAGTCATAATAAATCATCGCCCTTGAATTTTCTCGAGTCAATTCCATTTTCTCAACGACTAAACAAGTTTGACAAGACCTTGTGACAAGACCGAGAATCTTTTTTTAAATAAATAAATGGCATTCGATTTTTAAAACCAAGGAGTTTTCAATTAAAAAGATTTTAATATGATAGGAATAGTGGAAATATTCTATTCCCGATACTTTTAGTGCAGCCTATGTACAATGCAGCTACAGCGACAGCCACACACACTGCATCGCAAGAACTACCGATCAAACACAGCCACAATAAATAATGTTGCCTCATGTAATTATAATGTTATATTAAATTGGACGTCAAAACCCAAATGCGAGTAAATTTATTCGCGATCAATATTGACCTCATTAGGTTAGGGTGAGAGTTGATATTTATTTAAATGTCTTTCGAAAACAAAGGCATCTGTTTTATTCTTTAATCTGTTCCTGCTGATAACAAATTTAAGACATTTTTACAGAAATAGTTTCCATATCCGATTCTAAAGAAATAACATTCAGTGTTTGTTTATTATGAAATAACAAATATGAGTAAAACAGGGAATTCTTAGTGTGATTTAGAAATATACAAACTAAGTAAATAATAATAGTAATTTCGGCCCATGGGTTAATTGCTAAGAGCCTCGACCAACACTCGGTTGGATTAATGCAGAAGGCAGTCCTCCTCGATACGGCACGCATAGTGAGAAGGTTTCTATCTCTGGAACCCTAACCACCGGTAGCTTGGTCCCTGTACCCGATACCGGTGGGACACTATTTTTTATATTTTTAAATATATTTTGTTTTTTTTTATTGTAAGTATATTTAAAAATGTAATTTATATGTATTTGAAATAAATTAAGAGAATAATAATAATAATAATTTATTGGCATCAAGAACACATTACAGTTACATACATACATCACATAAGAATAATAACAAAAATGAATAATGTTTATTAAACAGTGGTCCCCGTGGTAGGAGATCCTGTTTTACGGGGAACAGCGTTCCGTGTTACATAAGCTGGTAGTACCTTTAATATTTATATGTAAAATATGACGTCAATGCCATTTTTAAACAATAAACAAATAATTTTAATAAACAAAATTGTGTAGCAAATCGCATTTGAGCCGGCACGCGCGCCTGCATCTGTGTGTATGTGTGTGTGTGAGTATGTGTGCGTATTTATGTGAGTGTGTGTACATGTTTGTGTTTATATATATTTCGGTATTGGGTACCTGTACGGTGTATGTTTATAGGTTATGTGTATGGTGATTTTAGCAACTCTTCTGTGTCGTCATAATTTAGAGTAAGTAGATAGTCTTTTAATTTATTTTTACATTGGTACCTGTTAAGGTAATATATTTCTAGTGTGCTGTGAAGCTTATTGTATAAAAACGTGCTTAGATACGGGAAAAATCATTGTGCGAAGGCAGTAAACGTGTACGTTTTGGGACAAACCGGCTCAGCTCTTCTTCTTTGTCTGTTAAGGAGTTGACTCTGCGTATTATTTTTAACTGAGAGATTTTTGTGTTTTATTGTGGTTGCGCGTAAGATGAATATTTGTCGAACTGTTAGTGCTCTGTACTCTGTATACAATTATTATGTAGGGTACCTGTATGGTTTGTTTAAGAGGACTTTAATCACCGATACGGATTCACAAAGAGCACTGTAGACCATCTTCTTAACATCGGTGTGTGCCGATATTCTCAGTTTTTTAAAGAGGAAGATGAGCTTCCTAATTCGTGCAGCTACTGTTTGTATGTGGGCGTTCAAGGTTAGATAAGAATCTACCTGTAGCCCAAGATACCTGATGACCGAAATATGTACGATTAGAAAGTTTTTTCAGTTTAGTAGCAATTTATCTATTCGTAGGCTAATCGTAGCGTTAGTGCTACGAGAGGTCTACGGATATCGTATATATTAACAGAATGTTTTTAATAGTATTATTTAAAAACTTCTTATATATAAGAATTTTAATGAAATGTCATTATAAATATAATAAATAACAAATTATATATATTAAAGCATTTCGTATTTGGCTTAGAGTATCTTACATAATTTGTACCACTCCACTTTGAATTTCAACATGTGTGGCGATAACAATCGCTTTGGTTGTTTTTAGCCCTCCGAAAAGTTATTATGCGATTATAATGATGGTGATATTATATAATTAATATTGTTATACAATATATTTTTTTGAACTTAAAAACAATTAAATTTACAAACGGCGGTCTTATGTCTAACTGCGATTTTTTAAGATATTTTTTGATAGACCAAGTAACATATTTACTCTTCCACTTTCTTAACACATGGCACACCCTCATGTTGTCCAGTAAATATATTTACTGAACTTACACAATTGCCGGGTTGATACGTTCTTAAAATATGACGGCGGGGTATGGTCATCATCCTCAATAGGGCCCATAATTTCTCACTTTCTAACTAGATTATTACAAATAGACACACGACTATAGCTAGTTACGTATATCGCTAGGAGCGCGTGACGGTTTCAATATACGACCGCTCGACTGCCGCACAAGAAGTGTCGGGCGCGCCGCTCCGCCTTTAAACATTGACTCCTTCCAGCACCGACGGTTGGCGCTGGCGTTGCGGATATGACGTAATTGCGACATGTATATATTTTATGTAATTTATATTTAGACCATAAATTCTCGATCAAGAACAAAACGAGCCGACAAACTTCCATTGGAGGTTAAAGCAGTTACACAAACTACTACGTGATCTACCAAGTAAAAATCAATCATCAGGTTACTCTCTATCCGTCTAATGCAGTTTGCTCATTAAACTGGGTAAGTTAGTAACGTGGTCCAAAATAAAACATAAATACATTTACAACACTGTGACACAATTATTTAGTTCGGTTGGTTTAGCACAGCGCGCTTTAGTTGTTTGTAAAAATTAAATCTTATTTTATTTTTTATAGAACTGCTGTTGTTATAGCTATTACTTGATATGGATCTTAAGGGTTCATTAATTATGTTTTAATACTTCACAAGTCTGCGACTGAGTCGTATTAATTGGGTACGATTTTCTATACTAACTTTTAAACTTTCACGTTCCATGATAATATAAATTATGTTAACGGGGATTAACGCGATCACGTATTTAGAAGGTATCATATACGTTTGATTTACCTGACGTTTCGACCAGGTTGCACTGGCCGTGGTCACAGGTGGACTGGCTCAGTGGTACACACTCTCCGTCATTGAACCCGTGACGTAGAAGGTTCTTCATCAGATATTTTTGATAAATATGTGTCTCGCCATGTACCGTCAAACACTATACTAACAGTGTCCCTATTCTGTTTACATCGGTTAGCTTACAGTTAAAAACGTACCGAAAAATGTTGATTTCTCGTGATGGTATGAAAAGTTCTGTCATTAAAAGGGACGCTTATAATGTACACTGGACAGCAAACAAACCAACCGGGCCCCCCGCTATCTTGGAACTCTGGTTCGACTTTCTCAAAAAGTATAAAACTTTTGACTATCAAAGTTATATCTACAGAAAGTGCGTTTCATGTTGATTAAAATAAATGAAAATTCATTGGAATTAATAAATTTATTAAGTGTGTATTTAGGATTTTACAAAGAAGAGTCGTTTTCTAGTCGTGTTAATCGTTAGTAATCATAAAATGAAAAAAAATTAAAGCCAGAAACAAAGAAAAAATTTCAAAAAAGTTTTTGGTCTGTATTGAGTATTCCTTCCCCTTGCTCGGATAACTGCCAACATCCTCGTATTCATCGACTTCAAAAGCCTGACGATGAAATCTTGAGGAATTACATTCCACTCTTCTTCAATTGCGATTCGCAGCTCTGGAAGCCTCGTTGGAGAAGGTACTCGGGCTCGAACCCAATGTTTCAGCTCATTCCATTAGTGGTCTACCGGATTCAAGTCCGGGATTCGAGCTGACCAGTCCATCGTACGAATGCCAACGTCCTACGCGACGTGGATGGATGAAGTCAAATTTTCAGGATTATCTACAGAACTTGGCAACTATTTAGATCTCAATTCTTTTTTGGCGTAGTCGATAACCACGTATATTTTTAATAATGAACTTGGCTCCAATTTTCACATTTATGTTTTTGATGGGATATCATCAGTTTTTGTAAAGACATTCATAATATTCATTCAAAAATAATGTGTAAAATTAACATTTTTCCGGCGTTTACGTTGTAGGGTTGTGTATATTACCTACTATTACCTATTCTCTCGAAAACAAATAATGCTACTATAATTTTGAAAGGCGCTACGTATGAATAAAAATCAATTGTTTGGAAAATATTTTAAATCGTAAAAATTCACTGTTTTCTGAGTTTTTCCTTTGCATACTGTAAAGCTTCGCTTGGCTTGAGAGGATTTGGGGTCGTGGTGTTAATGTGTAAGGAGAGTGATTGATAGTCAACAAGAAAACTGAAAGATAATATATTAAAACTGATCTAACTACATTAACAAGATAACTTTATAACGGCTTCATAGCAATGGCTCCGAAACTTGACAGCCAGTCCACTCTGACTCCTGGCCGCGGCTATTCTCCCTTCTGTTCCTTTTCTAAAGAATTTATACAATTCAAAGTTTATAAAAGAAAATATTTAAATATTATATTACCAGCCAGTCTTGCTCTACACCCGAAAGAGGTTCGGGCATCACAATACACACAAATCCCCAGCTAGACGCCAAATTTCAACTTTCTAGATCATCGGGAAGTGGGTAAGGTTTTTGATCTATATATCAGTTAGTTAGTGTTAAAAATGCCACTTTATTAACAATAATATCTCGATGACTGTTTAAGCTGTATTTATGAAATTTGGGGTTTTAGTTGATCTAAGGGGTTTTAATAAATAAACAAAAGTTTTAGTATTTATGTAAAATACATTGTGAGTTATTAAGATATATATATATGTGATTCGTGTAATATATGATTCGTGTAATATAACACACGGCTGCTGCGTCGCCAGCTCCTTTTTCTTGAACTTGGCTTGATATATTTATTTTGCAGATACAAATATATAGCTTAGTGATATTAAAAAAAACACGCTTTAATGGCGAAGCGAATTAAAAAGTAAAAAAGAATTCCACTATCCACCTTCTTGCTCCATCATCAGATCATCGTTACTAATCCCAATCTCCCTCAAGGGTATAGTAGTAGCTACTGAAGAGTTCCCCTATCTACCTCCTGCTATCAGATCAGCTCTAAGATGCCAAATTATAGTATTGTCATCCAAGATTTGTTTACATAGTTAGTTACAAGTAAAGCTAATAAAAGCCTTATAAAAGGTCAACTCTGTCGTTGATGAAAAAAATAATAACGGCTCGCAAAAACAGATTAAGCATTTAAGACCTGTGGCATTGAAACTGAAGTTATTGCCTCTATACAATAGCTCTAATGTAAAAGTAATATCCAGCCATTAATTTAAATTTAATCTCTTTTATTTCCTATAAAGCGAACGCATTGCTGTAAATGGCCATTCAAAGACATTTCATGTTCGTTTCAAAATTAAATGACAGTCATACGATAAAGTTACCCTTTTTTTATCAAATCAAAATTCTTTTACGGCATAAAAGGTAACTTGCGCTCTTCTTATGTGAGTAATAATGTGAAATATATTGGACATAGGTACTCATTTTAACGGCAAAAGAAATTTGAATAGGGTATTTCATGCGTGTCACACGTTTAGGAATATATTCTGAAGGAAAATAATAAAAATTATTAACATGGATCGTTCTAAAAATACTTGTATTTCTTACGTGAAAAGTATTTCGTACCAATAAAAGCCATTAAAGATATAAATATATTAAAGAAAGTAGAGAATAGGCTATAACAGTAGTATTCTTCATATATTATTATGGAAACATTTCTATAATTTTAAAACATTGTATACCCTTGACCTCCATATTTTATTAATTTGTGTTGTAGTACGATCTCTGTCTTCCTACCGTGCAGTATAACAAGTTTTACAAAGGTGGACTACCACCAATTCACTAGATTTGGCTAAGGCGTCGGACTTAAAATCAAGTGGTTGTGAGTTCGAACCCCACCACCACTGCCGATGAAGAAGGTCCACGTCCTCCTAGCACAATCAAAGTATCAGTCTACTCAAAACCTTATATTATAATACGACGCGCGGTCGCTCGGCCGCTAACAATGAGTCAGCGTGCCCTTCCATCGTGCCCCCGCCACTGCCGCCGACGCCGCGCTCCGCTCAAAAAATATTTATAAGGTGATGCAGCGGCACGGACACGCTTCCTACTCTGGAACGTTCTCGGGCGGCTGGGCGCTCCCGTGGCTTGCACGGTTAGCATTCAATATTGGATCTAACCGCAGCCCCTTAGTGTTTTTTCTTTCTATACACGGATAAAGTTGTTTGTGATTTTATTAAATAAATTGAGTCTGTTTGGTCTGCGAGTGGTTTTACTGAGGATCTCCCTAACAATATCTAAATCTAATAGAGCTAAAAGACTACATTTTGATAATTTTCCGATTTCGTTCATTTTTTTAACCGACGGAAAATGAAGGAGGTTCTCAAGTCAACCTGTATATTTTTTTTATGTATGACCACACATAACTTTTTAAAGGTTTCCATATTTCTTTTTTTATTGGATAGGGTTGAAGTTTTTTCGTAGTTGGTCTCATTTAAATTTCAAATAAAAATTTCAACCCTAACAGTTGAAAAATAGCAGAGGAATGCTTGTTCACCCATTGACTTTACACCTGAATCGATTTTGTTGAAACTTAGCACATATATATAGTTCTAATGACACCACAACATGACGGAGACCTGTAGTTGATTATTTTAGGCATAAATAAATTAAGGAATAAAAACTTTAAAAAAAAAATTAAACCGACGAAAGAAGAAAGGAACTGAAAAGTGAAAAATAAACTTGTTAGCCTAACTAAACTCCTACACTTATGTAAATACCTAAATAATTTTGAGTCTTCACCAAACACACAAACTCGAAAACAGTTCTGCAAATAGACGCGTCACCGCTTCCGTCATACGTAATAATTAATTTGCTTGTTTGTATGTTTGGCGCTGACTCATAATTATTATTAGGTATTTACGTAAGTGTAAGAGTTTAATTAGGTTAACAAGTTTATTTTTCACTTTTCAGTTGCTTTCTTTAAAATTGAATGTTGAATTTGTTGTTAAAAAGTTTTTTATACAAAGGATAATAAGATAAATAATTTGCTGTATAATATTCGATGTGTGTCAACAGTGTTTTGTAAATTTTTGCCTACGTCTGAGAGCGAGAACGCTGTACACGGATATCATACCCCTCTTCTCAATAAATGATTGATTGTTAGAAGGTTAACCTTATAGGTTAGGTTAGCCTGTTGGTCTAGTGGTTAGTGACCCTGACTACTAAGCCAGAGGTCGTGGGTTCGATTCCCACCCAGGACAAATAATTGTGTGATGAGCACGATAATTTGTTCTGTGTCTGGGTGTAATTTATCTATAATATGTATGTATTTAGAAATATATAAGTATGTTTATCAGCAGTCTGGTTACCATAGTACAGGCTCTGCCTAGTTTGGGATCAGACAGCCGTGTGTGGGATGTGTGAAGTTATTATTATTATTATTATTATTTCATTATGACATTAAAAAACACTTTGCAAAATTGTGGATTTCTTTTTAGTTTAAATAAAAAAATAGTGCTATGTGTATTGTACTGTTACAAAAGTTACACCAATTTATTACCAAAATAGACACAATTTATTTCAATAATTCGCAATTAACACAATTGCCAGAAAGGTAACAGCCACTTCAGTGCAGCATGGGTAGTACGCAGGTGAAACCTCCGACTCAGCAAATACTTATTGAAGTGCTGCAATGTCTTAACCACAATAAGCAGCTTCCTTCTCATGACGCAGTAAATACTTTCCGGTCTAGATAGAGACTTGCTGAAGTACGCTATCACGATTTTTTGATCGCCTTTCCATTACGACAACACACTGCCAATACCCGTGTTATTCGCGTTTGTGTTGACTGTAAATTCATTTTTCGTGGCAGGATAACCAAATATAGGCGTACAACACAGATGCGTCTTTAGCTCCCGGAATGCGATGTCACAGCTCGCGTCCCAACAAAAAGTTCGCTTCTTTTTAGTGAGTCGGTGCAACGGTTTTGCAACGACCGCAAAACCTTTAACAAACCGCCGGTAGTATGAGCATAAACCCAGAAATGCTCTAACCTATGTTTTAATGTAAAAATAAAAATAAACTAAAACTAACTTTCCTAAAATAAAAATTAATAAAATCGTTATGAAAATTGTAGAATACGTATATTATTTCGAGGAATAACATCGTCATCATCTTCTTGCTCTATTCCCACATTTATTTGGGGTTAGCGCAATGTGTATTCTTATTTCATTCTACTTTATCAATCGTCTACTGTCGTTTACTGCTTACTCCATTTCTAGACATATCCCCTTTACGTAGTCCATCAACCTTTTCTTTGGTCGTCCTCTACTCTGGTATTCGTCAACTTCCATAAAAGAAAGTCTCTTCACCACATTTTGCTCATTACTTCGCATTATACGTCCATACTCGTCCAGAATTGTCTATCATGGAAAGCGAAAGTTTAAAAGTAAGTAAAGAAACACAAATACCACGATATACCTATTAAGTATCACTGTTTGAGATACTTTATTTTAGTCGCGGTAGAATCTACTACCACTGCGCCATGAAGGTTATCAAAAAAGATTAGAGCTATAAGCTATATTAATACATGTATTAGATTAGGAAACTATATCAATGATAACATTATGAGAATTATTACACTGTTTAATACATAAACGAGCCTTGTAGAGGATTAAACTGTACGTGAGGGGTGCCCGCTCAGCGGGTATTTATACGATTAATTTCATATAACAGACTTATGTATAGGTAACCGTATTGTCGTGTCACCGAGAGCACGCAAAGCATTTAGTCTTACTTGGCAAACATTTCAGTGCCCGTAGGCATAACATACATACACTCACGCCTATCTTCCCTAAGGGGTAGGCAGAAGCGTATTTAATACCCACATTTTGCCTGCAATAAAGCCGCTCTTTGTACATTTTCTGCCTGACAAATGTATGCATGATACTTCTGCATACTACTGTAAGACTGGTGTACAAATAAAGTGTTATCTATCTATCTCTTTATCTATGCCAATAATAATTCAGTCCCACTAAAGTAATGGGGGGCAAGCCTATTGCCGTCAACCGGGTACTTTGGGAATTAAAGATGGGAAGATTTGGAGTATATTGTAAGAGAAAGGTAGATAGGAAGGAAATGCAGTGGAAAAAAATTGATATTGATTATACGGATGGATTGACGAGTACAAGCAACAGCTTGTCAGGGTCAAGACCTGTAACTCTGAACTGGGAAACCTGAGCCTTCTAACAAAATTCCTGTGTGCCGGTATAGTGCCAAGTATTTCAATAATATGGTAGCAGTTTAATGCAACATTGTGAATTATGAAGTCTATCAGGTAGTTTTACATGTATAAAGAAAAAAGGTCGAAACTGAGCTTAGCGAGTATAGCTACCGTGTTAAGTTTTTCGTGGTTAAGTGGTTCGTATTAGTAAACTTACGGGACGTGGTATTCGGTGTTAAGACTTTTCTAAGTCACGTAACACACCCGTTATTTAGGCACGTCGGGATCGTGCCTATACCTACTATTCGTTAGGTTACGTTCAGTTGCATCTTAGTGAATATCCGGTGTGTTTGTATACATGTATCCTTTAATGGCAACCCTCAAAGTATCACGAAAAATATCAAAGCCTATCCGTAAACATGAAAGGAGCTTAAAAACCAAGATGTTCCCTCGGCACTGACACCCGTTTCAGCACAGAAAACTCATACCTACCAATCTACTAATCAATCCTAACATTACAGGATACAGGTTCTATCATCCTAACATTACAGGATACAAGTTCTATCATTCTAACATTACAGGTCTATGATAAAATCATATTGTGATTTTTTTTTGGGTTATTTTTACAAACGAGTAGATGGGTCACCTGATAGTAAGTGACTACCGCTGCCCACGGGCACCTGTAAGGTGGAACTAGAGGAAGGGAGGGAAGATGGGAAGAGGGGTGAGCGGTAGCGGGAGGGAGGAGAAGGGGGGGGCGATGGGGAGAGGGAAGGGTTAGGGCTTCCAGCGTTGCTTCACTGCCGGTTTTCTGTGAGGCTGTGGTATCCAGTCGAGCCGGCCCATACGTGCCAAAGCATGGCTCTCCCACGACATACATAAGATAATATATTTGAATATAGGTACAGGAAAATCTATCGTAGTTACAATAGATGAACAAAACTAGTCTTGAGCTGAGCTTGGCTTCATTTACATTGACAGCAAAACGCCATAATACGGTTACACTTAGGCATTGCTAGATTCAAAAACAATCAGACGAAATGACATTGTATAATGCATACTACCTTTTAAATTTTCGCGTTCCATGATATATAATTATGTTAACGATTATGTAATGGGTAGGTACGTACAGTTAAGTAGCACGTACGTACTGTAGCACTCTCTTATGTGCTTATACTAGCCAGGGCTTTATCGAAAGGATTTTTCTCGACAGTTGTGTAGTTTATTGGAGATGTTAAAATATATTCTGATATCTGGAATTAAATATTTATGTGGCAAATACTAATTAATACATTCTCTTTATATCTTCCGTCGAGCTGCCAATCAATCCAGCTCGGTTGATGTCAAAACTCCAAGTATTTTCTTGTTTTTTTCTCTTTGCCTGTCAATTCTTTTTATACAATTCAAATAAAGCTAAAAGCGACTCAGCTATTTCATCACATGAAAGAACGTTATCCATACCGGAGAGGTCGGTGTGCTACAGTATGCAGTAGTAGTACGTAGGTACACGTAATATACGTAGGTATATAAATACATACTTTTGACTTGCCTGACGTTTCTACCAGGTTACACTGTCGTAGACTTGTAGACTGACAGCCTATCCCGTTACCATAATTTTATATTGTTTGCCGTAGTGAAAATGTAACTTGTCTTCTAAATTTGCCTAAATTGTCATTTTTTTCTGTTTTATTATATATTGTTCTACGATAGCAAGCAGACTAGCGAGGGCAGAAATATATTAAAACATCCTTTTACCGTTTTTAATTTAGCGACGTGCGAAGGTTACATTCATAAAGGCGTGAACGACCTTGTTAAAGTCTCAAATATGATAAGAAGCTCAGTATCCATAATTGATATGTCACCTATATTAAAATTGAGGTATTAAACACGCACTTTTAATACCTGCGACATATAAAATCCCCACCCTAAGAATTTCAATGTCTATTTATTATTAAGAAGGTGCTAGGGTACGGGGTAGCAACTTCTTATCTACGTTTTATCGAATTATAATTGATACAAATCTGAAGAACTGAGTTAAATATTATTCTAACAATATAACAGATTATTCCTGTCTCTACAAATCTATGTTTTCTTATTAAAAACAAATAGTTGTCAATCTAAATAAAACCATTATCGCATTAAAAATATTAATATTTGTGACCGATTTTTAAAAGCAACAATATAGGTATTTAGTTAACAGACAAAACAACTTTCGTACGTACGTCTCCTTTGTCCATACTTTTCTCGAAAGCCTCGTGACTTGGACAAGTTACGTCTCTTACAAGCTCTCGAATAAGAGATGTCGCCACGTGAAACTAACACAAGCAAGTTCAAACGAGAGTATTGCATGGTTCAATGCAGTTGAACTCTCCACATTACACTCGCTCAACTGCCCGCTGAACGATGATTATGCTTGATGCAAATCATGTTGAGTAACGTCGGACAAAAACGTTCCATTAATCAGTTAGACTGGTACATTTTGAGTGTAATTAAGTTCCAACAGCCCAAACTACTGACCCAGCTAAGAAGTTCTTTACTTTAAAACTTACGATACTTTAATCACGCTTTTTAAACTCATTTGGTTTTACATACATAGGAAACTCGACAAAGTCATTCGGCGAGTGCTTGGCGCTTGTGACTGATACAATTGAGGATCAATAATTTTGCAATTTATTATGGCTATCATCAACTGATCCCCACCTCCAGAAAGTTCCCGCACACGCATACTTCGCATAATGAGGATCGTCGTCAGAGCTAGTACTCATTTATTACGTTGCACAAAACATTTGCAATATAGGGGTATTTTGGGTACAAATGTGTAAATTTCTTTATAAAATTTGTACTAGTGCCATCACACATCACCCACTCATTCAACCTTGTACATGCACTCTTCAAGGAATTAAACAATTTGTGCAAATTGGGATCAAAGTTTAAAATATAACAAATGTTGATTAAATCTCGCCGCAGTATTGATTGTACGTGTATTGAATTTGCATATATTATTAGGTATATCTATGATATTGCCGTTTTATATGAAAAAAATTAAACCATTTTTGAAGTGAAAACTTCTTTAGCGGCGTTGTGCACTTTTTCGGATGGGTAAAAAATGTTAAACTCGCGTCAGGATACATGACTCTGATCGAAAATTAGTAATTCAGAGCCCAGTTTCTTATATTAAAAAAAAAAATAACATTCGAAATTCAAACATTTATGAGAGGCCAGGAGCGCAGAACTTCCAGTGTACCCTATGTATACATTTAGATATGTTATTATCTACTTTTTATTTTTATCCTAGTTATATATATACAGATGTGTGTGTGTGTATGTTTATGGAAATACATTGCAAAGTTATGATTTCACTTCTGACGTGCATTCCAACGACTGACTGTTTTTTTTTCATATATTTCATTTCTAATAATCAAAGTGATCACCCATGCAATCGATGGATCTTTGCCAACAGTTACTTTACGTTAACGTTACTACTTTGGCAGTTTATTGATGATTGAAATCAGCTGGATGGGAGGCAACAAATTCTTCAAAGGTATTTTGTACTGCCTCTCGGTATTGAATTTTTTTCCCATCAAGATCCCAAATTCTGAAAAAAGTAAAAGCGTGTAAGGGCAAGGTCTGGTGAGCACGGTGAATGACAGAGAGCTTCCAACCCCAGCCAGCAACTTGGAGACCGTCTGCTGTGCAGTATGAAGTCGCGCGTTGTCATGCAGTAGCAGTGGAGAGGAATGATGGACCAAAGCTGGTTGGAGACGTGTGAACTTCTCAATCATTGAGTTCAGTTCTTCACAGTACACATCTGCAGTAATGTTCATCCCGTTTGGTAAGAAGCTGTGATGAATCACACCGGCGCTAGACTACCAAACAGTGACCATCACTTTTCTAGAGGTAAGTTTTGTTTAGGGCATTGTTTAGGTGCTGAACCAGGATTCAACCAACTTGCTAAGCGCTTGCAATTGTCAAATAGAATCCATTTTGTCGTCACAGGAAACAATGCGGTTCAATATTCCTTCGTTTGTGTGCCTGTTGAGCAGTGGAAGGTACGTCTCGACGCGTGCTTCGCGCTGGCGATCATTGTGTTCGTTGGCACTCATTTGTCAAGATTTTTTTCCTTGCCAATCTGACGCAAATGGACCAATATTGTTTTGACGCTAACGTCGAAAGCTGCTACTAATTTAGCCGTAGATTGAGTATCATCAGCTTCGACGATCATCAGAAGACGACGCGACGGCTCGGTACTTAGGATATTTCAATAAAGAACTTCTATTGTACGTCATTAGCTATAATGTTGCTATTCAGTTAAGTGTAGGCAGGGTACGTAACACCTCCCCCCTCAGAACAGCAACAATTGGAGAACTTTCAGCGAGAATGTTGCTGGTAGCTTTTTTTTTTTTGTTGTAGATGACTCTGCTTCTGCGTATTGATGGTTCTCGGAACTTCCATCTGATGATTGTGGCCTTCTGTACTTAGTGCACGCGTTGTACCGACGTATAGCGATAGTAATAATCAGTACAGTTGCACCGGATAGTGCGACACATAGTGGTATCGTCGTAGGGTAGAGCGATTGGTGCATATCTGTGTAATGTAGTTGCACAGGGTTCTGCATAAAGATTTTGTCTTCAGTTTCATGTAGACTTTTCAGGTGTAACGAGTTTAAATGAGGGTACGTTCTTCAATGACATTCTCGTTCATAGGAATTTCGTTTGTGTTAATAATCGTAAACTGTTTCGTGCGTGGCAGGCATCGTTGCGGGATTCTTGACGCTCACAGTGTAGCTCCGTCCGGGATGTTTTTGGAAAGGTGATCGTATAATATCTGCCGTCCATCTGTTCCATAGCTTCTTTGACCAGAGTGACTTTCAGGCAGGACTTCCCTAAAGATTGACTTACATATACATGGTTTTCTTCTTGTATTACTGGTTGGATACGTCCTCAGCTGCGTCTTCTTTATTTCGGATATTTGACGAGGTAATTGATATTACCGACAGTGACTATCGGAGTCAGCAGATTAGCGATGTTTGAAAATCTATACCGCGCCGCACACTGCCTCGAATATCCTACCGACTGCGCCAATTATGGAAGGTGGCAGTAGAAGGACTTGAAGAGAAACCGAAATTATTAAAATAAGAATTTAATTTACTAAAAAGAAATTACATTATTAACCTAACTAGCCTACTAAGTTCGGACGATGTCAGTACCGAAGCGTTCCTTCATTTCAATATTACCATTATAAATACTTTCAGTTCTTAGATCAAATGCGGCGACATGAAACGACGCGATGATTGGCACTTAGGATGTTTCAATAAAGAACTTCTATTGTACGTTTCAGTTCTTAAATTGGTTGCGGCGTTATCACATACAAGTAGGTAATCGAAGACGACGCGAAGGCTCGGTACTTAGGATATTTCAATAAAGAACTTCTATTGTACGTCATTAGCCACGTTACGTCATTACATTATAATGTTGCTATTCAGCTAAGTGTAGGCAGGGTACGTAACAGGTGCAATAACAGGCGGTGCATTGGTTTATAGTGTTAGCTCTGTAAACGTCGTTGATGTTGCGTGCCGCTTGTGCCTCGTTGCTGCCACGATAGTACTCATATTCCATAATTACTCGAATTTTTAACGTATCCATGACGACCAAACAGATTAAAATGCGATGAAAACATAACACTAATCAATAAACCAATGACTACTTTTGAAAAAAGAAATCCATGTTTTTAAAATAAAATTAATTTGAAATTAGAATTCTTAGCCAAAAAAAAAATTATTTGAAATAGCCAGTAATGCAGAACAGATATTTCATAGGTAAAAACATATTATTTTAATCATATTTTAATGTGTTTTATTGAGGCGTAAAAACGTATCACATCCACAACACGAACCGTTTCTATCGAATGCAGAGACACTAATAGGACATTCACCCACCAACGGCAAGTCCCAATTAAGACTCCAGTAGTAGCGCACCGACCACAAACAGCAGTAACGCTAGCGGTGCCAGCAGAGGCAACGTCCACCTCACGTAGGTGACTTACACCCTGGTGAATGCGATGCGAGACGTCCGAAACACGTCGGAGTAGCTTGACTTGACTTTACAAAAATCTATTTGCTAGGTAGTCAAGTTATAAATCGCGTTAGCAGCAGCTGCGCAAATGTAAGGGTCAGTGATACCTATTCTAACAACCGCTACTATTAGCTTATCATCATCACTCAATATAAGAACATCGCGTAATCGTAATAAATAACGTCTAGCATATCCTGTTTCTGTAAGGTAAGGTAAGTTTGTTGGAATCCGAGTTCATTACGTCAAATAAAATTTTAAGTCAAAGTCTTTTTTAATCTTTATCCAAAAAAATTCTTAAAAAATTGTTTGAAAACGTTTTTTATTTAACTAAATTTAAATAAATTATAGATCAACACAAAATCACCGCAACCATAGGTTGCTTTGTGGAAAGTAAAACAAATAATAGTTTAGAGACGGACACAGCAGCGTTTTGAATTCACATTTGAAAATAACACTACGGATCGTTACTAATCCATTCATGAACACAACATAAGACAATTTACTGTACGCATCAAACACTCGTGGTAGATGATTTGATTGAATGAAACTGTATGTGATCAGCCTCTACACATACAAAATCATGCAATGAACGATAAAAATTTGATATAAAAATGCGATTTGACATTACCGATACAGCGTTGTTACTAACATTCATAAGCTTTTAGGTCACTTCGACCACGCCCTCGGGCAGGTGCCTGAAAACACGTACGTCGCATTAAGTACAGACACTATTCTCATTTAACGTACCAAACGTTGAATTATCTTCCAAGCCAGTCAAACTATTCAAAATTGTTTGTAGTTACTGCTCCCAACCAAAAATAGGCAGCGTATTTTACCTTCTATGTTTCCACATTTTCTCATAGTAGGTGGGTGCCATGAAATAGAATCATTGTGTGTGGATCCTACGCTAATTTTAAATTTAGGTCTAGGTAAAAAATAGGAACAATACTTTTACAAATATAAAGACACAATAAAACAAATTAAGAATACGATACTGATCAGGTTGGTCCGCCCTACTTGCCGTTCGATGAAAAAAAAAGGTACTTGCACCTCAATGCAGCTACTGGGCCCGATATTGGATGATGTATGAACATGATGGTGACATGACTCGTTTTTTTGCCTACCTTTACCTGACAATATTATAAAATATCACGCTGTTATAAAATAACATAACAGAGTGAAAAAATAAACCTTAAGAAATAGATCAAAAAGCTTCTCTAATGTGGCATCGTAAATATAGACATATCTTCTTAAATGGGCGATGGAGACGCTGTTCCTAAGCAATAGGCCACTATCGCCGCGTCGTTGGCATATCAATAAGCTTCGGAACTCGGTTTCCGAAAGTAGACATCCTACACTGCTGATGTTGAAAATAAATATTTTGTTTCTGTGCTTGCAGAAATATTTTAAATAAAAATATGTATATTATATAGATTCAGTGGTAAAGATAATTTTATTTCTGTGTGATACTTTTAGAACGTATGTATATTCCTAACAGGCAGAACTATATGTTGTAAGTAGGCATTAGGGTTATTCGTATAAAACTAGTGTTCACCCAGTTATTGAAATTCGACCATAACCGTTACTTTTATTTTTTTTTTAATAAAAGAAAAATGGATTGTGATTGCAAAATTGGTTATATTTTTTAATTTCAAAGAAAATAAATTATAGATATTACTTAAGCTCGTTAATAAAAATGAAGAAAATCAGTTGAAAAATAAAGGAGAAAATTGTTCTCAACTGTTTTGTCTTTGTCTATTTATGTCTACCAGAGATCGCGTGGTAGTCGAATTTCAATCATGGGTTTTTCATTGGCCAGTATAACTTGACCTGTCATTGTACAGACTTTTTTTTTGACGTGACAACGTCTTATAAATTGGTTTGCCGGGTGACACTTCAAGAAACTGCGTTACGCTCCGCTCACGTTATGCGCTCACAATGAGAGCGAGTGAGAGGCACGCGTTTTAAATATAATTCTTTGTATAAATAAATGTTTTAAATTGTTACTATTATTTCATCCTTCTTCCTACTATACGAATGAATATTCACATTAAAATTATTTTACCACTCAAAGTCGTTGTCACGTAAAACTTTCGCCCGTATACCGACTTTACAGGCAACCAATTTTTTCTCTTATGGCTCACGGTTCGTTGTATAGACTTACTTACCATGACAGGTAATAACATGTACAGGACGCGTGTAATTTCATTAATCTGTTTTCACGTAATTTTTAAAGTTGTAAGACTTATTGTTTAAAAGTTTAGCTTTCTGCGCTTCTTCTATATATTAACTGTTAATATTCCAAAATTAACGTTACTAACATCGCGAAATTTTCTTAAAAAGGGGCACAAAGAATTCTACTCACATATTAATATAATACATATAATAACGCTGCTAAAATTTATCCACACCTTTCTGTAACAACCTGTATGTATATAGACTTATTAAGTACGATTCACACCGAACGGGCCGCGCCGGAGCGCATCGGAACGCGTTTTTAGTACGGTGATAGAAATTGAAGTTTAAATTAATTACTTTAAATTCATTTTTGCATGGAACTTCTTGTGGTCGCGGGCGGTGGGAGCGCCCACTTGCGCTCGGCTACCGAGGCGCGACTCGACACGCTACCCGTTCGGTTTGAATCGTACTTTATAATGCCAAATTGCAGTCGTAGCAAGTAGTAGCAATCCATAAATGTCTAAATACAATACGTGCCCATATACCGACATTAAATATAAGAAGATGAATAAAGCTTATGTCTTGATATTTATAATGATTTTAAGCAAGCATTAGACATGTTTGGTGTAAGTTAGTATTAAGGATATAAATTTAGAAAATATTGAAACCTTTTGCAAATCTAATAGTATGACGCTAAACGTCCAGAAATGCCATCACTTAGAATTTTCGAAAAAGAAAATATCTCTTCCCACTAATTACAATCTGTGTGATAAGATGTTATCAAAAGTGAATGAAATACGAGATCTTGGCATTATAGTTTATAGTACTCTTAGCTTTAAGCCACATATTAATGACATAGTTAAAAACTCAGCTCAAATGTGTGGTTTCACTAAACGGAACACTCGGGGTTTTAGGCATTTAAAAACAAGAATAATTTTATATAACGCCCTGGCTCGTAGCAAAGTCAAAATGGCAGTGTTGCCTGGAACCCATTTTATGCAGTCCATTCGCAAAGACTGCAGAGTATACAAAAAGCTCTTACTAAACATCTTGCTTATATTTCACAAGACATCATGCATCGCTGTCCTTATCAGCACCGATCGACTAAAATCGATTTAAAACATTTCAAAATGAATAATCTTTGTAACCGTCGCCGCACTAATGATCTCGTATTTCTTCACAAAATAGCGGATGGAGCAATAAAGTGTAGTGTAACCTAACGAAGCGCATCCTCCTTTCCGTTCTATCAAAACCTCCGAGACATTTTAATGATTGAAAATGCCACATTCCCATACGTAAAACCAACTTAGGTCTCAACGCACCTCTGACTAGAATTTGTAGAGAATACAACTGCAACTGCACACCTCAAAAGGTAGATATTCATGCCTCCCTACACAAATTCAGAAGTGTTATAGCAGTTTTGCTCTGAATACCTACTTACTTTTATTCCACACATTTATTATATATATGTTTGAAATTATTAATTATAGGTGGTACATGGTAAATGTGGTGTGTACCTGTAATGGGCATGCATACCAGACTTTTATGTCATTTTATTTCTCTGTCAGTGCTGTGTATGTTTGCTATTGGTATACTAAAATAAAAATAAAAAATTAATATTCATTATTAAACTTTCAAAAGTAAGAACTACATTCAAATCCGTCTGAGGAACTACGATGCCGTATACAAACACAATACATATTCAAACACACAGGGGTCAACCTATAAGATCGATCTTTTTGTATCAAAGATTTAAACAAATCTAAATAATTCTATGAATGTTTTTAGTAGTGAAAAGAAAATTAAATGAGGTTTATTTTAGATTCTTATTTTAAAATAAGTTAGTTACCTTCGCATTCAGTAATGAGATAAATAAACAGCTTTCATTTCGTACGTTACAATCACATTATACCGGTCAGTAAAGTCAGTGTAATTCAGTCGACACGTAGGAAAATCTAATCTCATCTTACTAAACACCACACTTAATTTTGGTATGGTATTTACTTAGTGGATTTGGTCAGTCGTCATGAACTTAAACTTTACTTTTTCATTTAAACAATTACTTTAAAACAACCCTCCTGACTAATTAAGCAGACTCCCCTTAATCGGCAAATAAATAATAAATAAATAAATATCGTGTAGTCATACACGATATTTTGGGTGTAAATAAATAGCAACTTTCTTCTTTATCAAACAAGTTTATCTTCAGTACAACGCTGAAAGTTGCTTGTACAATATGCTGTTTATCTTTTCACATCTGATCTTACAAGCGTAAACCACGAACAACGGTTGTAGACGTGCCACAAAAGGGGATTATAAGACCCATTTTAATAAAATACAGTTAGAGCTCGCGTTTATTAAATTCTACACAAAAGAAAAACAATTAAAAAACTTACCTGAACTGTTTATCGAAAGCTTCTCATTAACATTCAGTATGTCAGGTTCAGGGTAAATTTAAGTACTACACCGAAGCGATGTAATGAAAAAAGTTTGTAAACTTGTTGTTGGCTGTTTATATTTCATCACAAACAAAAGAGTTCTCGGGACCCGACTAACATGTTTCTGCAGAATCTTTGTGGAATTTACATAAAATTAGTTTTTGCTGTATATACCTCCGTTTTGTCTGTTTCTAGTTACAGTATGCAGTATGTTACAGTATAGTGCATGCATGTGTGCTTATGCGTGCCTGCGTGTGTTTGCATTGAAGCATGAACAAAATAAGGTACTTCAGCATATTTTCAAGACTTCTACTGTAAGACTGGTGTACAAATAAAGTGTTATCTATCTCTCTCATTAAGTAACATTGTCAGTACTAAAAAAATTATAGTATTTAAATTTTAGGAGTTAGGGAATATACTGAATCTTATTCTGTTCTATTTTAAATAGCTATACATGTTATGTTACAGAAAGGAGTGGTCAAATATTAGAACTGTTTTGTGTAACCCAAAAATAGTTTATTTAGCTTGAATACAAAATGAACTCTGATTTTTTTTTGTCGATAGATGCTTTTCGTTAGTTTCATTTTATGTAGACAGGTAAAGATAAAACAGTGTACAGTACCTTTCTGTCTTCTGTTTGCCAACCGATTTTCTTTTTTTTTTAATATTAAATATCAGTTATCAATAAACACATTTTTTTATAAAGAACAAAACAGTTGAGTACGTTTTTCTGCTCTGTTGGTCAACCGATATTCTTTTTTTTTCGTTTAACAGTTATTGACGAAGTTATGTTATCAATATTATTATTTTTTAAATTTCTACCTTTGATGTGACTTTCGTTTCATAAAAGTGTATGGTCTCAGATGTACAATTCACGAGTGTTCTAGGGCACATAGCTTTTGTCGTACTTTGTAATATAATTTTTTTTCGAAGTAGTCTCTACTGTCAGTAATACAAGTCTTCGTACCTGTAAACCAGGTGTTGACCACATTGCTCCCTGTGGAGCACAGCCTCAATAGCTCCTATAAGCTCTTTTGCAAAAACTCCAAATACAAAACTTGCGTCCCTTAAGTTGTTTTTTTTACACACGGAAATAGTGCAAAGTCTCATGGTACTAAATCCGGGCTATAAGGAGGATGCCCCAGAAATTTGATTCCAGCTTGATGCAAATAGGCCGTAGTTTTGTCGGCTCGATATGCAGGGGATCTTGATGCAAACATCAAGTATCAAGTCTTGAGCTTGGTCGTTAATTTTTTAAGGCTTCGAAAAGGTTTCTTGCTTTGGCAACAGGTTATGCAACAGTCGTGGCAAAAGTTTTTTAGCCCTACTTTGGTTCGTGGCACAATCGTTGCACAAGTTGGTTTTTAATTTTCAATCGGGCGGTTATAGATCAAAACAGGCAGATGTGATATTATGTTATCCATTTTTTTTCTTTAATAATTTTACATTTGACGAAGCAAACTATTGTTGCGGTGACTCTGCGTGTGTTGATCTATAATTTTTAATTAAAATAATTATTTATTAAATCGACGATTTCGAATAATTGATGGTCAATTTTATGAAATAAAGATATTGAATTTGAATTTCACCGATGCGTACCTCAATTTCAACATATTAAAGTTAGTATTTATATTTCTAATTTTAAAATAATAAATTCGAAAGCACTTTAATGTTTCACGGCCAACATAACGGTACTTTTTTTCTGAGAATTTGAAAGATGATATTCGTACGCCGTCACAGGTCACAGACGCCACTGTGTTGATTGAGTTGACAAGTGATATTGTTTATTTAAAAATCGAGTTATTGACACACTTTTGATTTACTAGTGTTATATATCAAACTAATCAGTGATTAGTGCTTTTTTGTAACTGATATCAATGTCAGCAAAGCAATCAGTAACATTGCATAGAACGTGGGTGGCAACGTGGCTGTCACAGAGTTCACAGACAGTTTATACTAACAAGTCGTAAGTCGTACTTTGTAATTTTAAAATTAATTGTCGAAATAATATTAATTGTTTGTATGTAAATGACAGTAAAATTCTAATCATAAATAAATTAACAAAAATAATAAATCATAGTTTTACAATGTAAATAAGCTTCCGTGTAAGAATTCAAGCAGTAAGCCTGGCCGTATTCCAGTCACTCCATATTTACTTGGTTGGTTTTGAGGAGTTCCTTTCGCTTTATTATTCGCGTAGCAAGTGAAACACCGTTTTTGCATAAGTTTTCCATCCCTCCGAGGTATCTCGGTCAGACGAGGACTTATCAATGCAATTATGTGACCAACACGCTCGTGGATCATATTCGCGTCACGTTTTATTTTCGTTTTTTTACGCCAAAACTGCGTTTACGTGCTTCTAAAAATATACATCTACCTCCAGATAACAAATAGTAGCCGAATTGAGGAACAAAGCTTTGGGCATTACTGAATGAAATTTCTGTGTTGTATGGGGACAGGGAACCTGGTAAAGTACTGTTGTCGCCACATTGAAAACTCTTATTTATTTTAATAAAAATGGGGACAAACTATACTCGTAGATGATAACACAGTTCACTATTTAATAAAAATAAGTTAATAGACATTATTTTGACTGGTTATACCGGTAACGCAATACTATTGGTCGATTGATAAATATTAACAAATAGTGGGATTATAGAAATAAGACGAGAACTATTGACTTGAGTGCGAATAGAGGTACGAACAACTTGGCAGTTACTGTTAGTTAGTGATTTTCATAGTTTATATCAGTGGTTGTGAGACTGTTTTCCTACATCAGAAGTGAGATAAAGAACGCGCCCCAATTGAAAAAAGAAAAAGTGGTAGTAAGCAAAAAGTTTCTTGTGCAAGATTTTGGTATTTGTAAATCCCAACGTCATCATCATGGTGGTCATCGAGCAATCGTGATGCGATCAGTATGCATCTAACAGTAAGCAAAAACATTTTCATTAGTAATTTCTGAGTGTGTGTTTATTCTAATGTGGGTATATGTGATTGAAGCAAATACTCGTACTATCGGATTCATTCTTGTGATATGCTTATGGTTAATTTAGAGTTGGAAGCTTCACTATTATTTATAATTTACTAATTTATTCAAAAAAATCTACGGATTGCAATCGGTACATGTATTTTATTTAAAACAAAGTGGGTAAATGGATAAAATGAAGTGTTTGGATATTTCTAAATTTGTAGAAACTATCTGCCACAAAACGTACTGTTAATACTGTGATTCCTTGAATTAATTTTTGAATGACAAAATGGTTAAAAATTGATTTTTTTACGAGCTATTACGTTTAGAACTTCAAAAAAAAAAATCGGGCTTTAATTCGACGTGTTTATCAAAAGTACTAATAGTAGGTACCTTTTGACATTTGGGACACAAAGGACGAATTCATTATAGCATAATTATTGTATATTGTTTAAAATATATTGAAAATCAAAAATGAAGCACGGTTAAATATATGATTAACAGATATGTCAAAAAAAACCCCTTCAAAGTGATGTTACTAATTGGTTTTTGTTGGTATATGAAGTAGTTGTCACAAAAAGTGTGTTGAATACCTCAATCCTGTTAAAAGTTTTTAAAGTAGATTGATACTCTCTAGTTTCACAAAAGTAGTCTGTTAACGCATTAAGCAGAAATACTATTAGTGTCTGTTCTCCGTTCATGTCATACAAAAAAGAAATAATTGGTTTTTTATCAGTTCAATTGTTATGTGTTAATGTTTTATTAGACACTTAAGTATTATAGTCAGGGTAGGCCTAGCATTACAGTCAGGGCAGGCCGAGCTTCACAGAAAAGTGAAGGGAAAGGATCCGTTCTAAGTAAAGGAAGTACAAACACCTCGAAAACTTGGTCAGGCATAAAACGAACTAGTGACTATCATGCATTAAGAACAACATGTGCTTAAATAAAATACCTTGGACTAAATTAGCAGAACTGGAAGAAGACCACCTGAAATTGGATGGACCAGGATGTTGTCCGGTATTTATAAATCTGTATTGGTAAAATCTGCCTAGTACATATTATGACTGTTTCATAATTTTGTTGACTGATATTTGAGAGAAGTATGTATGATATTTAGTCTAGTACATTTGCTTCGGACGATACTGGGTAACCTATATGCTTGGCAACGGAATTTACTTGTGTAAAGTCAGATGTTAAGACCCGTTGTGATATGTACGGTGTGCCGTACTGCGCCTTAAGTAGGAGGGATCCGGGAACAGCTTTTATTAAGACATTCGGACCCCCCCTAGCGCCTGCCAGCAAAAGTGCGAGCACCACCTCCGGGTAAAACTTAAAATCTCTCAATCAGGCGACGTCCAGGCACATGCGGACGCCACCTCCTCGCGGGGGGCCACTATAGCGGGTGGAGGGGAAAACCCGTCCCGTCCACCCGCGGCCACACTCAGGGAGGCATGAGGCGCTGGTAAGCGCGCCTCCGCCACCCAGTTCGCCGGCGGCGAATTAAGTCCGAGTAGAGGTCATCCTCCCGGACCCTTTCGTTTCGTCGCCTCCTTCTGTGAGATGACTTCCTCACAGAAGGTCGCGACCGCGGCAAAACTCCTGTCGCTACCGGCCAAAGAGCGTTTGACGGCCGGTAGCGAAAATCCTCTCAGATGACAGCAGTGAGGGCCCGGCGTTGCGTTGCCCAAGCAGAGCAGACCGCCAGCGTGTGCTGAGCCGAGTCCTCACTGCAATCGCAGTGGTGACAGGCGGGACTCAATTCCCTCCTAGCAACCGAGTGCAGGTACTTTCCGAAGCAGCCGTGCCCGGAAAGAACCTGCGTCAGTCGGAAGGAAAGGGTCCCGTGCTGTCGCCCTGCCCACTCGACGATGACTGGCTGGAGCGTCTCCACGGCGGCAAAGTTAGCACGTGGAGCCTCCAGCCGGGACGACTAACGAGCCACGGTGGCTCGGCGAGCGGCCTCACGCCATTCGCGTACCTCTTCGGGCGGGGGCCGACTGCCGCTTCCCGCCCGGAACTCCGCCGTTCGCCGATATAGTTCGGCGAGCACTTCCGCCTCCAAATCCCACGGGGGAGTCCCGGCCAACGCGCACGCCGCCTCCGTCGACACAGTCGTCGACAGTATCCGCGTATGTCTCTAACCGCCATAACTCTCTGAGGGCGCCAGAGGCGCGCCCTATTCTGGGCGGTCAGAGGCTCCGCCCACACAGGTGCACCGTACAGTGCCATTGACCGGACAACCCCCGTGTAGAGCCTTCTCGTAGCGACGCTGGGTCCGCCCAAATTGGGCAAGAGGCACCCAAGGGCGGACGCAGCGCCGACCAGGCTCGGGGCAAGCTGCTGGAAGTGCTCGTCGAAGCGCCACCTTCCGTCAAGGATCAGGCCCAGATATTTTATGTGGGCCTGAACCGGTACGAGGACCGAGTTGACCTCAATGGAGGCGCCAGGGGGTGGACCACGACGGGGCCCGTGAAATAAAAGGGCCTCCGTCTTATCCAGGGCCACCCGCAAGCCCAGCGCCTCAATGCGCCCGACCACCAGAGATACCCCCATGGCAGCCAGGCGCGCCGCCTCTTGATAGTTCACCCCCGGGCCGTGACTAATGTGTCATCAGCGTAACAGATTACGCCCAGCCCAGGGGGGAGGTCTCCTAAAAGGGCCCAGTAGTACCCCATGTTCTACAGGAGTGGTCTAAGGATAGACCCCTGCGGAACACCGCACGGCATGGGCCGACGACTTAAATTTCTCTCTGGCACCCCGTGATAATGGAGTGCTTCCCTGATGCAGCTGAATGGCAGACTATTGAATGCGTTGGCGATGTCCAACGACACCGCCAACAGCAAACTTTGAGTCTTAACGTTGGCTGTATAACTGTCCGCCGATGGAACAGTTATATAAGCATTAAGGTTCTAGTAATGTCCGGGGATTGTCTAAATGAAGCGGAGAGCTCTTTATCTACTGGCCGTCGATGAGATAGTAGATGGAAGAGCCCTCGTTGCTGTTTACAAAGAAAGAGTGATCGATGCAAAGATATATATTGAAATAGAAACAAGCTAATGGTAAATACTTGTCCTCAGCAACTACACCACACCATGACGCTATCCGGGACGAATGCGTACGCAGGATGGCCGTGTTGTCGCCACATTAAAAACTCTTATTTATTTTATTAAAAATAGGGACAAACTATAATAGATGATAACACAGTTCACTATTTAATAAAAATAAGTTAATAGACATTATTTTGACTGGTTATACCGGTAACGCAATACTATTGGTCGATTGATAAATATTAACAAATAGTGGGATTATAAAAGGGTAGAAATAAGACGAGAACTATTGACTTGAGTGCGAATAGAGGTACGAACAACTTGGCGGTTACTGTTACTTAGTGATTTTCATAGTTTATATTAGTGGTTGTGAGACTGTTTTCCTACAGTACTTTTCCAGTCGGGGAGCCATGCTTCAGCACGTATGGGCCAGTTCGAACGGAGTGATACAACAGCCTCACAGAAAACCGGCAGTAAAGCAATGCTTGCTTCACCGAGTGAGTGAGGTTACCGGTGGTTCTAACAATTTCCTCTCCCTCTCTTCCCTCTTAAAGGCCGGTAACGCACTTGTGACTCTAAAGTTGCAGGTGCCCATGGGCGGCGGTAGTCACTTACCATCAGGTGATACGTCTGCTCGTTTGCCCCTATTATGATAGCAGCGGCGATTCTACGTCGACGCGAGGGCGACGCGTCTATTTGCCGTAGTGTTGTCGAATTTAATTTTTTGTTTGTAGTTTTGGTGCCGGTTTAAAAAGTGTTAATTTTTTAGTATTTTTGTGGACGGACTACCCTGTATAAAGTTATGCGTGGTCATGCATAAAAAAAATATACGAGTCGACTTGAGAACCTTCTCCTTTTCGTCGGTCAAAAATATACCTTTTTTTTTGGTTTTCAGTGTTTGTATTTGGCATCCATGTCTAATTTATCACACAGCATGTCACAGCAAAAAAACATATTCCATAAACCATTTGTCGTTATTTGAGCTTGTCTATAAAACACCCAAAAATGGCGCAAATACATTGCTACTCGCTGAAATGGTGTTTGTACAGCTAGCTTTATTAACATTTTTTAGATGTAGGATTACCGTAAAAAGGCTGAATATTTTAAAAAGTTGAAACAAAGTCTCCGAAAAGCTGTTATTGCGCTGTTGTCTTATAAAAATAATCTTTATTCTGTTGCATCCTTAGCAGCCAATCATTTGTATAATAATGACAGATCATTTGGAAAATAAAAATGATTTATTCATGTATGTGTGTATCTATCAGTAACTGACTACCATCTCCTTCTGTTTGCTTGTACAAAGCTGATCGTCAGATCGGATAGATATATCAGGTAAGAGATATTCCACATCACCGATTTAAAGACATTTTTGGTATTTTAAAATGACAGTTCAAGCCATCCTTGAACAGCAAAACTAGAGATCGCCTGGTGGTCAAAATTTGACCTTCATTCATATATTTTTATTAAGTTCCAGTATAGTTGAACTCTTATTGTTAGATTTTCCGTACCACTACATACATACACTGGACACGTGTAGCTTACTGTATTCACGCATTTTTTTAAATATTCGAAATTTCACCTTCCTCTATTCGTGAATTTTTTTTTAAGTGTTGTTCAAAGAGTTTAAATATAATTAGATGAAACTTGTAAAAAACACTAATAATCTCGACTCTATAAAAACAAGTAAGTTAGTAGTACAAAACTATTGCTGCAATACTTAGGCGGTTTGCAAGTAGCCGGCAACACACGGGAATTTAGTTTTGTAACAATAAAAAACTTCGTGAGTGGTACAGTGTAAGGCGTCACATTGGGTTTACTACACTGCCACCGGTTCTTTTGTCTTTCGGAGTGTGCGGATGTAGACGGTTGCGTTTCCGTTGCGTTGTGTGATGCATGTTGGTAACAGCGTAACGCCTGACACCGTCGCGGCAAGACGCTTCACTCCTTGAAAAGGGCCCCCGTCGGGTTCGAAACTAGTCGGGCATCCCCGAAATACAAACGTGAGTAAAGCGTATAGTCTTTAACAAACAATTTAGTTTTATGTCCAGGTACTATGTATTTAGATTCCTATTAAACCCACTCTGTAGAAACTGAATAAACAAATAGTTCTATCGTAGCACCGAAAGCTATTGGTCTATTGGTCTCGCTGACTTTTAGACCAGCTCAGGTACGCTTTTTTTTGGGATAGGGGGCAAACGAGCAGACGGGTCACCTGATGGTGAGTGACTACCACCGCCCATCGGCATCTGCAACTCAAGAGTCACAAGTGCGTTGCCGGCCTTTAAGGTGGGAGTGGGGGGAGGGGGGGGAAGTGGGAGAGTGCGAGGAGACGGAAAAAAGGGGAAGAGGAGGAGAGGAAAGGACTAGGGCCTCCGGTAACCTCACTCACTCGGTGAAATACAATGCAAGCATTTCTTAACTGCTGGTATTCTGTGAGGCCGTGGTATCGCTACGGTCGAGCCGGCCCACACGTGCCGAATCATGGCTCTCTCACAGTTAAAAGTCCATCCAGTCCAAAGTCCACTTCCAGTCCACCGGTCTTCAGTTTAACCGTGCAGCACTTAAGACGAGAACCCAGATTTTTTAAATCAAAATGAATGTGATAGATCCATTTTTAATGAGGCTCCGAGTCGGCTGCAGCCAATCAGAGGACCCACTGGTGTCGCCGGAGATGATGAAACCATCACCGATCGTAATAGCGCGAGATTCAAACAGCCTCAAATGCTAACTAATTCAAAACCATTTGGAAGCATTTATTTATGCTTATAATTATCAAAGTAACCCCTATTTGATTAATTGAATATGAGAAAGTTAATTGATGATTAATTCGGGGTACACAATGTGTCCAACCATACTTTTAAACATTATTACAATATTACAATTGCATTCAAATGTATTCCTACGCTCGTTACCTAGCCAGTCAAAATCTTTTGTTCTGTTGGACACAGATTGCAGTGAAGTAAACAGTATAATAAACACTCTAAAATCAGATAGTGCCCCAGGATGGGACAATATATCTACAAGGTACATTAAGCATGTAAAAGAGGAAATAATTCCGATAATAGCACATTTAGCTAATCTTTGTTTTAAGCAAGGCGTTTTTTCAAATGCTTTAAAGAAATCAATTATAACTCCTATGTATAAGAGTGGGCAGGAGGCCGATGTTAATAATTATAGACCGATTTCAGTTCTTCCTGTTTTGGCAAAAGTATTAGAAAAACTATTAAATAGCAGATTATTAGGCTACCTTGAAACTAGCAATATTCTAGCTCCATCTCAATTTGGTTTCAGACGCGGTATCTCTACTGATGATGCCATCAAATCTTTAACTTCATTAATAACAAAATCACTTGATACAGGATCTAAGTGTTTATCGGTCTTTATAGATTTAAAAAAAGCTTTCGACACGGTCTCTGTTCCCATCCTTATAAAAAAAATAGAAAAAATTGACATTAGAGATACACAATTATCGATATTCACTGACTATCTAACGAATAGAAAATAGAAAGTGAAGCTAGGTGACTTGACCAGTGACGCTGTTGACGTGACATGCGGCGTTCCGCAAGGAAGTGTATCGGGTCCCACTTTATTCCTAATATATATAAATGACTTACATAACACGTTCACACATTACGACCCTGTATAATGGCAAAATTTTTTCTTATGCCGATGACACTGCAATTGTCTCCACTGGCTCTACCTGGGCTGAAACTAAAAAGAACACAGAAAAAGGAATGGCGCAAGTAAAAACATGGCTGAAAAGTAATCTCCTCACGATCAATACTACCAAAACTAATTACGATTGTTTTACTATATATAAAAGTACCCAACCACAACATGGTCTCAATATTAAAATACACGAGTGTAAAAGTACGGCTGTTTGCGACTGTAATTGTCCGACTATTAGTAAAGTTAGCCAAATCAAGTATTTAGGTTTACTAGTGGATCAAAGTCTGTCATGGTATCCTCACATTGAACAACTTACTGCGAGAATACGAAAATTTATTTGGATTTTTAGAACACTCCGATACATAGTTCCAAGGAATGGAATGTCAAAAAATCTATTAAATGAGGTGTACGTATCCCTAGTTCAATCCCTAATTTCGTATTGTATTCCTATTTGGGGAGGTGCTCGAAAACACGTTTCTTTGAAGTTGAAAGAGCGCAACGAACACTAATAAAAGTTATGTACTTCAAAAAAAAAGACTTTCGCCACTCATGACCTTTACCAAATTAGTAATTTATTATCAGTTCGAAAGTTGTACATAATAAATATAATCTTAAAAATACATAAAACCCTTCCATTAGATTCCAATATTTCACGTAGAAAAAAGAATCACAACGTTGCTCCCACCCCTATTGTTAAAACAGTATTTGCGAACATTCAATATGACAAACGTTCATCTTATATATATAATAAAATAAATAAGCTAATTGACATATACACTAAACCGTATCAAGAACGCAAATTCTTGCTGGTTAAATGGATAAACAAGCTATCCTACGATGAAGTAGAGAATCTTATATCAAATACAGCTAGTATTTATGTGACCGCGACTTCGTCCGCGTGGAATAGTGTATATATATCGAATCAAAAGCCTAAAAATAAGTTTCAAGCTTCTAGCTTTAAATACTTCCATACAACTTTTCGTCCCCACTTTTCAACCCCTTACATCCCTTTTTTCGCATTAAAAGGTAGCATATGTCCTTTCTCAGGCTCTAGACTAACTGTGTACCAAATTTCATTTAAATCGGTTCAGTAGTTTTGGCGTGAAAGGGCGACAGACAGACAGACAGACAGATAGAGTTACTTTCGCATTTATAATATTAGTAAGGATTAGTAAGGATATAGGTTTAAAGTAATGCACTTGAAACTTTCCTAAAGCTAGTGGATCTGTCTATACAAATGGGCAGATCCGATCCCAAAACTTAGTCGCAGGGCTAGCAGGTGGAACAAGTATATATTCGCCTCACATCACATACACTCACAGCATCAGGCATACACTTTCAAACATCATTTACATCACTAACACGCACATCATAAACCGACTAAAAAGGAATGGTTAATTAAAAAACTGTATTTTTTTATTTTTGTAAGACTACATATTATAATATGTAATATACACTTGCAATCTGTAAAAGAGTGGCATCTCCTGACACAGGCATCTGTATGCTTAAAAAGAGATGTCAACGACTATTTTTGTAAATCAATGTGTATGACGAAATAAAAAACTATTTAATTTTGATTTTGATTTTTTAATTGCATAGATATTTACAAGAAAAAATATTCTATCTTGAAAACCTTCATTTCTTATTTACTACAAAAACAAACAAACCAATATGGTTAATTAGGTAAAAATATTTTTTTGTAATAAATGCAAAGATCATAATTTAAGTTTTATAGAAAAACAATTTTTAGATAATTTTTTTTGCTATAATTAAAAAGGTATATCAAATTAAAAATAAATGTTTGATCCCAGTACCGAACACACGCCGACAGTTCCCGAACAAACCTGAGACGTCATCGTAGCACACAGTGCTGATATACAGTTTATGACTGACACTCTACCAACTAAACCAAAAATTTAGCATGCGAGAGCTCCGAATGTTGTCTTGTAAACATAAACCGCTTCAAGAGTCTATGTAATGTGTAACAAACCTATCAAGAATTCCACTATTTTCCGAGACATATACCCATAACACCAATACAAATATAACGCAATTTATGTATCATCCGTATGTAAGTTATTACTTTGAAAATAAAAGCTCAAAAAATATGTTGACGCCATGACAATGTGCGCGATTGTATAAAATAATTGATTGTATAAATATGATTTTTTTAACTCTCGTAATAAATTGGCTTAGCGTCAACCAAAATGAAATATTATATCATTTTTACTTTTCATTCTTACGTGCTTTATTATTCCGAAGTATTTTAGAGTAAGTTCAATTTATGTAAGATAAAATGATGACCCAAAAAAGTCAATGATAATCTAGGGTTAAACCCTTACCTGCATTTAGAACTATGTACGTTGATGTTAGAAAACAGACTTAATAGTTCTCCCAACGCGATGATTATCGAGAGAGAGATTTTTAGTTCTGTATGGTAATGAATTTGTGATGGGTATCAAAAAAATGTATGGATTTATTAGTAACCTAATGACGGATGGATCTTTGGAGTAGATACCGATTCGTTGTTTCAACAGATCAACATACTGAATCACAAAGACAGACTAAATCTGAAGAATGAACGTATCTACGAAGGAATTTGATCCGCATATTTAAGAACTCTAATAGCGTAAGTTCATGAATAAAACCGAGTAATAACTCCTGAAACTATTCAATCTAATAAGCACTCTTCTAACAGACCGTGCTTGCAAATTATCTATAACTGTTGGGTAATTTAAACATTTTAGCTCATAAAACTATTTCTAAGAGTTATGTAGGACTAGTAAAATGACCAACACAAAATTGATGTTTTGGGATCGAATTTGATAGGTTTATGTAAGTTAAGTAGTTTTTGTGTATTACCTAACCTAACATTTTTGTTTGTTTAGTAGTTTAATATGTACTTACTCATAGCTGTATTTTCATTTAATGAGTCGTCATCTCTACTTCGTTATAAATATAATATTACTTAATGCATTTTAACTAATCGACCAACTGACATTATTTTCATACAATTGTGTTCGTTTTATCGGTTCATAAAACGGTATGCTCCTGTGTGATAAATTCGAAGATTTAGAAGTAGGATTTTTTGTGTAATACCTAATCTAACAGTTTCGTTTGTTTAATATGTACTTCTTCATAACTGTATTTTCATTTAATGAGTCGTCATCTCTACTTCGTTGTAAACAATATTACTTTAATGCATTTTAGAGTGTCGCAGTTCAGTTCGAATTCCTTGTTTTTGGTAATTTTATATCGACGTCAGAAACAGCAATACAAGAAGAGACGGCAAAATTGGGTTCATCAATTTTAACATCCAGACTTACTGAAACCCACTTTATAACTTAATATCCTTAGCTTAAGCTACATGAAACTAAACTCAGTTACGACTTAGTAAAATTTCACAAATGTAACTATGACAAATTAGTAGTCAATCTAAAATACTCAGTATTTTTCGTTATCAATCAGTCAAAAATGTATGTAAAATGAATGTTTCTATTGAAATTTCGGAATAAAAAAATAAAGATTGGAAGACTATTTATCAAACACTTTCCGAGATTTGCGGCAAGAAACATACGGAAGCTGAATTTTTATATATACATAACATACATATAGATTGAGTTGAAAAATTCAAGAAAATCATTAAATACGCATGCACTTGACAAGATTTGCGACCATAAACATACGGAAGCTGAATAAAAGCTTTTTATATGTAGATATAGATTGATTTTTTCATATAGGTATATATTGGTGAGTTTTGAATTAATATTTAAAATGTGAAATTTTGATGGGAAATAAAAATAAAAGTAAGTAGTAGTGCTTTTGGCAACTCTTGTATGTTATATTTTTATTTTAATAAACTGCATAAAATGAAGTGTCACCGAAATCATGCTTTGTGAAAAATGGTATACGGACTTTATTTAAATGGCTGAATCCGTTTAATACAATCACTTGTCGCCGCTTTGAAAACGCGCGCTCATGTGAACGAATGTACAGAAAACCAATGATCTCAAAGTGAGCGTCGCCGCCACGGGCGGTGCCGCCGCGTCAAGCAAGCGTCGGATCAAAACACGCGGCGGCATGTGAACGACTTGAACAAAATGAGTGTTCTTGTTGATGTGCGTCAACGCGCGGCAGCAGAACGCGCGCCCGCCGCCCGTCATGGGAACGTGCCCTTAGTTTCGGAGTGTTACATAATTTATTTTAAACGCAGACAACTACTTTATTTTTATGTTCAAATAACAGACTGATTTGTAAGAACGTTTACATATTACTAATATTTACGTTAACTCCTCCAACTAATATTAAAGCTTGTGTTAGGAATCTTACTAATATTATAAAAGCGAAAGTTTGTGAAGATGGATGGATGTACGGATGGATGGATGGATGGATGGATGGATGGATGAATTGATGAATGGATGTTTGTTACTTATTCACCTTAAAACTGCTGAACGAATCTGGATGAAAATTGGCACAGACATAGTTTACCTTATAGTCTGGAATAGAACATATGCTATATCCCGGAATAAAATACGGTTCCCGTGGGTCGCGGGTAACAGCTAGAAGTCTCATGTGATAGTGTACACTATCACATGAGACTAAGACGAGGGTCTGAATCTTTAAAACTTGAGTTTTAAAGATTCAGAGCCTTTCTCGTACACACAGAGAATTTAAGCTCTGGTATCGTAATGATTGACCATAACGTTACCAGAGCTTTAATTCTCTGTTTGCTTTAAATAAGAAAGATGACCTAGACAATGATTTGATACATATCAATGAAATTCAATTTTATGATCCGATTATACTCTTAATGTAAATGCTTTCCATCTCACGCTTGCAAAAGCCCACATAAAATTCACTAAAATTACGTTGAAGCTTATACTACATTCATGAAAATCTAGTCACGTTGCTATTCTATTACAATGTAAAAGATTGGCGGCGTTGGAAAGCTTGCTCTCTGAACTATTAAATGACAAGCTTCGTAAGTAATAAAACGAGCAGTAAAGAGATTGCCAAGGTGGATTGTAAATTGTCAACATAGTTTTCTTTTTATATTTTGCCAAGCATTATAATTTTTTTCATTTGGCTAAAAAGGGTCTCAGTATCAAAAGCATTATGGTTTGCAGTACTGAGATAAAATATCTCAGTATTAAAAGCAGTTTAGGCTCGCTATACAGATATAAATTGCGAAATTTACTTTAAACCATTATGTCTAGAAGAAATCATGATTTTACCATTTGTTGGTTATTTTTACTCTGAATAGACATTCAGATAAAATAATAGAAACAAGAGCACAAATGTAACGAGTATATTATTATGCTCTGATTTCAACTGGCACATTATTCTTTGAAAACATATTGCTATAAAAATATTTATTGAAAGAAACACCTTTAATCTTTATCGTGGATAAATTCTACACGTCCTGGAATCGTATTAAATGGCGTGGAAGAGCATAAAAGCGCAGTTTATTAAACTCTGCAGGGACATTCCGTTTTGGCTAAGGTATTGGTCTACCAATTGAGAGGGTACTAGTTTGAGATCCACTCCTTAGTGTAAAAGCATTGAATGTATGATTCTAACTTAAATCTACATATAAATAGACATAGACAAATCATTTAAGAACTATTTTTTCCTGTGTTTGTCAAACCAATATTATATTTTTTTGTTAAGTACCCATAGACGAGCTTTAGTGTTATCAATAGCAAAATGCGAACAGTTTTTAAAATTAGTTAATTCTTGATGATATGAACATATGTGGTAAGCGCATAGAGGACTGCCATTAGTTTATTAATTCACAGATAACTACACAGGTGGCGAATTGGAGTGCCACTCATCATCATCAATTCATTATAATGGCGGGGTTAATGGTGGCTTGTACCAATTTGTTGGTATCAAGTATTAAAATACATATATATAGTGTTAGTATACGCTATCCATTTCATAGTTTTGCATAGCTGGTTCCAACTTTCGAGATATTTATTTTGTAGTTGTAAACTATTTAAAATAGACCATCCTGTTCATCCATCAACATCAGTTAGTTATAACGATGCCACCAATAATCTTCTGGGAAAATCCGTGTTGATTCATGTTTTGTACCAATCTCTCCATCTATTTTGACAAACGGAAGGATCCATACCGGTAAAAATATTTTTTTTTTTGCCATAAATGGTATTTGCCAATCAAGTCCATGCTATAATATACCAGCTACAGACATATGTATGAAACTTGAAAGTGAATGTTTTTTTATGTTCATGATGGAAACTATATGATAAAAACTTTAAAAAAGTTAAACCGATATCAAAAACAACTAACAATGATCACTGAAAACTGAAAAATAATTTATTACAAACTGAATTGAAAAGACTCAATGTATGTCACACCTTTATTGCTAAGACCAATACGATTGGGATCAAACAGCAAAAAGTTGTGAGATCTAATTATTACCTAATTAGTTAATTAACAACATTTTATAAACATAATGACTTGGCAATCAAACACGACAATAGAATCTATATACAACAAAATCTACCTAATATTAGCTCTTTCAGCGCTTTATTTATGTTTGTGTATGCATAAATTTGGTCCGCTAGCGCTACATTCAATGAGGACTATTTAAAATATTTGGTAGATTATTCATATGTAATTATGTGTTGCTATGGCGATAGTCATTCTATTTATTAAATAAATAAAGATGTCTCATGTTGAGACGGTTACTATAAACGTTGTTAGTTAACTAATTAGATAACAATTAGATTTCACAACTTTCTGCGGTAGAAAACTGCATGGCGAACTTTTTTTTATGTTACATGTTATGTTTTTGATGAGATGGCGGTTTCTTTCAAAACTAATACAAGTTGCTTTAAGCGTAGAGTGAGTGAAAATGAGTCGAATCGTAGGTACAACTATGTAAGTTTAAATATGAAATGAAAGAAATATATCGTCGATATTTATTTTATTTACATTATTATTGGATTGTAATTTCTGTTTAGGAACAAAAAACACCGAACATGACACGGCGAGTCCTAGGGAAAGTTAAACATTCTTGGAACCCACCAATGATTTTAATCAAAACTTTTTAGATGACTTAGATATATTAAAAATGTAAGCTTTCAGAGTTAATAATCACTATACTAACTTTTAAACTTTCGGGTTCCATGATATAATTATGTATTTACGGGAATTAACGCGATCACGGAAAGGTATTACATACTAAAGTCAGCTTGTGACGCGTTAATTCCCGTAAATACGTAATGATAATCACTATTCTTGAACTAAATATAAGGCAGCGGGCTGCCTAATATTTAGTGAAAAATAACGTACTGAAAAAGTACGTTATGCAAAGGTTCGAGGTATTCTATTAAGATCTCTGAATCGTATGTTTAAATGAAGTTGTCGCTTTCTAAGAATGCGACTGAACTTATTTAAACCAAATAAATGGATCAAATGTAATTTCTGTAAAGTTCAAAGCTAAACCACAAATTTGATTGAAACTAGTGGCGTGAATCTCAATAAGGCAAGTTTGTCTCCGGCCTGCGCAGTAGTTAATCGAAGCAAACGTTACCTGAATGTTCAATAGCTACTCACACCGTAGCCATATATATAGGTATATCTAGAATTACAGAGTAACGAAATTTAATTTAGTATCAGGAAACTTTTATTGATTCTGACAAGTGCAATTGCTTGGGTTCCATAATTTTATTTATGAATGAATTCATATTTATATGCGATAGATCGGCAAAAAAAACTACTAAATGTTTGTTATATTGTTATTACATACATTAATATTGTTTCTGTGGTTCGTGTACATTTCACACCAATTTCAAAACTAAACGTTAAAAAAAAATCTATTTTTGATGTAACCTTATCTCTATCTGTTTTGTAATTATTTATTTTATTATATCTAACTTGAGATACGCCGATGATACAACTCTTCTCGCTCAAACTAAAGAAGATATGGAACAGCTGCTGACACGCTTAGAGACTACAAGCCTCTCCTTCGGACTTGCGATCAACAGAGATAAAACCAAGATGATGATCGTGGACCGAGCTGAACTTAATCAACCTGATATTCCCATGATCGGCAACTGTGAGGTTGTCCAAAGCTACGTTTACCTCGGCTCGACAATTACGAACACTGGGGGGTGTGAGGACGAGATCCGGAGGAGATGTGCTATCACAAGATCTGCAGTTGATAAGCTTAAAAGAGTCTGGTGCAACCGCAACATCACCAAAGTCACAAAAGTCCGCCTGATGAGAAGCCTAGTCTTTCCAATATTTTTGTATGGCGCAGAAACGTGGACGCTTCGTCTGAAAGACCGACGCAAAATTAATGCACTTGAAATGTGGTGCTGGCGGCGACTGCTGCGGATTCCTTGGACAGCATTGTGGACAAATGTCTCGATCCTGGAAGAACTCAAAATTAAGGAGAGATTATCGTCGACTGTGCAAATACGAATCCTCAAATATTTTGGACACACTGTTCGAAACCGAGATTCCATGGAGCGACTCGTTGTCCAAGGACAAGTCGAAGGAAAGCGGTCACGTGGTCGATCACCTACGCGTTGGACAGACATTTTAAAAGCTGCAACATGTATTGGTGCGTTGGTTCGGTAGTATAAGTAAAAGATAACCTTTTTATAATTTTAAAACGTTTTTAATGCGATCTCCATCCACAATGTAAAAATTAAGAAGACGAAGAACAATATGCAACTATCTGAAGGTAGGTTAAAAATAAAAAGCGCCTGTCTTGAACGTTATGGTTTCAAGTAGCGGGTCGATGGTCTAATTTGTCCGAACATACTCCCGGGCGTTAAAAGCTTGGTCTTCACCAGAACTATCATAAAGAGGACAAATCTTGCTGAATGATCTTCTAATGACGCCATTGGAAGTCATAATATCTGCCACTCGATTGACGGAGTCAGAACCAGCGTGAACGGCAACAATTCGTCCTAGTCTCCATTTAAGGGGAGGTAGATGATCTTCCTTGATGACTACAAGACAATCAACCTTCAAGGAATCTTTGTTGTGTTTCCATTTTAAACGTTGTTGCAATTCTCCTATGTATTCTTTGCTCCATCTGGACCAAAAATGCTGTCGCAGCTGTTCGATTTTTTGGTACCGAGTGAGTAGACTGATTGTGGTGTCTTGATAATTTGGTGCCGGAAGAGCAGCAAGAGGTCTCCCAATCAAAAAATGCCCGGGCGTCAAGGGTGTCAAATCATTTGGATCCGAGGATAACGAAGAAAGTGGCCTGGAATTCAGGATGGCTTCTATTTGGACCAACACAGTGTTCAACTCTTCATAGGTCAACTTACAATTGCCCAGTACCCTAACTAAATGGTATTTTATTGACTTCACCCCAGCCTCCGAGAAACCACCAAAATGCCGAGAATAAGGAGGAATGAAATGGAACGAAATGCCTTCATTAGCTGCGTCTTCAGATAACGAATTGCGATTGTTCTTTAAAAAATTCCCAATTTCATTAAAGGCACCTACAAATGAAGTGCCGTTATCGGAGTAAACATGCTGGGGTTTGCCCCTACGCAATGAACCTGCGCAATGCTGACATAAAATTGTTACTTGTCAAGTCACCTACGAGCTCAGTGTGTATTGCCTTTGTAGTAAAGCACACAAAAATCGCAATGTACACTTTAACGAGTCTACAACCGCGATCTTGACGGCTGGCACATGGTATAGGTCCGGCGTAATCTACCCCTACACATTCGAACGGGTACCCACCTGGATTTAGGCGTGATTGTGGTAAGTTGCCCATAATCGGTTCTATAACCTTTCCCCTCATGCGTGTACATCGGACACATTGATAGTATGTAGCCTTTGCTAGGTTACGACCTCCGATAGGCCAATACGTCTCTCGAATGGTTGCTAAGAGCAATTGTGGCCCCACATGCATCAGCCTGCTGTGCTCAGATTGAAAGAGAATTTTCGTGAAACGATGAGTGGACTGTATGAGTATAGGATACTTTTTATCAAATTCAAATGACGAATTACCTAATCTTCCGCCAACGCGGAGTAACTTATTTTCATCTAAGAAAACGTTAAATTTACATAAATTACTTCTTCTTGGAACTGACTTGCTATTCAATAATAGCTTACATTCAGAAAATGACTCTCTCTGTGAAGCTCTGATTATTAAAATTAAAGCATTTCGAAGTTCATTATTGGTTATAATAGAATTAGTAATTGATTGCTTTCGGATAGCTCCAATAAATCTAAACATGTAAACAATAGCACGTTTGAGTCTTAATAGACTTGAAAACCTATCAAAGTCAATGAATTTATCAGATTCGGATATTACTGCATGTAATGAAACTTCCGATATACACTCCGGAAGGCTTTCCAGTTCAGAGAGAGCACTATTACCCGGCCACTGCTGTCTGTCCTGACTAAGATATGAAGGACCTGACCACCATAAATTTAATGTCTGAATGTCCCTCGCATTAATGCCCCTAGAAATTATGTCAGCGGGATTCAGATCTGTCGGAACGTGTCGCCAGTTAAATTGACGGGTATGATCCATGATTTCACCTACCCGATTCCGAACAAACGGCTGTAGTTTGTTCAACCACCCAAGAACAATGGTTGAGTCAGTCCAGAATGTGACATTTCTAATATTGGCGCGTAAAGAAGAAACAACCTTTTGGTATAAACGCACACCTACTAATGCTCCACACAGTTCCAGCCTAGGGATTGTTAAGGACTTGATTGGAGCAACTCGACTCTTGGCCATAAGTAATCTAAATAGCGTGTGACCGTGCGTGTTGGTAGACCTGACATATAGACAGGCACCATAAGCGGAAATGGATGGATCAGAGTAAATGTGTAAATCTAAATGAGTAAATGTGTCACAGACAACAAGGCGAGGAACACGTATAGTATTTAAACTTGGGAGGGATTTGAGTATCTCATACCAAGTTTTTAAAACTTCCGGTGGTAATTTATCATCCCAAGACAATTTCAGTAGCCACAGTTTTTGCATGAGAATTTTAATTGTAATTATGCAAGGAGATAGAAGTCCCATTGGATCAAATATCTGCCCGATTATTGAAAGTATTTCTCGTTTTGTCGAGCCTGTTGCGAATGAACTATTGATTGCAAAGCATAGTTCATCAATTGACGTTAACCAACCTAAACCCAATATTTTGTTATGTTCATTGCCCATATTTAAATCAACTGATGTAGAATTTTCAGATGTATTTTGGCGGGAAATCAACTGAGGACAATTCGATTTCCACTTACGAAGTGGCATGCCAGCTGAAGCTAATACATCAGTTAACTTACGCTTAATTTCTAAGGCGCCGACAATACTATCATCTCCTGTAAGTAAATCATCAACATACATGTCGTGTTTAATGATTTCTGATATTCTTTCATCCTTACATTCAATACCCAACTGTTTAATACACCGGGTTGCCAAAAAGGGTGCACTCGCAGTTCCATAACTAACTGTATTTAATTGAAATGCCCTGATGGGTTCTGAAGGATCATTACGCCAAACGATATGCTGTAAATACCTATCAGCTGGATGGACAACGATCTGGCGGTACATTTTTTCAATGTCTGCAGCTAAAATATATTTATATTGCCGAAACCTAATAAGTATGGATAACAGGTCATCTTGTACGGTTGGGCCTACCATCTGTATGTCATTAGACGAAATCTGTGAGGTAGAGGGCGTGCTGGCATTGAAAACAACACGTAATTTTGTTGTACTACTACTCTCCCGTAAAACGCCATGGTGAGGAATAAAATATGGAGTTGGATTTGAATACATGGGGCACTCAGTCATGTGGCCCATTGAAATGTATTCTGACATGAATTCTACGTACATTCTATGAAATTCTGGATTATTTTTGAATTTGCGCTCCAATGAAATTAAACACTGTTTGGCTTTTGCTAGTGAGTCACCTAGCAGTCTAGGTGATTGGCTTAAGGGTAATCGTACACAGAAACGCCCATTATTTAAACGAGTTGTGTGTTCTACGAAGTGTTCCTCACAGACTTGCTCATTTTTTGACAATAATGATTTGCCATTCACTTCTTCAAGTTGCCAGAAGCGTGCTAATAGATCTTGACATTCATTAACCTTAAAATCATCTGGGGTTGAGTCAACCTTTGTAAAATTACATGAAAGACGAGATGTTGTACAACCCCCAACAGGACCGGAAACTAACCAACCTAACCTAGTCTAATAAAGAATTGGTTTGTTATCTCCTAACTTAATCTTTTCTGACCCGAGAAGATCCCAAAATATATTACTACCTATCACCAAGTCGACATCCGATGGCTTATAAAAACTAGGATCAGCCAGGTTGAGATTCATAGGTGGGCGGCATCGGTGGGCCTCTGTCTCCTAAACAGAGGCTCCGCCAACACATGCGTGCGACAGCAGGGGGGGTCGATAGTGGACCTTTCGTTCGCTACCCCTGCTCTCGCCGCACGAGTAAGGAACTGGCGTGTCCTGGAAGAGGTTGAGACGCTCTCGGATCACCTGTATATCCGATTTGAGCTCTCCCGGACCCAGGACCCCAGAAGGGGTCACACGGCGCGGCGTTCTTCCCGCTTCCCGCGGTGGGCTGTTTCGAAGTTGGACAGGGACCTACTAGAGGAGGCAGCCATCATTTACTTTTGGCTGTCTCCGCAGCCTCTGACTGAGGAGGTAGACATGACGGGGGCAGGCCACTTTCGCGATGCGATGACGCAGATTTGCGATGCGGCCATGCCCCGCGTCCGAGGTCGTCGGCCTCCAAGGAAGGAGGTCTACTGGTGGTCCCAGGAGTTGGCGGACCTCCGTGCGGCCTGTACTCGTGCCCGGAGGTCCTACACTCGCAGCCGGCGGCGTCACCGCGAAGAGGGGGAAGAGGACCAGCTTCATGAGGAGTACCGAGAGGCGCGGGAAACTCTGAAGCTGGCCATTAGCCGTGCCAAAGAAGGAAAGAGAAAGGAGATGCTGGAGGGTCTCGATCGTGACCCCTGGGGTCGCCCATATCGCGCGGCGCAACAAAAGCTCCGCGCGTCGGGCCCCCCCCTTACGGAGACTTTTCAGCCCAGCTTCCTGCAGGGAGTGGTTGAGGGCCTTTTCCCGCAACGGGTGGAGCACGTACCCCCGTCGATGGCCCCC
Organism: Euplagia quadripunctaria; assembly: GCA_963859945.1. NCBI lineage: Eukaryota > Metazoa > Arthropoda > Insecta > Lepidoptera > Erebidae > Euplagia > Euplagia quadripunctaria. Next base: position 12,564,240 of record OY982569.1, read on the forward strand.
TTGGCCGGAGACGACGGGGAGGACGAGGAGGATGGTGTTCCACCTGTCACGGAGGCGGAGGTAGGGGCGGCTGTTCTACGGATCCGTTCCAAGAACACCGCCCCCGGGCCAGACGGGATCCCTGCCCGAGTATTGGCCCTGGCCCTCGACCACATGTCCGACCGCCTCAGGGAGGTGTTCGACGCTAGCCTGGCGTCCGGATGCTTCCCTGACTGCTGGAAGAGCGGGAAGCTGGTGCTTTTAAGGAAGCCGGGACGGCCTACCGACTTGGTCGGGGCCTACAGGCCCATCGTGTTGCTGGACGAGGCGGGTAAATTGTTTGAGAGGGTCCTCTCTGCCCGCATCGTCCGGCACCTTGGCGAGGTCGGCCCCGATTTGTCGGACGCCCAATTCGGTTTTCGAGCGGGGCGTTCGACGGTCGGTGCTGTGTTGCGCCTGAGGGCCGTGACCGAAGAGGTAGTGAGCTGTGGCGGCGTGCTGTTGGCGGTGTCGTTGGACATCGCCAACGCGTTCAATAGTCTGCCATTCAGCTGCATCAGGGAAGCACTCCACTATCACGGAGTGCCAGGGTACCTGAGGCGGCTAGTGGCAGACTATTTAGAGGAGCGTACCGTCATGTACGAGGACCGAGAGGGAGTTTTGAGTCGTCGGCCCATGTCGTGCGGTGTTCCGCAGGGGTCTGTCCTTGGACCACTCCTGTGGAACATGGGATACGACTGGGCCCTTCGAGGCGACTTCCCCCCCGGGCTGGGCGTAATTTGTTACGCCGATGACACGTTGGTCACAGCCCGGGGGGTGAACTTTCAGGAGGCGGCGCGCTTGGCCACCAGGGGAGTCTCTCTGGTGGTCGGGCGCATCGAGGCGCTGGGCTTGCGGGTGGCCCTGGATAAGACGGAGGCCCTTTTATTCCATGGGCCCCGTCGTGGTCCACCCCCTGGCGCCTCTATCGTGGTTAACTCGGTCCTCGTACCGGTTCAGGCCCACATAAGGTATCTGGGCCTGATCCTCGACGGTAGGTGGCTCTTCGACGAGCACTTCCGACAGCTTGCTCCAAAGCTGGTCGGCGCTGCGTCCGCCCTTGGGCGACTCTTGCCCAATTTGGGCGGACCCAGCGTCGCTACGAGACGGCTGTACACGGGGGTTGTCCGGTCAATGGCACTGTACGGTGCACCGGTGTGGGCGGGAGCTCTGACCGCCCAGAATAGAGCGCCCCTCTGGCGCCCTCAGAGGGTTATGGCGGTTAGAGCCATACGCGGATACCGCACCGTGTCGACGGAGGCGGCGTGCGCGTTGACCGGAACTCCCCCGTGGGATTTGGAGGCGGAAGTGCTCGCCGAAGTATATCGGTGAACGGCTGAGTTCCGGGCGGGAAGCGGCAGTCGGCCCCCGCCCGAAGAGGTACGCGAATGGCGTGAGGCCGCTCGCCGAGCCACCATGGTTCGTTGGTCGTCCCGGCTGGAGGCTCCACGTGCTGGCTTTGCCGCCATGGAGGCGCTCCAGCCGGTCATCGTCGAGTGGGCAGGGCGACAGCACGGGACCCTTTCCTTCCGACTGACGCAGGTCCTTTCCGGGCACGGCTGCTTCGGGAAGTACCTGCACTCGGTCGCTAGGAGGGAATTGAGTCCCGCCTGTCACCACTGCGACTGCAGTGAGGACTCGGCTCAGCACACGCTGGCGGTTTGCTCCGCCTGGGCGACGCAGCGTCGGGCCCTCACTGCAGTCATCGGAGGGGATCTCTCGCTACCGGCCGTCATACGCTCCATGGCCGGTAGCGAGAGGAATTTTACCGCGGTCGCGACCTTCTGTGAGGAAGTCATCTCGCAGAAGGAGGCGGCGGAAAGGGTCCGGGAGGACGACCTCCACTCGGACCAAATTCGCCGCCGGCGAACCGGGCGGCGGAGGCGCGCTTACCAGCGCCTCATGCCGCCCTGAGTGTGGCCGCGGGTGGATGGGACGGGTTTTCCCCTCCACCCGCTGTAGTGGCCCCCCGCGAGGAGTCGGCGTCCGCGTGTGCCTGGACGTCGCCTAATTGAGAGGATTTTACCCGAAGGTGGTGCCCGCGCTATTGCGGGCAGGCGCTAGGAGGGTTCCGGATGTCTTAATAAAGCTGTTCCCGGATCCCTCCTACTTAAGGCGCAGTACGGCACACCGTGTGGTTTTAGTCGGTTCGATTCCGACCACCGCCCCACCGAAAACCCCGGTGGGGTGACGGCCCGAGAGGGTTTCCACACGCCCAAAAAAAAAAAAAAAAAGGTTGAGATTCATAGGTATATTCAAAGAATTAATATTTATTCTACGACAGGGAATCTTATCCGTGATATCTGGTAAGACATAACATAATAGATGGCATGAAAAGTCTTCACTTAATGAACGCATCTCGATACGACTAACTTCTGATGTATGAGTCTGTGTTTTATTTATGCCGTGTATTGGCTTATCTACTTTGACAAATGGTAAGTCCAATTTATCACTTAGCTTATTCGTTATAATACAAGAAGAGCTTGCACAGTCTAGTAAAGCTCGCACTATATGCGTTTGACCATGCCTGTCTAGCACGTTGAATAGAGCAGTAGAAAGTAAAACGTCTTGATTAGTATCTAGAGGCGCCTGTATGCATGTGGTCAACGCAACGCTCGCAGGTGATGACACTATAGAGGGTCCATGCACATTATTGTTGCTAGTGTCCGTTAACACTTGACCTTTCGTTGACTTTTTAATGTCTGCAATATGAATTAAGGTATTATGTTTGCGTTTGCAAACTTTACAACCGGCCTTTTTACATTTATGCCAAAACAATTATAGCATATTTTGTATTGAGGTATTAATTCTAACCGCTTATCAGGACTGAGAGCGAGAAATTGAGGGCAATGGTATAAAGGATGAGGTTCATTACATCTCTGACACGATTTAGCAACCTGCTGATTGGCTACTTCAGGTCTCATTTGAGAACTGGGGACTGAAACTAAGGTCCTAAGCTTAATATTATTCGTGTTAGCATTTTGCTGACTCTTATTATTACGAGACATTTCTAATGTTTCTAGTAGGTCAGCACGGTTTCTCAGAAACTCAAAATAAATACTTAATGTAATTTTCAAATTTTTATCAATGCGACTTTTATACTCCTCCCATTCACGAAATGTTTTTTGATCTAGTTTTAAAGATATTATGTGAATAAGAAGAGTGTCCCAATGTGTAGTAGGTTCGTTAAGGGACTCAAGAGCACGCAGATTTTTATTAATTTGATCAATTAAACGCTTTAAACTCACAGACGATTCAGACTTGATCGCGTCGATATTGAACAATGCTGTGACATAGTTCTGTATCAAAATTCGTGTGTTATCAAAGCGCTCACAGAGTAACGACCAGGCCACAGAATAATTCATAGCGGATAATTCAATTGATTGAATTGCTACAGCCGCGGAGCCTTCCAGTGATGCTCGTAGATAGTGAAACTTGTTAATATTGTCTATATCCTCGTTCGAATGTATAAGGCTAGTGAAGGTGTCGCGAAACTCAAGCCAGTTTTCATATGAGCCACTATACTTCGGTAAGACAATCATAGGCAACTTGACAGGTCTGTGATTGCAATGACTTCGGGAACTATGCTCACTAGCAAGTGACTCTTGTGTCTTATTATTTTTAGATAAAATATCTTGAGCTTTTGATAGTACCTTATAGTATGATGATTCAAAATCATTGCGTTCAGCAATCTGCACATCCATATCACTGACCACGCATTCTAACTGTAATTGTATTTCGTCATATTGTTGATATAAATTTTCTATCTTACCTGTTCGCAATCGCAATTCGTTTACCTCAAGTGGGCTCAATGAATCATCCAAGCTATGCAGGAAGTTCGAAAAGGCAGGAAGACGTCCCTTGTAGCTGGCACGTTTTTTGATTAAATCCTTTTCATCACACGTTTTGTTACTCTGTGGGAAGCTGGTGTGTTTCTGAAACTTATACAATTACACTTAAATATTACAATTTTTAGACAGAAAATACGTGCGTACGATATGTAGGTATACAAAACTAATTTGCAAAGAATATACAAATGAACTAAATTTGCAAAGAACAATCTTTATCTTGAATAAATAATACAAATGTTAACCCAATTAATGGTTACACTTGTCTAGCCTACACCGTTGAAAAAGTAAATAACTTAAAATTATGTAACTTTGTGAACTTTGTCTGTAATGTTTTACAAGTATAATTAACAATACATCTAAGGAATCAATAATTAAGGCATTACAGTTGATGAAATTAACCTTTTAATGGGTGCAAACCCCTGTCTCTGCCTAGAATATTGCAAAAACAATTTATTATACGGACACTAAAGTAATACAAAGAAATTATTCACTAACCTTTTATCGCGGTGTTAATTAGGTACACTATATACTACCTTAATAGGATACTGGGTGCAAATATAAACAATAAATCGCTGAAGCACTGTGATCCAATTGTTAATACCGTTTAACTTTGATGACCCAATGACTTGCAATTTTATCTTATGTGATTTTCAGCTGCAATCCATATTCCTTGACGCTGACCTTGATTTATCTGATCCGGCTCGTAATGGACCATGTATTGGTGCGTTGTTTCGGTAGTATAAGTAAAAGATAACCTTTTTATAATTTTAAAACGTTTTTAATGCGATCTCCATCCACAATGTAAAAATTAAGAAGACGAAGAACAATATGCAACTATCTGAAGGTAGGTTAAAAATAAAAAGCGCCTGTCTTGAACGTTATGGTTTCAAGTAGCGGGTCGATAGTCTAATTTGTCCGAACACAACACAAACCTCCATAGTCCAATGTTCCCGTAACGCTGAAGACCGCAACAAGTGGAGACGCATCGCGGGGGATGCATTTTCCAAACCAGAGCATCATCACGAAACCACGACCACTCTGTCAAGAGTGAACGACTGAGGAGAGAGATTTTATTATATACTCAAACAAAGTATATATACTTCCAATCCATGTACTATGATAGCTATTTACTAAACCTAAATGAAGTTAGGCAACTGTTAAATAGTGGAGCCACCATCATCTTATTTCCCTTTTTCCAAATTTATTTGGGCTGGGCTCAATGTGTATTCTTCTTGTACGTTGTTCTCTATCGTTCGTTACGATTTCGTAAGCAGTAAGCTTACTCAACTTTTAGCTATATCCTCTTTCACGTAGTCTATCCATCTTTTCTTTGGTCGTCCTCTACTCTTGTATCCGTCAACTTGCATACATAAACTAACTACATTTGCTCATCCCTCCGCATCGCATGTCCATATCACGATAACCTATTGCCCTTCAACTTTTAGGCTCTACTGGCGCTACATTCCGGCTCCCTCAAAAAAAGTGTTGCTTAATTTAACAAGGTCTCACATGATTTTTTTACTAAATTCTAAGTAAATTTTTATTATTAACCGATGAAAAAAGGAGGAGGTTCTCAATTCGACCGCCGATTTATATATTTTTTTTTTATGTTTGTTCAGCCTTCACTCCGTTATTTATGAACGGATTTTGATGATTCTTTTTTTGTTAGATAGAGTATACCTTATGAGTGGTCTCATGTCAAGGAAGTCAGGATCTAATGATGGGATCCTGACAAAATTGAGAGAAACCCTCGAAAATTGTGGGTACGAATAGTGTTTCTGTTTACTTTTCATAACTTAATCAGGTATTTGCGTTTACGAATCATCCAAACATGAGCGCTATGCACGTGTGTATTGATCAATAGTAACAAAGATTTCGATGCGTCGTTTAAAATCTTAGATACAATTTATGCCCGAAAAACAGGGCCCTAAGTCTGTTTTTTCTATTGTGTCATAATGGTCTCACAATGACTTGATTTTGACAGTTGTGTTATTATGAAACTGTCAACTATCAAACAAAATCAAGTATTTGTGAGACCATTGTGATACAATTGAAATAGCAGACTTAGGTCCCAGGTTTCTGTGGGATCGTTAGCGTGAGAAGTTAGCTAGTTCTTATAAAATATCCTAAGATCCGCATCCGCATCCGTATCCGCGGATGTTAGCCTTCAAATATCCGCATCCGTATCCGTGCATGTGAAAAAATATGCATCCGCAACATCCCTGATAGAAACCACTTAATATGTTTTGGAGAAAATATATTTGATAGCATTTTAAAGTATTAAATATCTTAAAAGATAGTAGTTGTCAGAGTAATAAAATATGACGCGAGCCACAAAAGGTCATAAAATAAAAACTTTTTAACAAAAAATTAAACCTGCGAAAAATATTTAAAAAGCAAGAAATAAGCTCAATATTCAAGACTTAAAAGGTTTATTTCTTGCTTTTTAGTTCTTTTTCGTGGGTTAATTTTTTAAAAGTTTTTATACGCCTATTAAAGTAAATATTTCTACAAAATTTCATGCACTCATTCAACTTTATAAGTGTTTAAAATAACATTATTATTAGTACGTTTGATGCTTACTTTTTTGTACTGCCGGATATTTCAACGTCGTTTTTACACCAGCGAATATGTTACGAACATAATGACGAAATTAAGTAGAAGTGTTTGTTATTGTTGTATATGTTATTAATTAAGTACAAATTTTTGATAAATATATTAAAACTCGTTCCCCACGTGTACCGTGCACGTGGCGAACGAGTTTCAATATATTTATCAAAAGTTTGTACAATCATAAGTGTTTAAGAATAGGGGATATATCATTAAAGTTATAATACAAATATACATAATATTTATTATATCATATCTCATGTCTCGTCTCTTGTGTTTATGTAGCTTAGACAGGGTACGCTTTTTGTTATCAAAAGCGTAATATAATGACACCTGCGAAATCTGTTTACATAAAACCCCTGTCATGCATTTAACGTCAGGTGCCTAAAATAATAAGATAAGTGATACAATCCTTTACTGAAATGTAAATGTGTTACTGTTATCTGCTTACTACTAATTATTGCTTTAAATACATGGTAAAAATGAGGATACTTTTTTAAATTTTCACTGTAATTTAACTTAATTCTTGTTTTGTTTGCCAGTTTACATCATAACAACTAACATGTTTCGGTAACTGATTCATAACTTCCAACAGAACATTATAAACTATATAATATAAAAATAAAATTGGCACACAGATAGTTATTATAACGTAAGCATCCATCTAGAATCCGGATTTCAGAAAATTCTATTCAAGTGGTGAAAAAGGATTTCAAAAATTTTATGGCGAAATCATGTAAAAATGAAAAAAGAAAGAAACAAAAAAGATGTATCACCTCGAAACAACAACCAACAACCCGTTCAGGTGGTGCAAATCAATATGGGTGTCTTTTGAAGTTTGTTAGAACGTTGATCACGTAAATGTCAATAATTTTGAAAGCTAAAAAGGCCCTAAACCCACTAATAAGTGTGAAAGTTTGGATGGATGGATGGATGGATGGATGGGTGGATGTTACTTTTTCACGCAAAAACTACTAAACCGATTGCGATGAAACTTGGTATGTAGATAACTGGAGACCTGGATTAACGCATAGGCTACTTTTTATCCCGATATTCCCACGGGATAGGGACTTACGTGGGAGATTATCATGTTTTTTTTCGTATTTGTTTTTAGGAGTACTAAAAACGATATAGAGCAATTTTCATCCAGAAAATAGTACCGAGACAGACTATTTGATAAAATCGGTGAAATCCCGTTGTCCCCATCACATTTGATTTGTCTACATTAACGCGAGCGAAGAAAATTCCAATGATTTTCGACTCAGAATGATGGTCTGAATACACTATTTCAGGACTCGGTACGGTGTACTTCACATCCTCTATATTCCTTTAACAGGCAGCAACGTAAAAATAAATGAGAAGAATATCTAATTACCCTAAATTATGACCACACAGAAGAATTTTAAAAATCACCGTATACATAACCAAACACACATTACATGTTCTCAAATGTACACACATAATGCGTATGTCTCTACGCACACACCCCATTCCCAAGCATAACAAACATAAACATACTTCATACATGTAACTGAACTGTGTTCTTGTGTGCTAGTAAAATGATAATTATTATTCTCTTTATTCATCTTAGTAACATACACAATATATATGAAAAAACTAAAGATATTGAAAAATATATAAAAAAAAATGTACCCAACCAACATCGGCTCCAGTGCCCAAGACACCGGCGGTCTTAATGTTTTGGTCGAGGCTCTTGGCCATCAATCCCTGAGCGGATATGACTATTTGAACACCAATTTCACAGTCCACATATCGACAACCTCGTAAGAGGAATCCAAATATTTTATTTGTTTATTTTTTTGAACTTTCACGAGGTTCTATTCATGAGGAACGGCGATATCAGCAGTCATTAGTTTTGGGCAAAGTCAGTCGCCATTGGGAGCGCTCAATCCATTGAGCACTTTTGCAGTCCTCTGGCGAATTAGCTCGCTTCTTTAATTAGTTAGTTTTTTTTTCAATACTTATTAATATAAATTCTAAATTATATATTTACAATTTTTACGAATTCTATTTATATTTATATAAATATACGAAATACAAGTACATATTTATAGCACATAAAATTTTTACTTTTATAATTTTTACGTGGAAGAGCCATGCTTCGGCACGTATGGGCCGGCTCGACTCCGCTCGATACCACGGCCTCACAGAAACCCGGCAGCGAAGCAATGATTGCATTGCATTTCGCTGCGTGAGTGAGGTTACCGGAGGCCCTAACCCTTCCCTCTCCCCTGTTCCCGGCCTACCCCTATCCCCCTCTCCAATCTTCCTACTTCCCCCCCGCCTCCCCCTCTTCACCTACTCTCACCTTAAAGGGCGGCAAGGCACTTGTGACTCTCGAGTTACAAGTGCCCATGGGCGGCGGGAGTCATTTACCATCAGGTGAACCGTCTGCTCGTTTGCCCCCTATGCCATAAAAAAAAAACTATTTATATTAGAATATAGTTCTAATTTCTGTCAAACCATACTATAAATTATAACCATAGACTATAAATTATATAATTTAATAAGAGATCTCGTGTAAGAGCAAAAATAAATCAATTTGTTGGTCAACGCCCCTCAATAATAGAGTGGACGCCAGAAAAATCAAACCTATAAATATCGCTTTTTAAAGTAAAAGTTTCAAAATCTTGTAGATTTGGAAATATTCATTAACCATTTGCTGCGATGTGCTAGAAAAACTTAAACACTTAATTATATCACCATCGTCTCAGTTAGAGGACGTCCAATGCGGAATATCAGTTTTTAAAAAAACTTAGAATAACACTTTTAGTATTGAAATTAGACAATTTGTGAAATACAAACAATACAATACAATCAAGCAAGATAATTTTTTAATAGGCAATTAATTTTTTTTATATCTTATATAAAAAAACTAGTCGCCTATTAAAAAGTTATCTTGCTTGATCGTATTGTATTATTTTTATTTATTGTACTAATTTAATATTTTTATTATAATTGTCATAGTTAGCATGTCCGGCTACCTTTATTAGGACTACATTATGTGAACTCTTATTATAGTATAAGAACAAGAATAAGAAAAAAAAACCTGTACGTAAATAAATATGTCATGTGTCCGTTAGAGATAAATAAACAAATAAGTGGTGAATTTAACAAAATACCCATGTTAATTTAAGTTGTCCTCATTTGTCGGTAACAAAGTGGTAACAAACATCATTTTCGAGTTTAATTACAGTATATTTTAAACAATATTATAAAATATTAGCTATTGCACACAGCTTCGAACATGTAATAGTAATTTTTCCACCCCTCGGGAACAGCACTTTTTTTCTGGAAGAAAGAGAGTAACAATGACACATCGAGAAAATGTTACCTATTATTAAAAATTTATATGTTATTATTTTTATGTGTTGTATGCTGTGTTTTACAGAATAAAATCATTTTCATTCTTTCTTCTTCTTCTCATATGTCGTTTTCTGTATCCCTGGCAAAGTGTATGCAAAATTTCATGATGATCAGATGAAAGGCGGTACGGCAGCGCATGCATTAGCATTCTAAGCTAATATCTGTACCTCTAATATATAAAAATAAATGTATATTAATTTTGTTGTACGATAAAACTTGTTCTTTTTTTAAATTTAATTTATGTTATATGTTATTATAATAAAAATCTTTAGTACAGAAAACCTTGTTACATTTGCATAGATACCATAACATTTATACATTTAGCATAAAGTAAAGGTGTATAATGTGATCGGACTATGTCCCCCAAACTAGGACGATGTTAGGTAAGTACTTTAAGTTTGAAAGATTTCAAATTCAAGATTTCAACCTACATAAATACATATATTGCTGTTAGGATTTACGATTTGACCTTCTATAAAGATAAAAAGATCACCTGATATTATTAACAAAAGGGACGGAAAGTCCTTTCGAAGCCTCGCTATTATGAAATTCAAATTTTATATCCAATTAATTTCAGGTAACAATACTCTTACTACTATCTACTCTACCAACGGTACAATCACAATAATGTAAAATGGGTTTTGAAATTTAACTAGATTTTAGTTATGGAAGTCGATTCTGGAGAGTCGATTATGGAAACAAACTATTAAACTATAGGAATAAAGGATTTACAATATACGTACTACTTAGTACGTAATTACGTAATACTTATTAGCCCATAAAGTTTTAGTATTCACAGGCCTTTTGATAATGTGATTAGAAAAAAAACCGTTTTTATATTATCCCTAAAATCCCCTAACTTCTCTACCGTGGTTAGGGGATTTGAGTGTCTATATCAAAAAACAAAGACACTCAGTTTAACATTTTAATGTTAGTTAGTAGTAACTAAACAGAGATTACAAGTACGTTTTAAATAGTTTTCAAAAAAAAGGAACAAAAGCCAAGCCATTGTAAAGCCAAGTTCAAAAAAAAGGAACTGGCGACGCAGCAGCCGTGTGTAATATTACACGAATCACTTGGAGCCACTTTTGACGTTCTACACGACGACTGAAGACTGACTACTTAAAATATATTCAACGTAAACATTTACACATACACACACATATACACATGAAATTTGGTTTATTTATAAAAACCTCTTAGATCGATGAACTAGAACCCCAAATATCATAAATATAGCTCAAATGGTAATGAGATATTAACATCTAAAAATCGGCATTTTTATCACTGACTGACTGACATATAGATCAAAAAACTAACCCACTTCCAGATGACCTAAAAAATTTGGCGTCCAGCTAGATAATTGTGTGCATACAAAGAAAAAAATCAGAAAACAGTGAATTTTTACACAATTTGAATTTTAACAACCGATTTTTATTAGCACATTGGCGCCTTCCAAAATTATAATAGCACTTTTTTTTCTTTTCCAGACGAATAGGTCCTACGACAAAAAGTTTCTTTTTTTTTCATTTTGTATATCAGCTTATATATAAAACTTAGATAACCAATAATAACACAAACTACAACTGGCAGCGCCGGCTCAGAGAGATCTGACATTATTGCGTCATTGCAAACAATTGTGTTACGAAAGAAATAAATTCTTCTACAATCTTGCTACTTTGTATAAATAAGTCGGTAATTTACAAGAGCCCAGATTCGAACAAATTTTGGCTGTTGTGTGTGTGTTTAATAGATACTTTCAAAATGTACAGAATTGCTACAAAAAATTAAGGTTACGTAAGGAAGGATTCATCAATAACTTGCTAATGCGCTCAAATATTTCTAACGTCCAAGAAAATATAAAATAACACAACAACTCAAAACTATACAGTGTAAACACAGGAAAAAATATAAATGTTTTAAATCACTTAAATGATGAATAATAATACTATCTTTACAAAAAGTGATGATATCCCATCAAAACCATAAATGTGAAAATATTAGCCAAGTTCAATATTAAGAATATGCATGGTTGTCGACTTCGCCGACAAAAGAATTGAGATCTAAATGGGTGCCAAGTTCTGTAGAAAATCCTGAAATTTATTTGTATGTTTATACAACATTCTAAAATAAATTTAAAACACAAATTCTTGTTTTTTTTTCTGCTACAACAATATTTATCTATTTAAAAATATAACTTGTTAAATAGCTTAGGTGGCTTCCTAATACTCTTTAAGGTTACAATTCTAAGCCTTTATCTTACTTTTGTATCATCAAAGCAACAATCCTTTTATTAATAGCTCCATTGGCTTTATTAAATAATAGCAATTGTTAATTATATAGAAACTCTATTCAAAATCATTTTGGAATAATAATATTGTCTTTTGTAAATATTTCTAGTACCTAATATGGTGAATGAATAAAAGGACGATTTCACTTTACTACTTAGCCACGAGCACAAGATCTTGATAATGCAAAATGCTGGTGTTTTAAATTCAAATGTTTCCGTATCAACTTCTTTTGGCCATCAGCCAGTTTAACTGGTTTAGGTATTGTTGGCAATGTAAGCTTAGGAAAAATACCTAAATTAATTTATATGACAGTTGACTGATAAAATGCAACCTGGTAGATCAACCACAACATGTCATACATACTTTGATTATATACCTGTACATATAATATCAATTTTCAGCATAGAAAATTAATAAATTATTAAACTTATTCTGCTTGTAACTTTACATATTAAAGGAATTCACTCCATTATATTGTCTTGAGAACTTCTTGATTTGATTCACTATTATAATTTTGTAAACTTACTAATGAACTTGAATCTGCGCATAAGTCAAAACAAATCAAGTTCAATTTTCTCTTTCTTAAAGCCTTTCAAAGATGAGAGAATAACCAAAAACCAAAGCCACCGAATACCTCTTGTCATTAGCAAGATGAAATGGCAGTGGGCGGGCTTCCCCATACATCGATAAACGTCACAGTTAATTTTCCAAGTGCAAAATATTAGTTTGTAAACCCAATAAATATGTTTTAACAAATTAATGACTTTCGGATTTTTTTCCTGTACTTGCGCTATGAGACCTTGCTTCTCGCCAAATTTCATGATTCTAGGTCAATGAGAAGAAACACATAGGTTTTGATTTACCTGCTAAGTGTTAAAACTGGTTAAAATATAAGGCTTAAATGGCCGTATCCTTTGGTTGGGTTGACATAGAAGCTCAATTTCAGCTTCAAGAGATCGCAGACAAGTATTTGATGTTAATTTCAACTTGACCACTCCAAGCGTTCCTAAAAAAAAAAAATCTTGAAACTTGACTTTTTTTCACTATTGAGGTACGGTCCCAAAAAATTTGACTGTCGATGTAAAAGTAAGCTAAAGGTGTTCTAATTTACCTTACTAAGAATCTTACTTACAAAGAACTGTACTGTAACGTAATTAAATGCTGCTGTACATAGTATATGTCGGCGATACGCCAGGGTGTCCATGTTCAGGGTCCATCAGAATGAAAACAAGCACTAAACACTACTTAGTTTATTTTCACACAACCGCCAGCACAGTAATAATCTCCTTTTTCACAATTCAAACGTTTTTATAAATAACCTTACAATAGATTTTTAAACGGATAAGCGACTACAGTCTCTTTTATAACAAATAAATGAAATTACTAAAAATAATCCTTACTAATATTATAAATGCGAAAGTAACTCTGTCTGTCTGTCTGTCTGTCTGTCTGTCTCTCTTTCACGCCAAAACTACTAAACCGATTTAAATTAAATTTGGTACACAGATAGTCTAGAACCTGAGAAAGGACATAGGCTACTTTTTAATGCGAAAAAAGGGGTGTAAGGGGTTGAAAGGTGGGGATGAAAAGTTGTATGGAAGCATCGTCATATTTAGAGCTAGAAGCTTGAAACTTATTTTTTAGGCTGTTGATTCGATATAAATAAATGTGACATTCAAAGTTTGTAAAAGTTTTATCCTCAAGGGTGTAAAATAACAATAGGGAATAGGGAATGAAAATTTGTATGGAAATATGCAAGATTTATGTGAATGTTTTATAAGTTTGCGACAAGAGACAAAATATTAGAGCTATTTTGATGTAACATTTACTCCTTACTTAATATTATAAATGCGAAAATAACTCTGTCTGTTTGTCTATCACCCTTTCATGCCAAAACTACTGAACCGATTTAAATGAAATTTGGTACACAGATAGTCTAAAGCCTAAGAAAGGAAATAGGTTACTTTTTAATGCGAAAAAAGGAGTGTAAGTGGTTGAAAGGTGGGGATGAAAAGTTGTATGGAAGTATTGTCAATTTTAGAGCTAGAAGATTGAAACTTATTTTTTAGGCTGTTGATTCGATATAAATAAGTGTATGACATTCAAAGTTTGTAAAAGTTTTACCTTCAAGGGTGTAAAATAACAATAGGGAATAGTGGATGAAAGTTTGTACGGAAATATGTAAGATTTATGTGAAGGTGTTATAAGTTTGTGACAAGAGACAAAATATTAGAGCTATTTTGATGTAACATTTACGGAGTCATTACAAAATGTGAATATGTGGAACTTATTTGTATGCATTGTCCTTGTGGCTTGCTCCTTACGCAATGCACTTGAGCAAAATAGTGATTTTTCTTAAGAAAAATTGAACATTCGATTGAAAATGTTCTTTTGAGAGACATTTATTTTAAAGAGTTCTTATCAGAACTACAACATGCCCATATGAATTTATTCAATTTAAAAAGTTCTTTTGAGTGCTACAAATATTTTGAAAAATTATTTTTATAAATATTTATGTTAAAAAGTTCTTCTCAGAATCCTTTACAACATATAGCTACTAATATATCTAGAAGAAGGTTACAAATTTCTAAACAGAACTTCCAGTGTAGGGCAGCCAAAATGCGTCGTATTGGAGAGTCTTCCTCTGAGAGAGAGGATCGTCTTACAAGTCGGAGAGAGTATGCAACGCATTAGCGTGATAGAGAGTCTAGTGAGTGGAACGTTCGCAGCGAATAAGCGAACAAAATGTTAGAACGTCACAGGTTCGAGTGAGGAATCGAGCATTGAGCGCTCGCAACGTCTCCCTGCACAACATATTAGGACTTTGCAAACACGCGTGAGGAGATCGTCACAATGTTCCACTGCACAACATTTTACGATGTTGCGAATCAAGCACCGGCCGCCCATTCACAGCGGCTTATGGTACAAAGAGAAAGACAACGAGCGTGCAATAGAATATTAGCTCACAGTAGTAGGTCGGCTTTCAGTTACGATCGAAAATACTGTAAATTTGGAGGAATGAGTAAAATTTACCCTAAGTGCCATACAAAAATGGATAGATAAAGCGAGCGGTGTGTGCTGTGCATCCAGCAAAGTGATTCTTCTCAATATATAGGAACAACCACAACCGATACAAAATCTTTTGACGGATATTCGTCCATTGTCCGCACATTTTTTTAAAAAGTGCAATAGTCTCTTTCATATGACTTCGTTTGGGAATAAAATAAGTTAAGAAATGAAGGAAGAAAACTTCATGCCCACTTTTAAGGCCGGAAGGGCAGGTTTACCGCCTCATAGGCAGTCTTTTCCCGCAATCAAACTTTTACTCACAAATAGATGTCCACGCGGGCGAAGCCGCGGGCACAGCTAGTTTGAATATAAATCTAATGTATTTTGGACATTTCTATAAAAATTGTAATCACTTAAAAAACAATATTTGAAGATTTGCGCCCATTTATACAAGAAGTAAGAAAATTTGTATACCTACTTAAGTAAGTAGGTATACAAATTTTATAAGTATTAAGTACCAGTTATTTATAGTACTTTAGGATACCTAAACGAAAAGCCCAAATATGTTTCAGTGGAACCAACCACCTCTAGTAGCCGTAGCCAAATTCCTGGTACTGAATAGCGGAATAAAGTACGCCAATTTTTTTAAATTTGATTCACTTAAAATTTCACGTGCGTTTCACTTTGGAGTTCGAGCTTCCACTCAAGTGTCCAATATCATTCTTATGCACTTGAATGGAAAGAATGAGCGAGGTGACGTGGGATAGATTCATGTATCTTTAGGATGAATAGATATTATTCGTTTATTGAGATTCCCTATAACGTCTGATACAGAACTCTGTTCAACCGTAAACATGACCGCCATTGTACCGGAATGGTATCATTATTTTAGGATGGTTCAGTTCCCCTAAGTACCCCGTGTATCTACTATTCATCAACGAAGGTAGCCAGGATCCGTTTGGAGTTTACGATATTATTTATTTTTGTATACTGCATACTGTTTTGTATACTGAATCGATATTACTTATTTGTATATATTCGTTTATTTTCCACAAAGCAACACTGTTGCGCGGACATTCTGTTGATCCATAATTATAATTTTTAGTTATTAAAATGAAGACGTTTTCACATGTTTTTTAAAGTATCTTACTAAGTAAAGATATTCTACTTTTACTTTTAAAATGGAAGTTTAGAAAGCAACAAAATTGTCCACAATAATAATTAGTGTGTAGTGAACGCCATGGTTGACGAAATTCAATTAGCAATTAATGAACGTGTTTTGGGCGCTTAGAACTAGGCAAGAAACAACAGCTATATTAGGCTTCATGACAACGATCATTTCTTAAGATCTCTCTTATAAACCCTCGCAAGCTATTAAAAGTTACTGATAAGCGACATCGCAAAACGTGGGACAGTAGTAGAGAGTAATCATGATGTTTAATGTGTTATAAAATATCAACTAACACGTGTAAGTAATAAATACAACACTATTAGAAACTAAATACTAAATGAAAATGCTAAATGCTAAATGAAGGTATGCGAATTTTAAATTGTTTATGCTTATTTATAAGTAGTATAGAAGTTCATAGAATACACGTACTATAAAAATTATATTAAATATGATGGCAGGCTAAGAGCAATATTAATAATTATTGCTCTGAGATGGTAGGTTTATTAAATACTTCGACTGAAATGGCAGTGACATATGGATAACTGGGCATATTGGCTACGGAAAGGAGTCGAATTAAACACCACCTCTGCTTCAAAACCTTGTTGTAATACTTTGATTTAAAAACATTTGTCACTCTTTGAGAATTATTTTGTGTTTCTTATTAATTGTATTGACTTTAAATACAATGTTTTTCTTGAAACATTCTGTCAAATACGGATCAAAGTTTCCTCTGCTCAGCTATGATTCACAAAACACAATACATCTATGTACTAGGGATGTTGCGGATGCAGAATTTTTGACGCGGAAGCGGATGCAAATGTGGGTTTTTGAAGGATCGCATTCTCGGACGCGGATGCGGATGCAGATGTCCAAATCGATACGGAAGTTCCGCACTTATGAATGCGGATGCCAATATCCGCAACATCCCTGATAATGAAACTTCACTCTTATTGGCACACGTGCCGTAAACACGTACTGATTGCGATCCGTACCGCAATTGCGAATGCGGATGCGAATACGTACATTTAAATATTTCTATATAAATATATATATATGTCGGCGGAAGTACTCGGACTCGTGTTGATTGCTGTTATGCCTCCAGCGGGGTCGAGGCACTTGATTGCTGACCGTTGATCGAGGTAGATCGTGGTAATAGACAGTGCGAGTGATTACGTGAGGTTAGATTGGTGCCGCGAACCCGCTACTCGAATTTAATTTAAACAATAAATTGATTAAATTGCATTATAGTGTGTTTTGTGCTCGCATTCACCCACCATGACGCCCAATAGACCTGTGACCTGTAACGACAATGTCGATGTGAATATCCTTTCTCCGACATTTAGGTCCATCCATATATACGTGTACAAAATACATGTTATAATGTTTACATTTATAAAATACAACTTAACAATTTCATAATAGATGATGAGATAACGGTTTTTAAAATATAAACAAAAAGAAATGAGTTAGGTACCTACATATTTCTGATAAAAATGACTCCAGAACAATCATGTAGGTTTAATAAAATGTATTTATGTGGATTATAGATGAACTTTTTAAAAGGTATCTACACTGGCCAATAAGTAACGGTTAAGGTTTTAAGATTATTTATAGCAAAATCCGACAAAATACATGTGTGTACTGTGAACCCCTGTCACTTAAATTTTATTTTGTAGAGTTACGTTTTCATTTCTGCTACCTTGGAAAAGTATTTTTTGCCGACGACAACAAAGGTTGGGACAATCGTTTCAGATTGTATAAAATATAAGGATATTTTTACGCAAACTGTGAAACCTTCTGACAATGAACGCGTATTACGTCTCGAAAGGTTTAAAAAAAAAATAAAACAGGTAAAATTGTGTTCCATAGAGACATCTAATTTAAACAATCTAGGTTTATACAAGTTACACAAAACGGCTGCTGTACGAAAATTATTCTCTTCATTATCAGAAATGCAAACAACAGTGTAATTTTTAACAAAAATATTTCATTCTCCTCATAAAAAGGAATTTGTTACTCGACTACTTTTAATTTTTTCTTCTCTAGTGTGCGTGAGTTACGAAAGAATAATACGGTTTTTTTTATTCAGTTCGGTACGTTACTGTCATCAAAATAACAAGTTAGATATATGTGTACTTGACTGAGCAGTGATCATTTTTGTTCACTCTCCGACTTCTTGTCCACAATAAAGAGTAATAGTTCAATAAATACGACAAATGGGTCACGATTCTCGTAAAATATATTGGTGGATAAAGATTTATGGCCATCTATAATCTAAAACCCTGTAATAAAATTGTTTCAAATGAGATGGCACAAAATAAAAGCGCAATTTATTAAATATTATAGAATGAATTAATTTGATAAAATATATAGTGTCCTGTCAGTTGTTTTGTATTTAGTATTAAAAGACCTACACTTTAAATTACATCGACTATTTCCGAACACACATTTTTCTTTAGTAGACTTAGCATCAACTAATACTAAATGTCAATGCAATAAAGTTTCAAGACTCTATAAACAATATAACAAAACGAAATAATAATTTTATATGTATGCTTTAAAATATATACCTAGCAAGGTAGGTTTATGCTTTACGACTGTTTCAATATATTCCTCGGGATCCCTGTTTCAAAATTATGCTCCTAATTAAGCAGGACTTACATACGTGTTTCCTCTGTCAAATTATATTATTAACTGACACTCGGTTTTAATATTCTCAAAGGTAGAAGAGGGTCTTCATTCTCCGGCCTATAAGAAGGTAAATAAATGAAAGACCTTGCTGCGTCTGTACAATGGTATTTTAAATATGAAAATGATTATAATATATATATTGAGTTGACATCCACCTTAAAGGGTACGGAAGTATTAACACTTCCTTTGCAGTATCCAACTACTGGGCTTCAATAGACCGGATGAGCCTTACAGTTACTTACTTTCCTTTGCCTTTTAATATAACCCATTTAAAAAGAAATCTTTTTTCTCCAAGTTTTTCATTTGGATCGACTATTTTGTGTTAAAGCATACTTAGTTCATATTAATAGAGGACTGAAAATCAGTCTTAATTTCTGACACTTGGGGATATTAAGGGATTTATAACCGAACTTTCTGTAAAGATGAAAAGCAGGAGCTGATATTATTACCTAAGGTTTTTACAGGCCCTTCGTGTGCTCCGTATTGTCCAATTCAACTTCTTGCCGTCGCGAGACATCCTCTCTTAATGTGTATTATGTTTCATATTTTATTTATGTTTTTTTTCTTCATCTGCTGTGTATTTTTATTTTGTACTAGCTGTGCCCGTGACTTCGGTCGCGTCTGTGTCGAAAAACAACAATATGTCGCTTATAATAGGCGTAGCACCTCTTCTTGAAAGGGTTCCCCCCGTTCCTGCAAGCAGATTTTTTTATAATGTATAGGAAATATAGGTGAAACAACCCAAAGCATACAAGAAAATATTGTTTTGATTGTTCTCACGCGAAATAACTACATGAGTGGGAAAAGCACCCCTTTATTTCGTGTAGAATTTCACCTCACCAGGCTATTGGTGAGGCTGTATATCAGACTTAAACCGACTGAAACCACACGGTGTGCCTTACAGCACCTGTAATGAGTGAACCGTCGTTATGCCTCCAATGGTCCACCCAGCGCCAGCCCACGGGTGGCAAGCGGGCTCTGTCTACTAATTGGGCGATATGCAGACACGCCCCTCAAGATAGGTTCTGCTGCAGGTGAAGGACATAAAATCTGTCTCATCCACTCGCGGCCCCTCTTATGGTAGGCACGTGAAACGGTTCCTCCTGGAGGTTTTCCTACCAGATCCACTCCGCCACCTTTACATTCCACATTGTTCCTCGATAAATGTTTCACCATTGTTGCAACAAGGTTGTGGAACGCACTACCTATCGAAATAAGAAAAGCTCAATCAATAAACGCATTCAAAGCAACGGTGAAAAGTCCCCAGGTACCTAAACTTATGGCTCCATTAGCAGGTATATTGTAACTAACTGTCAATTGTTGTCATAATACTTATTTGCTGAATATTGATAATATGTATTATTAATATTATTGCTTCGGTATATATGTAAGTATACGTATTTATATATATATTGTACACATATGTATAAATCTGGGTATATGTTCGTTCTGTATGTGTTATGTATGTGTATATTTATATGCAAACAGCTACCACTTACTATTTTATTCTACATCGCGGTCGCGATAAAACAGCTATGGCGGACTAATGTCTCGATTCGTCCGACCAATTGGGAGACGCTCGCTGTAGTCAGTATATCAGTGTCGCTTCCTAGAAACTATGGGCCCCTAGGACCGTCAGCAATTCGTAATCGGTATACCTAACAGATTACTCCCAGGCAATACCAAGTGTTACCCCCGCAACAAATTGTTTGGCTATATGGTTATATTTATATTATTGCATTAGTTTCTATTTGATTATAATGAATATTGCACTACAAAAATTTACTTGAAGGTTTAATGTATATATTTATATTACACACGGATGGCGCAATTGTTTAAGTGGTTGCCTTACCATTACGCCGCTGCGCCGCGCCGAGTTTTGTGCGTTTAAATCCCACACAAGAAACACTCTGTGTCCGTTGTTTAAATATTTGTAAAGCCCCCGTGACACAGAAATGTTCCTAATACTTGTGTTCTATGATAATAATAAATATTAAAAAAAATTAACCATTTAAGATTATAGTATTGTATAGTTAGTATTACTTGGGACCAACAGATGTCGTTGCTTGTTGTATACATTTTTTTATGGATAGAGAAAACGGATCGTGATAAATCAAATACCAAATGTTACACTGAATTACATACAATACTTGTTAATTTGTAAAACGTTTCCCCGATTATGTACTTTTACGTGAAGCAACCAAACAGACAAACTCCATGTCTACAGATTTATTATACATATAGATATAGATATAGATATAGATCTAGATATAGATATAGAAGGAAGAAGATTACGTGGCAATCTTCAAAGTCTAACCTCCTTTCCAACAAAAAAATAATGATTACAACTTAATACTAATTTTGACTTTCATCCCCTTTCTCAAGGAAACCGTCCTGAATTTCGGGATAAAAGTATCCTGTGTCCTACCTTGTAGTATGAACTCAAATCATGCCAAGTTTTATTTGAATCCATTGAATCCGTTTAGTAGTTGCAGCGTAATGCGCGGCCAAGATACAGACAGACAGAAGTACAGAGAGACAGACAGAAAAAAAATTAAAAATAGGCTTCAGTATCAATTATAGAGTGCAACCCAATTGTTTTCTTTAAATATCTTCAATGTACAGAATTAGTCTTGTTACAGTTTTATTATAAGTATATAGATTATTTTTCTCTTTGTATTGTTATATTTAAGATAGTCTCGTCGGGCTGAAATAAATGATTTATCTTGCTTTCATTCTTTCTAAATCTATCCTGTTACAAATAACAATGCTCTGGTAGCAATATAATCAAAATTATATTAACTGGTTTTTGCAATTATGACTAGACCTGAAGCTTTAATTAAAGGAACAAATTTTGAAACTCGAAGCTATCGTTTTATTATCCACTGATCATTTCAAAGTTATACTAACATAGTCTTAATTTTATTCTTGCAGTTTCCTGAAACAGTAGTAGAAAGTGTCTCGGAATTAAACTTTGGCTTTACTAAACAAAGATTCAAAGTAAGTTTTAAATGTTTTGTTGGAACTTGCAGGTTTATTGGAGAACGAAGAGATTTAGGTACGTTCGATTGGCTAGGATTAACTACAAATTTATGTAGAGAAACTCAGTTCCATTACTTAGGCTTTATTTGTGTTTCGGCCAAATTGAACACATTGTGTTTACATGCAATCTGATGACACGTTAGACTTTCACAGTTTATATTTATCATTCAATGTACTTAGTATGGGTCTTTTGGAATACCAATAGTTTTTCTTTATACGATTGGCTTCTGATTTTATCCATTATCGTAAATGTTGACTTATTAGATTGTAGATTTTTGATAATATTTCTTAAACCATATTAAAACATGGTCTTTTGTAACGGCTTCAAAAATACTTAATAAATAACTATGTGCAAGTTAATTTAAAAAATATCAGATTTTAGAAGCAACCTATAAATACACTATAAGCTAATTTCTCTACACTGTCTACAAAATTTATTCGAGGAAAGGTAGTATAAGCGCAGGTAATGAATCCCATCCAATGTTTCGTTCCAAAAAATCTTTATGAAATTAACGTTTAATTAAGTCTTGACTACGAGTAAATAAAGTAATTATCGAGATGATGCATTAGCACCGGAATAATATCATTCTCAACTACATTCTTTCATTACTAAACATATGCTTTATTACTGAAAAGTACAATAAATAAAAAACAGTGTAAACATATTCAAATTATGCTGAAGTTTAACCAGTAAAGGGGGGTCAAACTAAAGATTAATACGACTCATTTAAAGCGTCTGCCCTACTCGATCGTGCTAACGTCAACCGTCGGCTCCATAATCTTGCCAGTAACGACCGGGATTGATTGGTTTACCGACTAAACTGTTATCTAAAATGTAAACTAACAGAGTCCGTAACTCAGTCTGTGTCTCGATTCTTTAATCAATTAAAGGAGCAGAGTCCCTTCGTGTACAAAGTCACAAAAATATCTCCCGAGGGAATAAAACAATATGTCATGAGCAAGACAATTTATTAGACTACTTAGCTTAGAAGGTCATGATTCATAAGAGAATCTTAACATCGCCATCTAGAAACGACCGTAATTATACAACGCCATCTATCCAGCATTATATGTCCAAATAAATGATGTTTTGTCTTTAAACTAAATCATTAGACTAAACACTTCGATACAGGAATTATTCATTAAATTATTCAAGTATTCCACGAATTGTTTGTCTGAGAATATTTTCCAATAATTTATTATATTTAAAGGCTCACTTCTTGGCATTTTCAACAACTCAACAAGTCACGTAGGTTTCAAAGGAAATGAAAGTTGTTTAAAGCTCATAATACATTTTTTGATACAATGCGACTTTGCACTCGGACTGCAAACTCGCGCTTACAACTGTATAGACAGGCAATACATATTTTTTGCCTTTAACCATTATTTTGTATTAAGTATACTTTTATTCTCGCATTTCACGCTGGGCCTGTAAGTTGGCGTAAATTACTTTCAGAATCGTTTTTAACTATAAATTTACACAAATATAACGTACGCCTAAACGTACTTTTTGCAAGAAAAGTATATAATAAAGAAATACTCCAAGTGGTCACATATAAATTTGGTCAAGATGCCATGATGCACTGAGAAAAACATCCAGTGGATTTATTAAAGTTTGTCTCGCAACCCTATTTGAGGATTATAATAATTATTTTCTTAATGGATAGTAATACTTAATGCTTTGTGGTTGAAAAAAAGGACAATTACTCTTAATATTAAACTATGGGGAAACTTTGGGGAAATTCTACAAACGTGTATCGAGGATTTATTGCCCAAAAAAAGTCCGTCAGGGCCATAGTTGATGCTGCGCCATGGCATTCATGCAAATCCATTTTTAATAAACTTAATTTATTAACCCTCGCTTGCATGTATATTCACGAGGTTGCAAAATTTGTGAGAGCAAAGGACGTGTACCCGAGAAATACTAGGAATTCGGATAGAATTGTCCTATCGCAAATACCTAAAACAGCCCTCTACCAAAGAAACTGCTATATGATGTGTGGTCGTATATACAATGCTATCCCGGGGAATTTAAAGCAATTCTCTGCCTCAGTGTTTCCAAAAAATCTTAAGGAGTGGCTTATACAAAGATGCTTTAATACTGTGAAGGAATTTTTTAAATGTAACATATGATATTTTTTTCGTAATAATAATCGTTCTAATATAATAGTAACTTATTTTATTATATAGTGTAATTAATCGATGAAAATGATCTTGACTTGATTAATGATAGGTATAATAATATTAAAAAATGAGTATAGTTGTGACTAATTACGTATATTTATTGATCAATGAATTGACATGCTATAAACAATTATACAATGTAATTAATTTAATCTATAATATAAAACAATCTGTGTCATAACTATTTGCATGTTAAAAATATGACAAAATTGTGCCGAACTATTGTAATCCTTGATTTGTAGAAACCTATGTACTTACCACATTTTACTGCAAGTAAAGATATTCTATTGTATTCTAGGAATTGTAGAATAACTATAGCAAATGTAAAAAAAAATTCTAAGTTGGTATGAAAGTGTACTGAAATTCGTAGTATAATTTTTGAAGATGTTTTTCTTGGGTAAAACTCCTTGAATTTGATATAAGCCGTCTGGCTTTCAGCCAGTCTAGCTACGACTTTACATATAAAGTTCTCTTTGTTGTAAACAGGATACTTTGATTAATTGCATATAAGTTAAAGGTTGTATTAACTAAAAAATTCGAACGTAAGAAAATAAGGAATCTTACTTGGTCTCTGTCAATTTTTTCCTTTATGAGAATACCAATGGAATTCTTCTTTATATTTTTTAATAAGGTAACAAAAAGGTATAAGTCATGAGTTACTGTTGTTTAAAGATACTTGCAGTACTAGGCATGCCACTAATGCCTGAAGTCAATTCATTATTGTGTAAATTTATTAGTAAGATACCTAAAATCACATGATGGATAATCTAAGTTTGTTTTCTATATGAACATAATATTGGAACGAGCTTCATGTTGACGTTCTCTAATTATATTGTCCAATTATGTGTAAGTAGTAGGCATTACGGTAGATGTTAGCTAATAAGACCGCACCTCAAATATCAAAGCTTACATTGTGGTTTGAAATAAAAGCGACATGAGGTAGGTAATTACCTTAAATATATCACTTATGAATTAATTGTTAAATGTTCTGAACATAAGTGCAAGACAACAAAATTACTTTCATATTAACGTAATATCAGAATGTGCCAAATATTTCTTCGTTTATGCTTGTTTTATTCATTCACGAGTAATCCCTTGTGGGGATTAAGACGAGATGGTGTTGAAAATCAAATAAGCTTTTACAGAAAGTCTTTCTGAGATTCACGGCGTGCAAAGGCACACAGAAATTTGTTATCGTAGTCTTATGTAATTTCTACACGACGACAAAAAACCTACTGATAAAAATGATACAGGAAATTCTAAAATGTTGTTGAACCCAATCTAAATACCTAGCGTTTCGAATAATATACAATTAAACTCCGCTCTATTCTGATCACTACACTCCATGACCTATTTATTTGACTGACGGGCTGCATGAACATTAGTTGGAAACAATAATGGCTTCAACAAAAAAAAAATGCATTGATGGTTTGCTTCAATTAGAGCAGAGCGTGGAGGAGTACTTTCCAATCACGTTAGCTATATCTATCGTGATTGTAAGGAGGCCTTCCTTACAGTCACCGTCATTTAACTACTTACAAGACAGACAAGAGCGTGCTTTGATATGGTCATCAACCATAAGCATAAATTTTATGTCAACGCATAAGCTGTCAATGGCAAAAAAAAATATTAAGGGATCTCGACATATACGAATTACAAGATACACTAATATTATAGATGGTCCCGTCAACTCAGATCTTGCCTACGATGCAACGTTACAGGCGCGGAGAATGATGACAAAGGGAATCGTGGGCGGCAGGCACAATTGTGACTTTTACTCAGTTCACTAGCCACGCGTGGACTTTCCACGCCATTCTAAAATAATGAAGCCCGCACCAGCGTAAAGTCAATTAATTTATCAGCCGCTCCCTACTTAAGTTAGGCGTTGGGTCGATATGACCCGATGCAGCAATTAACGTCTTAAACTAGTTTCACGTAAAATACCGTGATGTGATGTGGCATGATGTAAGCGTGTTTATCCCTTTCAGGAGTAGTATTCTCTGTCATGTAACCTAAAAACATTTATTCCTTAATGAATTCAGCATATGTTTGAGTAAAGGGACACTCTTGAATGTACGTTCAAATGCTATATCCTAAACAAAGCCTGTTCATATGAATTTCCAAGCCTTTGTGGGGACTCTCTTATGTAATACTGAATTATTGCAATGGGCTGTATTATTATATTATGTTGGGTGTAAGGGTCCTGACACTAGCTACCTAAACTTAGTTTCGTTTCATATAGGTTTGTTTCCTCGTAATGAAATACTGTTAGACAACAAAACAAGAAAACAGCATATCCACTTGGGATGGTGTGTAGAATAAAGTATTAATAGTAGTAGAATAAAGTAGTAATCTAACACCATATGATTTACTCTGGGTGGTAAGGCTTGAGTAATGTATACATTATGTAGAAGATACATTATAAATATAATATGATATCTGTTGACAACAACACACATTCGAGTATTGTTAGTAGTTGATAGTACCACACTGTCTTGAGAACCTAATATCTGTGTATTTGACTGTGCTGTACAGAGTGCTACACTACTAGAAGACAAAGTGGGTTGTGTATAAAGTGGAGTGTTAATACTAACTCCCTTTACTTTATGTAACCTGGATAGCTCACCTAAATTTAACATGCTGCTATCTCGCTTGTAACAGTGTCTGCGTCATTTTATTTACATTTAAAGGATCTGTAACCATTACGTAAGCAATTAAAGCACAGCTTAAGGGATGTTACCGTTTGGATGCGAGCTTTATTAAGCAGCTTAAAACTTGAGCACTGATATAGCATGATCACCCTTACATGGTGGACAAACATGTGGTTTATCAGTGGCTGTGTTAATTGTAAGTGCCCTTTGTTTATAATGTGTACTGTCATTGTTTCTACTAAATTCTTTAGTAAGTCTGCGTGCTTCTTAAGGAATTTGTTAAAGTCTATTATATTAGCTAGATCATCTAAGTTATTACGGTATGTTTTCCATTCCCTGCCTGTCACATCATCTTACTTGCTTAAAACTAAATGTATAGTTAAGGGTACTGCACCATCAGTTGGTACCTTAAGTGATTGCAAAGCTCTTAAATTGCGATTACCAGTGTCAATCATGTTATGCAAAGCTTTAAAGGACTCCTTATGTAATTTCTCAGTATGAAAAAAAATCATAATAATTATAAACTAACGATGTTTTATTATTATATCGCTTACAAAGAAGGTCCCATGCTATATTATAGTTTTCAGCTGGTAGTTCAAGAGCTTATCTCCAAAAAAGTAGAATCCTTTCAGGAAGCACGCAAATAATGAAATTTACAAAGTTTTGGTGTGGTGTCATTCAAGTGTATTAGTTAGGTGTAAGTATCACGAAACTCTGGGTATGTTATTGACAGAAAACATAGGCAGGGAGGTAACTTAAATTTGATCCCAACTTTATTTGTAGCAACAGTACTTGAACCTGCAACCGATATATCTGTCCACCACATTCTCCTGCTTACTTAACAGCTCGTGGGCAACAGCTACTTTAGCAAAGTACATTTTCTCTAACATCTCGCAATCCTGATACTCATCCTCTGAAATTTCAAAAACATTTTTATCATTTTGAATGCTATCAGAATAAATAACTTTTAACTCGGTTATCTGTAAGGCACTTAAAATTTCGAAACTTTTAACTATTACCAAATATGATTTAAACTGCGTTAGTTTATTTATTAGAGATTTATACTCCATTATAACTAAGTGAAGTTGAAACAGGCAGGTGCAATACTTAAATTTTAGATGTGAAGCAGCGAGAGTGCACGTATAGGAAAGCCACCAAGCTAGCGAGTGCCTGTTACAGCTCCGCGCAAGAACGCGGTGTGGCCATTTCACCAACGGTAGGCAAAAACGACCACACCTTGCACTGGAAATACGAAATTAATATTGGCTAATTGTACACAATATTCACACAAAGGGAGCTGAGAATCTCAAATATCAAACAGGACTGCTAGAATTACAAAAAAGAAAACAGATTGTAAAATCGTAAAGTAGGCAGGTACGTAAAGGTAAGGAAAAATTATATTATTAGGTATATCAATTTATATTTTCAGCAAATACACTGTAGTTCCTAGTTTTCTTTTTAAATTAAAAAAAAAAACAAAAACAAAACAATTATAAAGGAAACTGGGACGGCACTATGCACAATTTGACATTCTTAATGTTTATCCCCGTTGGGATATTTTCACCAGTTTAACACGTGTTCTTGTCCACGTAGTGGCCGCCATGCGCAGTTATTAGTTTTCTTGTCTTAATATCAGTACTTTTTTACGTTATATGCTAAATTTCGTGATGATCGGTAATAGCCACACTAAAAAAACAGACAAATTCACATTCGCATTAAAATTATTTGTTCGGACGTAATGTTAATTAATAGATATAAATATATAAAGCATATAGACTTATGTTTGAAAACGGCAATTAAACTTAACTTATATGACACATTAATTGTTGCGTGAGTCTTGCGCACTTTTTTGTAATTCAAGAGTTAATTGATAAGCTGGACTGACAGCGGTGTGTGTAGATACAAATATTAACTTCTCTCAAGTATTTTTTCTCTTAGCTATAGATAAATGCCATTGTTTAGCTCGAAAATTACATACAATAAATTTTAAGTGTTAGTTTTTGTTGGAAATCTTTAGCAATAAAATACTTTCTGAGCTGGCTGTATGCCAAAAGCAGTTAATCTATGCTGAATAAGAAGTAAAACTGTAAGAACTTAATGTTCACTTACCACGGCTTTGTGTTCCGATGCAAAGGAAAATTTCGCTGGTCCTTTTATGTACATAATTATTTTTAAAAAAAACGAGCCCGAGTCACAACGACATGGCATCAGCATAAGGATTTTCGTTTTGAGATAGATTTATCAATAATTTGACCCCTTCATACAACACCCCTTCATACATTACATCAAAATCAAATAAAGATGGACATTATTGCTAGACACCATTTGAACAAAGACTTTAGTAAATTCTGGAAATGCACTAATAAGCTAAGTCATAGGCCAGGCCTTCCCTTGAGCGTTGAGGGTATACATGACCCTCGTGGTATTGCAGACCTGTTTCTACAGCATTTTAGGGTACAGTCGATTCTAGGAACTGCACTGCCTGTGCCTGGTTCTGAGACCGTCCACCCAGAGCGAAGTGTCACATTTTCCGAGAAACAAGTTACTGATATTATTATGAAGTCGACGAGAGGGAAGTCGCCCGGGCACGACGGTCTCAGCATCGAGCACCTGCAGTATGCTGGGTTTCACTTGCCCCGAGTTCTATGTCTGTTTTTTAATTTGTGTTTGGGTCATTCCTATCTACCAGAAAGCGTAATGCGTACAATTGTTACTCCTATCATTAAGAATAGGACCGGTGACTCATCGGTTTTGTCTAACTATAGACCTATCTCGTTGGCGACCATCGTTGCTAAGTTGCTGGACGGTTTGCTTGTGAGCCAGCTTGATAAACATCTGACAATTAATGACGCACAATTTGGGTTTCGGCCTCGTATGTCCACGGAGAGTGCTATCTTTTGCCTCAAGCAAACTGTACAGTACTACACTGTAAGGAAAACACCAGTATACGCCTGTTACCTAGACCTGTCAAAAGCATTTGACCTGGTGTCATATAATGTTCTATGGGATAAAATGCGAAGTGAGACTGATGTGCCACTGGAAGTGATGAGTTTGTTCAAATACTGGTATGAAAACCAATTAAATCGAGTAAGATGGGCCGGCTCATTTTCGACTGAATACAAACTTGAGTGCGGCGTGAGACAAGGGGGGTTGTCTTCGCCAGCACTTTTTAATTTATATATGAATAATTTGATTGATAGGCTCAGCAGCACAGGTGTCGGATGTCATATTAATGGTGTTTGTATCAATAACATAAGTTATGCTGACGACATGGTGCTGCTGAGCCCATCAATCGGAGCCCTGAGAAGATTAATTAATATATGTGAATGCTACGCCGAGGCCCACGGGCTCAAATATAATGCAGCTAAGAGCGAGTTCATGACCTTCAAAGCAGGTAATAAAAGTTATTACAATGTAACTTTAGTCACATTATGTGGTATTCCTCTTAAAAGAGTAACCAAATTTAAATATTTGGGCCACTGGGTCACGGAGGACTTGAGAGACGACATAGACGTAGAGAGGGAGCGCAGGTCGCTGGCTGTTCGATGTGGCATGTTAGCCCATAGGTTTGCGCGCTGTACGGACGCAGTAAAAATCACACTGTTTAAAGCGTTTTGCCAATCCTTTTACACGTGCAGCCTATGGGTGAACTATACGCAGAAGGCATATAGCGACCTGCGCGTTCAATACAACAACACGTTCCGGGTATTGATGGGGCTGCCGCGTTTTTGTAGCGCGTCTGGCATGTTTGCAGACGCAAATGTCGACGGCTTTCACGCAATTATGCGCAAGAGATGCGCTTCTTTACTATACCGTGTACGCGACAGCCCCAACAGCATTCTGAGAGCGCTTGTTGATCGGTGGGACTCTCCGATCTTGGGGCGATGGATACGACTGCATGCAGTCAAGTAAACGTCCTGCAAGGTGTTGGACTGCCGCGCCCAGCATAGACTTAGGTTAGGTATAACATTACTAACATTAGTTTGTAAGTCTGTCATTGTACCTACTAACAAAATTATGGAAGCAATTCTGAAATAAATGTATTATTATTATTATTATTTTCTCTTTATTAACATTTAAATACATATAAATTACATTTTTAAATACATTATTATATAAAAAATATATTTAAAAATATAAAAAATAGTGTCCCACCGGTATCGGGTACAGGGACCAAGCTACCGGTGGTTAGGGTTCCAGAGACAGAAACCTCCTCACTATGCGTGCCGTGTCGAGAAGGACTGCCTTCTGCATTAGATTTTTGATCCAGCTGCCTAACGTGAGCCTCTGAAGGTGTTGGTCGAGGCTCTTAGCAATTAACCCATGGGCCGAAATGACTATCGGCACAATGATTGCTGAATCCACATCCCACATGTCGACAATCTCGTGAGATAAGTCCAAATATTTTATTTCTTTCTGTTTTTCAGCCTTCAAGAGATTGTCGTCATGGGGAATGGTGATGTCAACAACCATTGCTCGGCGCTCTAATCGGTCTATCACCACTATATCAGGCTTATTGGCAACAATAGTCCTGTCAGTGATGATAGATCGATCCCAGTACAATGTTGCACGACCATTTTCAAGAACTGGGTCGGGCACATACGTGTAGTACGGTAACTCGACAGTCACAAGGTTATATTTAAGAGCAAGTTGCTGATGGACTATCCTGGCCACTTGGTTATGTCTATGCAAGTACTCACCGTTGGCAAGACGAGAACAACCGGAAATTATATGCCTGAGGGTTTCTCCGGGACGATGACATGCCCGACAAATGTCAATCGTGCCGTCCTTCAGGATATATTTTCGATAGTTATTCGTCATAACAACTTCATCTGTAATTGCACAGACAAACCCTTCAGTTTCTCCGAAGAGATCACCAAACCGTAGCCAGGACACAGATGCTAATAAATCGACATCGGGCCCATTTAAGGCCCGATAAAAACGTCCATGCAGCTCTTTGCCCTTCCATATCTCCTTACGATCAGTAATATTAAGTACTGCAGGTTTGCGCCAGTTCTCTTTTCCTAGAGCAAGTGGGGTGAGTCCGTTGTCAACTGCCACCACATCCTGATGCACATCCACGTTAACGGAGAGGAAGTAATCTCTAAGATTGCATACCTCGCGATTATGGAGGGTCTTGGCATTTAAAAAACCACGACCCCCACATTTCCGCGGGATATACAATCTCATTACCGACGATCGTGGATGGTGTATTCGGTACGCGGTAAGCAATGTACGAACTCTTCTATCCAGGGCATCTAGTTCAGTCTGAGTCCATCTAAGTATTCCAAAGGAGTAGATTAGGACTGGCATGACCCAATCATTATAGGCCCGCACCTTATTACCGCCTGACAAAAGACTTTTCAATACTTTTTTCAGGCGGCTAAAGAAGCGTTCCTGTAACGATTGCTTCATAATCAATTCATTTACACCTAACGCCTGTGACATACCTAGATACTTGTAAGTTTCGTTGGCGGAAAGACATCTAAGGTGTGTGGAATCTGTGAGTTCCATCCCATCAGATTCCACAATCCTGCCTCTTTTAACATGCATGACTGCACATTTATCCACACCAAATTCCATCCTGATACCTTTACTAAAGGTTTCAGTTACCTCTAGTAATCTTATTAATTGGAAATTGCTGCAGGCAAACAGTTTCAAATCATCCATGAAAAGGAGGTGGGATATAACCTGACCTCCTCTCCGCAAACGATAGCCTAGCCCTGAACTCTCCAGCAAAGTACTGAGAGTCACCCTGAAATATACCCCGCCTGATCTTTATATGCTCGCCGTCACCGACAGGCCGCCGACATCCTGGATAGCAGAGGACCGTTCTCCATTGCCGCATACATGCCTTCAAGAAAGTGCATAGAGTCGTATCAATCTTGTACAACTCCATCACTCTCAAGAGCCACGTATGCGGCACAGAGTCATAGGCTTTCTTATAATCTATCCAACATGTCGCCAAATCCTTTCGGTTACGGCGAACTTGTTGGTTAATGATCGTGTCAAGTATAAGGAGCTCTTTAGTGCCACGGGCCCCACTTCTACATCCATTCTGAGAGTAAGCCATAATAGTATTGTTAGTTATATGAGATGTTATCTTCACTCTCAGAATAGATGTTAGTAATTTATAAAGTGTTGGGAGACACGTTATAGGTGTGTAGTTTTTGGGATCCGTGGCACTACCAGACTTATAGAGGAGGTGAGTTACTCCTGTGGTCATAAAAGTTGGAAGCGAGCCTGATTTTAAGCATGAATGGAATTGAGATGCCAAATGTACATGTGAGCTACGGAGCCACTTTAACCAAAAGTTATGCAGTCCGTCCGGTCCCGCTGATTTCCAATTCGGCAGCGAACGAACTGCACAAGCTATATCAGTGCTGGAGATGGATATTGGCTCCATGGTATCAATCGACTCACATGATCGTTCAACATCTCGCATCCAATCACCCTCGGTGTGAGTGACAGGCATTGCCCAGATGTTACGCCAAAATGTATTTGTAATTTCAGCATCTGGGAAATGTGTGTCACTCACTATATCAGGCTGCTCCCACCTTCTATAAACCCACCTCTCATCCTTTTGGAATGAACGATTCTGAGTATATCGGTCCACTCTTTTTTTGTATCTTCGTATACGGTTTGCCCATGCATAAACCTTCTGTTTCAGAAAGTCAATGCGTTCTGTGACTCGTGCTGCATAATGACAGGAACTGATACCAGTTCCCGAAAAAGCCCGATTCACAAAACGCATTACTCTCGGACGTGTGTTACCCGATCTGAAACAGATAAGCTTGCCAATGAGTGCCCTCGCCTCAGTGATACGACGCTCAATCCTGCACTGCCACGCCGGAACAGCAAGCTTTAGCCGAGTAGCGGTATTATTTTCTGGGAATTTAACACTAGCTACTCGGCATGCTGCAGCAGCTGCACAATACAGAATTGAGTGTGTATCACTGAGATCTTTGCTTTCTTCTAAATAAATATTTAACATAGAATCAAGGGCACACACCAGCGCTTTATTTCGTTTATGCATTGGCAAACGCGGCAAACGAGGTCTGTTTTCATAACTCATGGACCGATATTCTCGAATAGCACCTTCCAAAGTATTCCTTATTTGATCATTATACTGAGTACTTACAGATGAAGCAGTGCTGTCCTCTCCGCCCTCATCAGAGTAAGGTCGTAATAAACCAGATGGTAATTGTGTAACTATTTGTGAAGGAGGAGAAGCCATAGTGCTAGTCTGCAAGTCCAAGCGCAGCCTCTCAAGCACAGAGTTATCCAACAAATGACATCGTTGGATGGCCCGTACTTGGTCCGATAGTCGTTGCGCCGAAACGTTAACAGTTGGTTCAAGTTCCTGAAACAGAGACAGCATACGATCACGGTACGCAGTGAGGTTAGCTCCTCCCTCTGTAGCCACAAAATATGCTCGCATGACGTTCTCATTTATTAAAGTCGTCCATCTCATGCGACGCACATTACCACCGGTAGCGGGGGCCCTATTCGAAGCCGGTGGGCCTCGGGATCCCAAGCCATTCGGTGGCCGGCCTCTCCCCTGCCGACGTACAGGTGTTGGCGACGTCGGCGGAGAGAAAAACTCGTCACTCGATGTCGAGCTCGACGCCTCAACAGCGGTCGGTACACTTGATGTAGTTTCCGGGGGCCGCGAGGCGGAGCTGAGCTTATTATTATTATTTTTATAGTATAGAATCATTATGAGATAAAAATAAACCTCGGTAAATAAAAAATGAGAGGAGCGATGGTTTTTTTTTATGATATAGGGGCAAACGAGCAGACCTTCACCTGATGGGGAAAGGAAGAATAGGGGGCGAGGAGGGGAGAGAGGGAGAGGGAAGGTTAGGGCCTCCGGTAACCTCACTCATTTGGTGAAAAGCAATGCAAGCATTGCTTCACTGACGGTTTTCTGGGAGGCCGTGGTATCACTCCGGTCGAGCCAGCCTATACTTCCGAAGCATTGGTCTCCCACGAACAATATTTTAATAATATAAAAAAAATATTTAATTAGAATAATTATTAAATAATAAATAATTTTAGTGAAAAGTGTTCATAGGTCTCTACTTCTACTACTCCTTCATAAATTACCCCTGTCGCGCCTGAAATTGGTAGGACTCCCCCGAAATGTATACTTTAGAAAAACCATACAGGTATCTTTAATTACTACAAATATTTAAAAACGTAAAGTAACGAGCAACGAATATGAATCAGATAGATAGAATATTTTTATTGTACACCATTAATTGAAATTCATTGAAACAGATCATAGCTTAAAAAATTGAGTACAATGGGCGGTCTTATCGCTAATAGCGATCTCTACCAGACAACCTTTAGAGGGAAATAATAACAGAAGTATTAAATAAAAACAGTAGTTGATGGCGTACTATACTGAAAATACAGACAAGTATTTACACATATTATATATAATATATATATATATATATATATATATATATATATATATATATATATATATATATAATATAATAGTATATTCTAAAGTAATATGTAAATGCATTCCACAAATGAACAGCCAGGACCATGAAGGAATTGTCAAAAAAAGTTGTTGAATGCACCGGTATCTCTGATATCAGACTTTCCGATGATCTTAAGCATTTCGTATGGGTACCTTGTAGGAACTCAAATCGTCTTTTTAAATAGGAAGGTGTATGAGTGTTAAACAGTATGCTGTATAGCAAAGAGAGAATATGAGCATCCCGGCGAAGATATCTACGAATAAGTACCACTTGAGCTTTTTTCGGAATTTAGAAACATGATCAATCGGATACAAATATTTTGAAGTCGCTCAAGTTTATCTAATTGGTTTTCCTTGAAATCTGGATAGCTGGCGTCCGCATAGTCAAGAATTGGAAGAAGGAGTGAATTTGCAAGGGCGGTTTTGGTGGCAGTTGGCAGAAAATTTCTCAATCTTTTTAACGAATCTGCAGAGGCAAATGACCTATGGCTTATTTCTTCTACTTGAGGATACTACAATAGCTCCAAGGCAATAAGTATGCCTAAATTTTTAACTTATTCACTAAAGGGTATAATGGCGCCATTAAAATGAATCGGAAGAACACGTGACCAGTTAACCTTTGAAACTTTTCTAGTGCTACGATACGATAGTGAACGGTACTCACTTGAGTCTTCGAAGGGTTTACTTTGGGTCCGTAGGATTCACTCTCTCTCTCTATTTTAGCCAGATCTTTATTGATGATCTCAATTGCATTAGCGATGTTATCTATTGGTGCTTGGGAGTATATTTGAAGATCATCTGCATAAACGTGGTAAGAAGAGAGAAGTTACTCAGTGATAGAGTTTATAAATAACGCGAAGAGTAAAGGAGATAAAACGCCACCCTGGGGCACACCAACAGATGTATCATACCAAGAAAAGAGGGTGTTATCAATGCGTAAACCTTTTCGGCGGCCACACAGGTAACTTCGAAGCTAATCAATGATCATTGAAGATATGTTAAGTGAGCGAGCTTTGTTAATTATAATGTCGAAGGCCAGCGTGTTGAAAGCGTTGGAAAAATCTAAGAGTGCGAGAGCAATTAGACTTCCACACTCCATTTTTTTAAATTTTTTACCTACGGGTGATACCACACCGGGGCTATCGGTGAGGTCGTATGTCGGAGTTTAACCGACTAAAACCCCACGGTGTGCCATACTGCGCCTACAATGGGTGGACCGTCGGTGCTACGGCAGTATGTTCTCAACGGGCCACCCAGTGCTAGCCCAGGAGGTGGCAATCGAATTCCATCTCTTAACTGGGCGATGTTTAGACACACAAGGGCATCACCCCTTCGCGGGAGGCTCTACTGTGGGTGGTGGACATAAAACCCGTCTCATCCATCGTGGCCATTGCTAGGGCGGCATAAAGCGCTCGTGAGCGAGTTGGACTTAGAGGAAAGATTGAGAGGTTGCAGGATTCAAACATTGCTCGTAATTGTGAAGAACGGTGATCGTTCTTCACAAGGCACGTGTTAAAGTCACCCATGATAATGCTGTGACTGTAGTGTGGGATAAAGTTTTCAAGGAGATTTTCGAATGAGGAGAAAAAGTTTATGCGTAGAGAGGGACTATAATATACACCAATAGGATTTTGGTGTGATGGAGTTCCACTTTTAAGAAGAGATGCTCGTTAGCGTTAGATGGCGGTGGTTGTGGTGACATATTAAGGAAAGTGTAAGGAATATTGGGGCGAAGGTATATGGCAACGCAGCCCCCACCACCAGCTACGCGATCATTTCTGATTAGTTGAAATCCAGGAAGGGAATAAAAAATGGAGGGGAGAAATGATTTGAGCCAAGACTCTGATATTAGAACTCCGTGTACATTCTTACAGTCGAGATTCGCCAGCATATCTGGAAAATGTGCCGGAACACTTTGAGCATTGATGTGTACCACATTAAAATTTCTAGGAACATCAGAAAATGTGATTGCCAAAGTATCACTTAGGGAAGGGAGGCTTACAAAACTACTATTGTTGCTGCTGGCAGAATAAAAACTGTCAGTATCACTATCACGCAGATCGGCCATTAATTGTTAATTAAATAAACAATAAATGTGTAGAATACTAAAAATTATGTATTTAATAAATATTAAGCAAAAAATATAGTTATATCCACCTGCCAGTTGTGTTCTTTATATAAAAGAAAGAAAGAAAAGAACAAATAACCATAAAATAATTTTATTAAAAGTAACGCATTTACTTACATTATATTTGTCCAAGTATATTATTTTAAATATTAATGTAACGTATACATTATTATTCCAAAATAGTTCATATATATTTAGTTTCAAGATTGAGTTATTTCGCTTTTCTATTATATTACTACGACTAGACTAGACTAGACTACGAATTTTCAGTATAATATATTTTAGTTTATGCTACGAATTCGCAACTCTTATCCAGAGCAGTAACGATAGAGTAACGGCATAATAAAAAGTATTTGACAGATTGACAGGTATCAAACATCATGTCATAACAAAAAGGAGGTAATTGGCTATAAAGAGAAAAAAGTGTTGACAATTAATAATAATGGAAAAAGAGGTAGAGAGGTATGGAGAGATTAAAAGAGAAACCTACTAAAGTATATAGAAACATACCTATTAATATATAGTTTAAACATACATACTTGGACTTGGTGACTTGGAAAGATAAACAAACAGGATAATGCGGATAATGCGATTACTTTTTGACGGCGCGCTTTCACTTCACACTTACTTTCGTGGGTGCGGGTGGCTTGTTCGTTTCTAATGGGATCTTTTGAATTAGTTTATAAGTTTATTGATAGGTTTTAGACTAAACACGACGATGTATTTAATTATTAAAAAATCATGTTTTATTTATTTAGAAATTATAATAATAATATTCAGTTTTGTAATTTTATTTGAAATGTTGCCGGTATGTCCTCAATGTTGCCTTTCGAACGGGATGGTTTGGAACGGGAACGGTAATCGATAAACTAAGGTTTACAGACCTTTTTATAGAACCTATATTAATATAATAACTTCACACATCTTACACACAGCCGTCTGATCCCTAAACTAGGCAGAACCTGTTCCTAACGAGGCAACCTTCATTTATAAAAATAGTTTTACCGGACGGGCAGTGCACGAATTAGTTTCTTGTTTGCCAAATTATGTTTGTGTTATTATTTATTTTAAAACCCGTCTATACTTACTCCTTCGGGGAAAACATTAAACGAAATAGGTTTGCGATTAATGTAATTGTCCCTAAGGGGAGTCACACCTCCACTATTGATGATACCCGCGGGCAGGGTGATACGTAAGCTATTATTAGTCACCTAGAAATAATATAGGTGCTATTTATTATTTCGGGTAAAGTAGTTAACTACAATGTTGATTGATTAGTTTATCCTTGTACGAGAACAAGTTTGGGAAAAGTATTATTAAGCAGGTCAGGGTCGATACGATTACAAGATGCCCTTACATTGACATAAGTTTTTTTTTGGCTATGTATTGTACATAAAGCCGTAAGTAGATGTTTAGATAAATTTAGATAGATGTACA
This sequence comes from Euplagia quadripunctaria, assembly GCA_963859945.1. NCBI lineage: Eukaryota > Metazoa > Arthropoda > Insecta > Lepidoptera > Erebidae > Euplagia > Euplagia quadripunctaria. The sequence continues at coordinate 12,603,207 of OY982569.1, forward strand.
GTAGACAGAGAAAATGGTCTACCAGTTTTGACAAAGGTTTCTGTGTAATCACAATAGCGATAAGGTTGAACCCTAAGAGCAATAAGTTGAACCTATCTCTAACAATGAACTGTCAAAATATTATTAAGCAGTCAATGGCCGATACATGTTATTTTTTTTAATTTCTTTACGAGAGCTGTTGTTGCTACTGTCTAATGTTCTCCTAAGGTGAGATCAGCCTTCTATGCTGGGCTCCTTTCACTAAGTGCAGTAGAGAAAAGACTAGGGTATTCGCAAGTGACGGATAGGTACATTACACGAAGAAAGTGTTCGTGAAAAAATAACTATCGGTGCCAGGTGGGTGTACTGCCTCTAGATTTGTTCGTAGGCAATTCATTTTCCTGACTGGCAATCGCATGCTAACATGGTGGCTTTACATTGGTGGAAGAAAGAAAATCTTTGTAAAAGAATCTCTCAATCTCAGTTGGCCAGGTTGTGGGTAGATTATCACGCAAATTTGGTCAGAGATCAAAACTAATAGGATATTTCCTGTAGATGTAGAATTATAAAACTTTACAAGCAGTAACGTATTACAACACAATTAGGAGTGGATTAAAAAAAGTTATTAATAATTTTGTGATTATATCAGCATAAAATACTTTTACGACTACAAACTTTTATTTTGCTAAACTGCAAAGTACTAACATGAACTATATTATATATATATATATATATTTTTTTTTTTTTTTTTTTTTCTCTGTCTGTCTGTCTGTTTGTTCTGGCTAATCTCTAGAACGGATGGACCGATTTCCACGTGACTTTCACTGACATATAGTCTGTTAGCGTCATAAGGAGCAACTTAGGCTACTTTTATTTTGGACAAAGAATTAGGGTTCCACGCAAAATATACAAATGTGTACACACACGCGAGCGAAGCCGCGCGGGAACTGCTAGTATTATTAATAAAAAGAAGAAGAAAAGAATGTAACTTTTAGTCATTTACCCATTGAAGCGATCACAGTCCTTCAGTACTAAAATGTCTATAATATGGGTTAATAATCCATATTGTATTCAAATAAAATATAGTAGTAGTACCTACACGATAGTATAGTGTCCAGTGTAGGTACTACCGCTATATTGTTGAAATTTAATTACGTAGGCAGTGTCATAATATATTATATCGTGTCGCTGCCTTTGAAATTCTGCCTATATTTTATTTCCATATGCACTAAAAACAAAAAACTATGGTAGAAAGTATTAAAACCCTACTAATATTTTAAATGTGAAGGTTTGGATGGATGGATGGATGGATGGATGCATGGATGGATGAATGGATGTTTGTTACTCTTTCACCCAAAAACCACTGAAACGATTGCATGGTTTGTATTGATTGGTATGTAGATAGCTGGAAACATAAATTAACGCATAGGCTACTTTTTATCCCGATATTCCCACGGGATCGGGACTTACGCAGGTTGCTGACAGGCTGCTAGTATTACATAAAATAGATTTTTCCTTAGACTACTACATACATCAATTTACGATAAAGTCAACTTTCCAACCGCAAAATATAAGTTTGTAATCACAAAAAATATTTTTTATGTGATATAACAACAAATTAACGACTTTCATAACTTTCGGCTTTGTGAGACCTTGCTTCTTACTAAATTTCATGATTCTAGGTCAATGGGAAGTACCCGGTATAGGTTTTGATTTACCTACAAAATGTCCAAATTAGTTTAAATCCAAGGCTTATATGGCCGTACCTTTTGATTGCGTTGCTTAGAAGCTTTAATTTTTTACAGCTTCACGGGACTGCAGACATAAGTATTTGATTGTTATTTCAACTTGATGCCTCTACGGGTTCCTGATAAAAAGGTCTTGACAGACAGAGAGACGGTCAACAAAGTGATCTTATGAGGTTCTTTTTTTTCTTTTGAGGAACGGAGAACTTTAATGTGGGAGAGCCATGCTTAGGCACGTATGGGCTGGCTCGACCGGGTAATACCACGGCCTCATAGAAAACCGGCATTGAAGCAATGCTGGCATTGCTTTTCGCCGAGTGAGTGAGGTTACCGGAGGGCCTACCCCCTCCCTCTCTCTCCTCCTCGACCCCTATTCCCCCCTTCCTCTACTTCCACCTTAAAGGTCGGCAACGCACTGTGACGTGACTCTTGAGTTGCAGATGCTCATGGGCGGCGGTAGTTATTTACCATCAGGTGACCCGTTCGCTTGCCCAATGGATTGCCAAAATTTTGTTAAACGTTGCATGAAATTCTTTTATCATAACATTTCAAATTAAAGTTTGTATTGCTATTGAATTGTGTCGTATGGTTCTCCATTCACAAGGTATAATAAGAAAACATAAATCAATAGGGACACGTGTAACGCATTATTATACTTACTCACCAGTTATTTTACAGGTACCTGTACCACTTTCAAACCTTTGGACCTTTCTAAAGTAAATTAGTGAAGCGGAACGATCGAACGTGATTCTGAACAAAAGCTTTTAAACAAAATAATATGCATCGAGGAGTTTCCATCAAGTTTTAAAGCACTTTTCCTGTATTCAGTGCGCGTAGCTACACGAGCTGTTAGTTCTATTTTATTTAAACTTTTTTACTTTTGTACCTGCTATTGTATATTTTGTAGTTACAAACTTTGTGGCAAGCTCGTACGATCGACTACACTCGGCTTTTTCCTTTCTCAGTTTTAAAGTAGTTTAAATAGGTACTCTTACTTTGACCTAGAAAAATGGTTTATGGTACTGTTGGAGCAGGACAAGTAATCTAAGAACATACAAAATACGTCTAATCCATAGTGATATTAGTATCGCTGAATTTTTGACATCGATATTACGGTGCTACACTTCTGTAAAACTCGCACACACAAACATTTCTATTTCGGTGACGCGATAATAAGTGGACTGTTGGTCTGTTATGCTAGTATACTAAGTTTATGGTTTGTGCAGACATCTGTATTTAATTTAGTTCATTATGCCACACATAAATACATACACTCGTACATCATGTTTTATGTATCTGTATTTATATCATACTATTGCAATACCCCGATAATACGTAAAAAGGAAAAGTATATTTTGAATATAATAATTAAGAAAAAAATAGAAAATCCTTAAAGGCATCCAAGGGAACAGGTTTAGATAAGATTTGATAATGAGCCTTTAAAACTAAGTGAGCCAAGATAAGAAAATATCGTTTCGGTTACGTAAAGTGGTTTTTAATTTTGCAGTTGCGACTAGCGCCGCTAACGACGCACCACAAAAAACGCATGGTTTACCCCAGTTGAGCGGCGTAGCGTTGGGCCCTCACTGCAGTCATCGGAGAGAATCTGTCGCTACCGGCCGTCATACGCTCCATGGCCGGTAGCGACAGGAGTTTTACCGCGGTCACAATCTTCTGTGACGAAGTTATTTCGCAGAAGGACGTACTGACCGACATCGCAGACCGACCTCCACTCGGACTTTGTTCGCCGCCGGCAAACCGGCCAGCGGAGGCGCGCTTACCAACGCCTTTTGCCACACTGAGTGTGGCTGCAGGTAAACGGGACGGGTTTTCCTCTCCACCCGCTATAGTGGCCCCCGCGAGGAGGCCTGGACGTCGCCTAATTGAGAGGTTTTTTACCCGGAGGTGGTGCCCGCGCTTTTGCGGGCAGGCACTAGGGGGGGGTGCGGATGACTTAATGAAAGCTGTTCCCGGATAGGAGGGATCCTATTTGAGATTTGAGCGCAGTATGGCACACCGTGTGGTTTTAGTCGGTTCGATTTCGAAACACCACCCCACCGAAAACCAAGGTGAGGTGACGGCCCGAGGCGGCGCACAAAACAAGTAAAAGGCCATATTTATTAGAGACAACTGAGATCGGATATTTAAAGTTAAAGATGACATCGATTTCTCTAGTGGGGATTTTTTTGGCAGTTTCATAGGCCTATATTTACTTATAAGGACTTGTGAAGTACTGATCTCATAGATGCGTGAGTATTGTAATATTCACTTATTCATTCATTAGTGTACCTACATAATTTTATACTTTTGAACTTAACTCAAAGTAAAATAGCTAAATTAAAAAAATAATTACAATTATGTCTAAATATTTGCTTCTCATGAACCTGAATGCCACTGACCCAAAGCTAAAAATTAGTGCCTAAAAACTTGGCGTTTGCATCAAGCAAGTATTAAATTTTATAAACGTATGAACTTAAATGTTGATCTCATCGATCCTTAATATTGTTTCTGTTGTAACAATTAATAATTTAATCAATATCATAAAGACAATCTATACAAAGTTCTTCCGTTTAGTCTTATTTATTAGTTGAGTCGTATTTCAAATTTTAATGCGTTGTTTTCAAAACAAAAAAAAAATACCTGAAATGTCGAATTATTTCTTGCTTCGCATCTAGGGTAATTACTAAAATATGAATGAATGAATGGAAACCACGCCCTAAACGACATTGTCCGGAAGGCCTTGGTCACGGCAAATGTCCCATGCGTCTTGGAGCCACCAGGTCTCAGTCGCTCCGATGGCAAAAGACCGGATGGTTTGACGCTGGTTCCATGGCAGAGAGGGAGGAGTTTGGTGTGGGATGCTACGTGTGTCAATACTTTCGCGGTCTCTCATCTGACTCACACAACACGGACGGCTGGGGCTGCCGCTGAGAGTGCAGCTACGAGAAAGCGGGAGAAATATGAAATGAAAATGTTTTGGGTGAAAATTATTTGTTTGTACCACTAGCGTTCGAGACGTCGGGATGTTGGGGGTCTGATGCCCTTACGTTTATCAGAGAGATTGGCCGTCGTCCGTTAGAGAGCGGGGATTTGACAGTCGCTCCAGGTCTTACTTGGCGCAAAGGTTGTCCGTTGCCGTACAGCGGGGAAACGCGGCCTGTACAACACAGGGATCGGGGTGGACTTTTTTTAAATTTGACTATTTTTTGTTCAAAATTGTAAACCTATTGTAAATATGAATAGTTTAATTTGAACGTTCAGGACTTTCAAATGAAACTACTTAGCTTCAGGTTGTTAGCAATAACTGTCAACGAAGTTAAATTTACAGGGTCATTTGTAAGCACTGCACTGGCTGAGGCGACGAAACTAGTGTTGTGGAATTTATTTAACAAGGAAATATTTTAAGAAATATGCCTACAGAATATAATATCATGATATATTTCAGTATTATGCATAAAGATTTCTTTAGTAAATTCTACTTGATCTTAAAATGATACTAATGAAATAAAAAAAAAACAGTTTCAGCGAAACAAATTAACTTTCTTAGGGTCTCAAAATTAAACACTTCTCCATTTCAGTTAGTTTTGATACATCAAAGAATCATTTGATTAGTACAAAATACAATACATAGACAAAAAAATATGTTAGGCTTCTTAAATACTTGCTGCGTCCGCTAACCAAATCATAGTGCTCTTCAGCCGGCCCACAACGCCATTAATCAAGTTTATGGTAAAACTGATTCTAACCCAATACATTGCATTAATGGACGGCAAGCTAACAAGTAATCTGCTATTTGACATAATGAGTAACCAACAAATCATAATGCATTTGTATACTATGCGTTATCAAAAAGTTAATAACAAACTTTATAAAAACTTACAGCCAGGAACTATTTTCCTAAGTGGTAATTTCACAAATATATGTGATATTTACCAAACTTTAATTTTACGTAGGTATACATATATTATGATAGGCATAAATTTTTAAATTATGCGTCAGTATCAAGGTCGGAGCCTCTAAAATTTTAAATGTATTTTCTTCCTTTCAAACATCTTTTAATTTATGCAAAATTTGCTGTTCGTTAAGATAAAAAGTTTAAAACCAGGGAGGGCTGTTCATCCAAAAAGTTTTTTTTTTAAAGTGGATTACTCCAATTAGGTAATAAATACCTTATCATGTCTGAGGAAGTCACAAGTTAAATAAGCATTCCCTAGAAATTTATTTATTATATCTCTAAGTACAGTTGAGTTAACGAATGGTATAAAAGGTGAAAGGTTGTGAGGATGAATAAATGGATGAATGTTTGTTAATCTTTCACGCAAAAACGGCTGAACGTATCTGGATGAAATTTGGCATAGAGATAGATTATAGTTTGGAATAGCATATACACTTTTAGTCCCGGAAAAATGTACGGTTCCCATGGGATACATTTCACCAATCTTTCCACGCGAACGAAGTCGCAGGCAACAGCTAGTATTTTATAAATATGAATGAATGAATTATTTGAATAACATGTTTAGTGTTTTAATAAATTTAATTCATGTGTTTATACGTACTAGAGATTGCTTGGTGGTCGAGTTTCGACCATAATTAGTAATGTTTGGATGTTTTATTTTATTTGTTTGATGACCAGTACTACTTGAATTGTCCCTGTGTACGTTTTCAGTACCATGACATGTCAATATATAGATTGAAACCTTATAGCCTTTTGTAGTCGTCTTCACATAATTTTTAACTTTATAACACATATTGATTAAAAATTTAACACCTATTGATTAAATTGCTTTCTGCTCTTCTTCTAAATATAAACTTAAAGTATTCCATGTACCACTCCTCGAGCCCGAAATTGCTTTAAAAATAGGTATTAATGTCGTCGTATAGATATAAGTTAGGTATATGAAATTTATCCGCAACAAAAAGTCTGTATTGGTAGTCCAGTAATTACTCGTGTAGTTTTGAATATAATATGTTGTGCAGTGCGTGGATATTATAAATAAATGAGCGTAATCCTGTCTAAATTATAGCATAATACTATGGGACAATAGTGTAACCGCTAAAAATTATTTATTCCACAAGATAAATACATTAGAATAATGGCATATGCAAATAATATTTAAAGCACTAAACCACATTCCACAAAATATATACATAAACTAGTATGTAAATGTTGCAATAACACATGACATCGTCGCGGCAGGACGCTTCACCCCTTGAAAAAGAGCCCCCGTCGGGCATCCCCGAAATACAAACGTGAGTAAAAAGTCAAATTGGTTGATCTTCTAGCGAACAATGTCAAGTCTGATTAATTTGTTTTCCAGTTCAGTTAAAATATGCATGAGCTATATTCTAGTTCAGTTTCACACTTTATTTGTCCTAAGATTCTACTGTGCACTTAATCACTTCCTCGGTAATAAGGCCAATAACATCATCCAGATTTATTATGAAACTGAACAATTACTGTCAGTTGTACGTTAGGATATATGCTCATGGAATTGTATTCATAATTTAGCTCTTCGTTTACACACATATATATATATATGCATTATACACAGAGAGGTTAATTTTCACACTGGCTTTATATGTAATTTTGCCTTCTTTTTATTGGCTGTTTAGCTAGTTTAGGGAAATGTTTTGTTACAGGTTCTTCACCTAAGTTTTAAAGACATTGTAAGCATATTTTTTGGAAAATAAACTTATTATAATTATGAAACCTATTTAAGTTTGGAATTGTAATAAATAAAAAACATGTCAATCGACACACTAGCCAGTATTAAACATCGGCAAGTTTATAGGGACTTGCTGATCTCCCTAGTAGTTTACGTAATGCACATTCGTAATATTCAACTGTGTCATTATATTATTATTATATTGTGTCATTTTTGGGATCGATTTCTTTAGCGTGTTGGACTCGCTGGCCGTAAGATAAAGTTGTGAATTCTCACGGTATAGATGTGCTGGTTCGGAAGGTACCCAACAGGCTTTTATTAGGGTTTTTATAAGAGTTATGTTAGTGAAAAATGTTATCACGTTCGATGATTTAATTATTGTGACACACTTTAGTTCACCTCATGATACATTTGAGTTAAAATAGATAAAAAAAATATGTTATGAAAATAACAAGAATCAGAAGTCTGCTTAGTATACTCTTATTGTTGTCTGTTTTCTACATAGTATTACCACTTCACACACTGTACAGTTTTATTCAAAACCCTTAAAATGGATAGCACGATTCTGAATGAAAATAAATGCTTATATTATACATCACTATATACTCGTATCTTGTGGGTAAAAAAAGGCTGTGGGTTATTCCAGGACCTAAGACTGTGGCTTATTCCAAGACCTTCATTTTGAGTGAAAGCCACTGAATTTTTTGGAGTAAAAAGTAGTCAATATTAATTTCAAACTGATAGACCTTTCTCTATCAAGTCGAGATTAATAAAAAATACTTAGACGGGATATATGTTTAGAATACTTTTGAGGTATGGAAACTTTAGGAAAGGTGAACATATTATAAGAACACTGCTATTGGAATTTTTCTGGAAACAGATTCCTGCAAATATGGCTAATAATTTACACGACTTTATTAGCTTCACTTCACAACTTTAATCTTCTTCTAATTGTCGTATCGAAATTAAACTAGGTATATGTAGTTTGGATCACAGTACTATAATTTGGCGTCTTAGAGTTCATTTGATGATGGAGCTAGGAGGTGGATATTAGTGGCACTTCTCAGTGGCTACTGCTAAACCCGTCGAGTTTGGGCTCATATGATTCGTTACCGATACTTGTGACATTTTTAATTTCTCGGGAATAATCTTACTAATATCATAAAGTTTGTGAGGATGAATGGATGGATGTTTGTTAAGAGTAAAATAACACATAGATAGATAGAGATATTGAAGACAGAATACTGACAGGTGGGGAGATTTCACCAAAATTTCCACGTGAGCGAAGTCGCGAGCAACAGCTAGTAAACTACATTTTTGGTGACCCCGAACATAAGTTATTGCCTACATACTCGTACACGCAGTTATACGTAAAAAGTGACAACACAAAAGTGACAAAATCATACCTTTTATTATTTCTTTACCTTTTCAAAAAGTTGAAATAGTAAAACTTAGACATTTAACTGAGGATAGATAGACATACTGACGTAAAAACTTTTAGTACACTTGGTTTATTTATTGTTATTATTATTACACATATAATCGCTTTTTCAGGAGTTAATTTCAAAATTCATGAAATTATAATAGATAACTATAGTGAAATTAAATTAAAGCGAAAGAAGGAGGGTAATTTATAATGATATTATACAGAGCACGTAAAACTATGTTTGTATAAACTGACGCTATATTAATAAGTTCAATCAGTCAGTCAGTTTTTTCAATATTTTCTTTTTTTATTTTATAACTACAAGTAAAGCCTCGCTGCCTCATAAAAGCGTGAAATTACAATCTGAAAAGAATTGCGGACAACTGAATCATATCACATTCTTTGACAGTGTGATAAAAATATTAGTTGATCTAATTTCCGCATGGATTGTACAGGATATTGAGGTACATATTCATTTATTTATTATTTTTATGTAATCGTTATTTTTGTAAGCGCTATGTTTTTTTCATATAAGATGTGTGACATTAGTTTTTACTGGGTTTTTATAATTAGTTTTTACAAATCGACTACCTAGTTCTGACTGAGCTCCTACTAAATAATAACAATAATTAACTTTACAAAAAGTATCACCGACTTTAATGCGCCTTTTTTATTTATTTTTTTCCTGTGGAAAGCCCCACGGGTCATCACCTCACCATGGCTATTGGTGAAGTGGTATGTCGGAACCGAACCGACTAAAACCACACGGTGTTCCGTCACAAGTGAGTCTATCGCAAGGGACTCGGGTATACGCTAGGAAGGAAGTCCCCGAGAACTCTGACAGATTTTAGCCGCCTTCAACAGAAGGCAAGGCACACCATTGCTAACGGAGAGCCTTGCCCTCCTTTCAGTTTAGAGAGGGGCACGCGGAACACGTCGCGTCACCGTCTCAGACCTGCTTCTGCTAGAGGCAGCCTCACCCGTTACCATCAGAGCAGCGCTCATGGAGGCCGGAGATCATTCTGCGCTCTCCGCCTGATGCCTCTTCTTTGGGATGGGAGAGTACTAGTCCTCTCCCGTTCCTTTTTAGCAGACATCACTTCCTCACAAAAAGAAGCGGCGGATTCAAACGCACTCTCACTTTGGACCATGGACCATCTCCAGCGACAGGCTTCCTACACCGATAGCCGCCGCAAGGTCGTGACGCTGTTGCATCCACGCTGAGCACTCCACAAGAGTATGGAGTGCAGCCTCCGCAGTAATGGCACGCAGACGTTGGCTCCCGGCCTATGCGACACAGGTACTTTCCGAAACAGCCTGCCAACTTAGCGCCAAAATTGTACGTGCCCTGCGATCGGTCGCCTAAGTCGCTATTTCCACTCTGCTGCTAGTTTCTCAGGCTCCCTCTCCGGAATATTTATTTTAAACGCATACTTGGCGCAAGACTACCATGTCTTTGGATATAAAAAAATTGCTTATCCTGAAGATCCTGATGAGGATGATGGAACAAACTATTGAAATTATTGCATTGTTATCGGTCCTTGATAAGTGTGCACTACTTCATTATACCGAACTATCTATAATTAAAAATACATCAAACCCAACGCACGAAGCACAGATTAATTTAACGCAAAATCTTTGTATGAGTATACTATAAATATATTTTCCTTCTTTCTCGCATCAAAAAATGAACCCCTATTACTCAAAGTCAATATATATTTTTATTTCATAAGTCCCTCTTGTCAACTATGTCCTGTCTGCATCTTTATTAATTTCTCTTGCATTCTTTAAGCTTCAAAAAATCTAAAGAAAAAATCAACAGGATCTTTTTTTTTATGTTAATAAAGAAGAAAGAAAGAAAGAAAGAAAAAGGTTTATTTTGGCACACAGGCTCAAATTTTCACATGAAAACAATAAAACGAAAAATGAAGAAATAAAATATACAAAATCAAACAAATAAAATAAAAATTGGGAGTAGGTATATTACTTCTGCTCACTGGCAACACCACATCTCCCACCTGACCAAGCGGAAATCTAATAAATAGATAGATAGATAGAATATTCTTTATTATACACCATTAATTGTAATTCACTCAATCAGAACACATTGAATTAGATTACAATGGGCGGTCTTATCGCTAATAGCGAATAAATGCGATCAGATATTTAGAACCTCCAAATTTAACTAATTTTAAGTACCTAACTAACTAAAAGGAAGTCAATCCCAAATTTCCTCTAAATTCTTGTTTTTTTTTTAATACGCTCATCTGAGCTAGCTATGCAAGCATGTAGCAATTTATAAAATTAAAATACAATGATGTTTATCAAATAGTTGTAATTCCATATAACTTCGTTAAATTTAAGCATTTAGCCATGACGCTACTATACTCCGAGCTCTTTGCTGCACAGTAGTCATTAAAATCGTATCCGTAGGTAGCCAAGACCTCATATCGAAACAATGTGATGCTCTGGAAACAAAGGAAAAGAATATCAAATCTATTTTATATTGATTGGTAATAGTAATTTTATATTTAACACTTTCGTGGACACTGGGTACTGGTCAGAATACACAATTTGTCACTAAAATATACTAATACACGCCTATAGACTTCCTGCCACATTGCAAATATTCTATGTAGAGTTGTGTGACAGTACGCCTATGTACGTGGCATCTGCGTGTGTAAAATAATTGTGTTGTGACAGTACAAACTTCAAATTGTTTGTGTTATAACAATAGAAATAGCTCTTTAATATACCTGTACTGGAAATCAGCGTGTATATAGTGGCGGCAAATTATTGAAAACAAAACGTATTGTAATGTAGTGTCGAATTGTGTTTTTCTGAAATCACGTAAATAGAGAAAGGCCTTTTTAAATGTATTGATGCTGGTGAGATTATTATAAGAGGAGGTCATGGTTTGAAATCCCTTCTATAAAATTAATATTTGATTTTATTTGAAACGAGGCAACCATGAAGCTTATTTAGTTCATAATTATGATAAATGTATCGTTGAATTTAAAATCACATTATTTCGAAAAAATAATAAGTAATTCGATTTCGATCGATTTACTTATTATTTTTCTTTCCGGACATGGCAGTGATAATCATGGTGCATTTTACCTAGGCACGGTGAAAGTTGGTGACGTTTGGTGTAAATCTTCTTTGTATACTCCAAGAGCACGCCAGGGATCAATGTAGCCATGGATATTAATTGTGTTCTTCACTTCAGGCGATAAGGCTCCAAAAATCAAGTTTACGCGATCCGCAGCATCGTAAACAAAAGCTTCATCAAACCTGTTATATACAAAAACATAGCTAAGTTAGATTTGAATGGTATTTTTTAGGCATTTTGACTGTTTTTGACTATAAAACGAGTGAGTGGGGTTATGTGCAAAAGCGGACTATCACAGTTTTTTATAGCAATTTCTGTTAAGGAAAACAAAAATTGCTATCCTAATATCACATTTATCGAAGTAGTCGTAACGGTTGTTGCGCAACTTATCATACCCGGATGAAGTGGCTGAGCAATAATACAAAAAATTAATTATTGTCCTTGATACCCAAGGATGGTCGTTTGGGATTTTGATTGAGAGATTGGGCGGTATGAGGTCTGGCTTGCTACTGTGTGTTTGGTAATGCTCCAAAAACGAATCTTTGGAATCGTCGGCCTTAGTGACAAATGGTTCGAGCAGAATCCATTAAAGTTGACGCTTACAGAAGCGCTTACAAGGTGGAGCTAGCTCCATGTATCAGAGAGGCTAAGGCTTTATCGTTGAAGGAGGATCCCATATTTCGTGCATAAATCGAGAGGAGTCTCTGCGGAGGCAGCAGCAGGAGTCCAGATGGGGGGTGGCTGACCCAGCTTCATGCTCCACAATTTGTAGAATGAAAAACAGCCAGCAATCGGAATGCCGGTTAAAAACTATAAGTGTAAAAAATGTGGTCAAAAAGATAATTTTAAAAAAGTGTGTGCAGAACATTCCGTGGTAAATAATATTTTACAAGCAAATATAACGCCAACTGTGAAGAGTGTCAAATGTTTCAAATGAGGTATGTGAATTGTAGGACCGAAGTTAATTAGAATGGAATTAGATTCTGATTCAGGTTCATTAGTTTTATCAGAGGAATTGTACAGAAATAATTTTCTAATTATAAATTAAATAAATGTAAAGTCTGAATGTGTTCATATGACGGACGTTCCATTTCACCCTTAGGATTTTTTACAAAAATCTTAAATGTTTTGTCATAAAAAACAGTGGCTCATTTTTACTGGGAATGGATTTTATGGCCGCATATAAATTGACATTCACACAAAACATTTTTGCCATCAAGATAAATGGTGTTGTCATGAATTTATTGGAACTATACTCTGATTTGTGGCGTGAGAAGCTAGACATTTTCAATAAATTTAAAGTTAATTTAATACTAAAGCCATATAGTGTGCCAAAATGTTTTAAGCCACATCTAGTCCCTTTGGCTCTTAAAGAAAAAGTCGAAAAAGAGTTAAACTGTTTAGTATCTCTAGAGATATTGGTACTGGTATTAGCATGCAACACCTATTTCCTGACTAAAAGTTATGCTTCAGTCATCGGATCAGTTAACAGAGTTGACTCTGCATTTTATTGCAAAATCTAATGTCAAATGCGATTCGTTTGTTAGTTTATTGTAAATTTTTTCTTTGGTCAATCTTATAGAAACTAGAACTCATTTAACACTGCTGTTAGCTTGACAGTTCAGTTAGTTGAACAATATTTCGTGAGAATGCCTTATAGAACGAGATGAGTCACTGTAAGAGTTTATCTATCAAAGTCTTCCACTTTCTGTAGCAAAGACCAAAATAAATATAATGTAATTATTACATACCTCTCATCAAAAGCTCTCTTGCAAATATCAACGTAGAACTCAACGTCAAGCCATGTCAATGGATCAAAAACAGTGCCAGACTTTGGTGCTATTTGGAAATAGCCATATTCAGTACAAGTTTGATAATACCAAGCCCTGGCTGAAAAAAAATAAACAATGTGTGGTTAGCATATATATTTTTGCACCATCGACTTGCCTTTGGTCATTATTTATTTGTTCAGTAAATGCGAGTTTTACAAAATACAACGTCTAGTATCGAAACGAGTTGCAAGTAATACATCCGTGTATTAAAGTAAGTGTAATGAAGTGATGCAATTGGCATTGATATATTGTACGATAGGTTATATAAACAGCTAAAGAAACAGAAACTGTTACGTCTTTACAAAGAAAAAGTATTTAGTTTTTGTTATTTCAAAATGTAGTTAATTAATTTTTACAGCTAACGACATATTTATTTCTCTTATGTAGGCTTTTATCAGAAATATGTATATTTTACGTCATTTTCCAACTTTATACGTAAATTAGACTTAGCAGTACAAACACGGAGTGTCTTGGTTAGATCATTCTTTATAATCTCAAACAGTAGAATCTAAAATGAATATTACTTACAATTAGTTGGCTGCATGTAGGTTGCAATCATGTTATCATATTTCAGGTTCCAGCATGAGTTGATATTAAGCCCTTGAAATACTGCTATGAATTCACCGATTTGCTCCATGGGGGAGGTACCTGATCATACAACATTAAAATATAAAAAAGCATAATAAGGGCAGATTTAACTTTGTAGGCAGGTAAACTACCAAATAGGATTTTGTTTAGCATGGAAATAGCAATTTTTTTTTATTTTTTTTTATTTATTAATACTTCCTGCAAATACATTGCAAAAGGCAGACTTAATGCCATAGGCATTTTCTTCCAGTCAACCTTTGGGTGATGCAGAACTGTGTGTGGCAGGTGTATATTATATTTAACAGTCATAAGATAAAGGAATGAAAAAAAATGTATTACATAAATAGGCCGAATGTACTAGATATACATACATATATAGTAAATATATGTACATACGTATATACATACATATATAAATACAAATACATAAATAATAAAGACACTTGTTAAGTGTTATTCTGATGATTCCGCCAATAAATCTCTGTAGAGCTTGCGTACTTTAACCTTAAAAGTTAACCGGTTAGTGGACATCCTGACTTCTTGTGGGAGCGCGTTCCAGAGGTTAACGGCTTGGACAGCGAACGAAGACTGAACCATTCTGGAATTATGAGAAGGACAAAGAAGGAGAATATTATTAGAAGAGCGGAGATTTCTGACATGGTTAGAGCAGAGATATTGAAAGTTAGATGTTAGATAAGTGGGTGAGTAAGGTGAGTGGAGAAAGGAGTACAACATAGTCAGCGCCCTCAAACTGCGGCGTTGTCTTATAGGTAACCATGTCAGTTGTGTGCGAAAGGTGGATATGTGGTCATACTTTCGCAAGTTGAATATGAACCGAATGCAATTGTTGAGAAGTCGGTCTAGTTTGTTGAGCAGATCGAGATAGCACACATCACCATAGTCGACAACTGGGAAAACCAGAGTCTGCACAAGCATGATCTTTGTTTTGATTGGGAGAAATTTTTTTAAGCGATAAAGGCATCGTAATGTATTGGTTACCTTCTGGCTGACGTTGGATACGTGAGTCTGCCAATTAAGGGTTGCATCGATGTGCAGACCAAGATCCTTGACCGAGGGACTAATAGGCAGAACTGAATCATTAAAGGTGATTTCGGTAATGTTGTTGGTGTCAATTCTGCTAGTCATTCTAGGGCTCCCTATAATGATCGCTTGGCATTTAGATGGGTTCACCGTTAAGCCAAATCTGTTGGACCAGTTTTTTATTGTCTCCAAGTCGTGATTTATGCTGCCTATAGCTTCGTCCAACTTGTCTACTCTAGCGTGTGAGTAGATCTGTAAATCGTCTGCATACAAGTGATACGAACACTGAAGTTCACGGGTTATGAGATTGATAAATAACGAAAAGAGAAGAGGAGAAAGTATACCGCCTTGTGGAACGCCAGAGTCGAGATCACGCCACGCCGATGAAGACTCATCTATTCGGACAGACTGCTGGCGTCCTCGAAGATAGGAAGAGAACCATTCCAGTGCATCATCAGAGATCATGAGGTGGGAAAGTATTGATATTAAGATGTCGTGACTAACACTGTTGAAGGCGTTTGAGAAGTCTATTAGGACTAGTACAGTTAAGTTGCCTTCTTCTACTGCGGCCTTAATATCGAGAGTCACTTTAAGCAACCCTGACACTGTGCTATGTCCAGGTCTGAATCCTCACTGGTACGTACTGAGCAAGTTGTTTTGGTGAACAAAGCGAGAAAGTTGCTTATGTACGCAGGCTTCTAGGAGCTTGGAGAGGAAAGGAAGAATAGAAATAGGACGAAAGTGATTAGGGAGAGAGGGGTTAGGTACTTTGGCTAATGGACGTATATAAGCCTTTAGACATTGGAGTCGAGTGAATAATTAATTATATGGATGATAGCAGATAAAAGCTGTTCAAGGATAGCGGTTACCATATGACAGCTTATATCGTCACATCCAGAAGCCTTGGATTTGATGGATAGGACAAATTGTTTGACCTCCTCTGGTATAACTGGAGAAAAATGAAAACAGTATATTAGGCCTAGGGAGACTAGCTATGTGATTGATAGTTTGAGTTTTGCTTTGATGATCCAATATAGTGGATGTGGTGAAATGGCAATTGATATCATCTAAAGCAATGTTCGTTGGGAAATCTGCATGGCGCTCTCTACCGATACCGAGAGCCCCTAAAAACTTCCAGATGTCGGCAGGGGAAGATGAAGAAATATTTTCAAGAATGTATCGGCGCTTAGCGTTACGTATCACTTGATTGCACCTATTTCTAGCAGTCTTGTAAGCAAGCCAATTGTTATCACACCGATCTCTCTTAAAACGCCGGAAAGCACGGTCCCTGTTTCGCATTACACTGCGGGTACCATCTGTCAGCCAAGGTGCAGGTGGACGCTTTAATTTAATTTTCTTCACCGGTGCGTGAACATTGAATAAATGCAGAATATTTTTGTTCAATATATTGACCTTTCCGTCCATGGAAATAGCTGCAGCTGTAGCTAATAAATTGTAGCCTAGGAAAAACTAAAAAAATACTGTTTACTAGCAAACTGAATTAAAAAGTACGAAGAGTCCGACTATCCACCTCCCGTCTCCTTCGTCAGACCAAGCTATCTGTTGGACTCGTCAAAATAAATCATATAAGCACAAACTCGATATCTAGTTGATGTCTCAGGCTGGAATATAAACTTTTATTTTTGGCCAGAAAACTTGTCTTCTACTTTTGAAACTTCTCTTATATCAAATAAAATAAAACGTAATAAAATATAAACTCCACAAAAGTCTTTTAATATTTGATATTTTCTTTATGTTTTTTTTTTGTTATAAGTAATATTATTTATATATAAACAGCTTTTGACAAATGCCAGATCTGTGTTTCTTAAAAAAAATATTTATTGAGAGATTTTCAGTTAAAGTTTACTGTTTATTTCCAATTATAAAAAAAAATGTACTCACCATAAACCTTGTTTTTGAAATTATTACATATTGTCAACAATGAGCCAGGAATTGCTTGCTGCACTCTACCCGAAAAGGTCCATGTGATCATACCCGAGAAATAACCCATGTCGAAACGGTCGTCAAAGTTAAATGTTCCATTACATAATCTGCATGAAAAAATATCACAAAATTAGGTAGATTGTTACAAAATGCAGTCACCAATACGGGGAATTGGAAAATAATGTATAACATATTAAAACAAAGACCTTGACACTATTGATGAAAATTTAATATCTTGAAATATCCGCTCTATACACCACGCTCACGGTTTATTCAATAAATAAAGAAATCCACGACAAAGATTGGAAAAGTGAGTTTTTGGAAAGATCAATAGATGATACGGTTGATTTCTTTAATGAATGCGTAACCTATGTTGTACATATAAATAAATACTTAAAAAACTTATTCGTAATCAATCGTACCCTTTATGGTATAATATTTCATAAAACAAAATAATCAACGAAAAGCATAAGTATTTTAAAAATGGTAAAAATTATGGAAATAAATTTAGATGAGCTAACGTTTAAATTGTTGCGTTAAAGAGTTAAATCTACGGAAACGCTTTGTTAAATAAACTATATTAGTCTTACCGAGAAGTCAACAAAAAATAACCCTAAATACTTTTGGGCCTTTGTGAAAAAGTGTTACCACTCAAATGCCTTACCCAAAAGTCTAATTTATAAAAATGAAATTTTAAATACTGGAAATTCTATTTGCAATGCGTTCTCTTGTTATTTTCAATCAACTTTTCTCGTTTATAATAATAGTGATTCATCTATTCAGTTTTCAACAATGCAAAATATCTTCTCATCTCTTGGTACATGGCCAGATTTATGCCGTCGTAAGGGAGGCCATAAGAGATGTTGAAGTAACTAACTTGCTCAGTACTTTAAAAATATCAAATAGAACCGATGTCACAAATTATAGACCAATTTCTAAATTATGTATAATTGCGAAAGTGTTTGAGAGAATCACTTATAAATGATTTTACGCAGCCGTTGCTAAATCTCTTAGTTCGTTGCAGCAAGACTTTCTAAAAAACTGGTCAACAGTAACCAGCCTAGCTTTATATAACGACTATCTCACTCAGACTATAGAAGATTGTGGACAGGTTGATATTGTGTATACAGACTACAGCAAGGCATTTGACAGAATTGAACAGAATATCTAATTATCTATAACCTGTAAGTCTTCCAAGCACTAAATAAAAAAAAAGATTACACAAAAGAAGATAGGTTTCATGCATTTTAAGGTACTTCTATAACGCATTTACAGCTCTCTTAATAAAACGGTTACAAAATGTCGATGTTGCTTTTGCAGTCATTGACTTGACAGTGGTTCAACTGTATTGTATCGTATCTGTATTCAATTGTAAAATTAAAATCCTTAATTCTCAGTCAGAAGTTATTCTCAGAAATTAAGAAGCATGTTCCATTCTCAGGTTCACCATTTTTGAGCAGGTGGGCTGTTTTATCAATATAAAACAGACCACCCTAAACGCCTGCATGGCATTCGAATATTTCCAATTATGTGGACTTAAGACATATAAGTCCGTATGTTTCAGCGCTAATAAATTTCGTTTCGTTCGTTGGTAAATTCTTAAGGCTAGTCATTTGAAATACCACAAACATTTATGGATACATTTATGTCACCGTAAAATTGTGAACATCGTTAGTTTATAAACAATCTCACGATATTATAAACTGAAAAAATATAATGAAATGAACCCACCATTTCTTTCAATTCACGTATTATTTCTGGATAGTTTATAATCTCTCAATGTCAAATAGTCAAATTGTGAACTGATCTTTCAACGGCACGTGACAAAATGCACCTTGCGCGCTGATAGGTTGAAGTGTCCTGAGCTGCTATGTTAGATTAAGTTAGGTTATTTTACTTATAAATAACATACCTGATATCAAGTAATAAATTGTGAATTGTCTTTATTAAACAACACGTATGCTTATTTCCTTACTATATGGATTTAGGACGAGCTGCCGCCAAGACCGACCAATCAGGGACGCGGTTTATAATTTTACGGGTGATAAAACCGGACAGATTATGACCAATGACCAATTATGGCATTGACCCCTGCAGTTCGTTTACAATTTCACGATTTGACATTGGTAAATTATGAGCTCAGAGTTTTGAGCGCCTTTTTGTCGGTAACATAGAAAATTGTTCTAAAATATTTTAATAATAGCAATGTCACTACAATTAGCAATGGTAAACCGCCTTGTGTTATTCTGCTGAAATATACATAAAAGAAGAAGCACGGAAATGTCAATCTGAAGCCTTGACGGTTTTTTAATATAACCCTTTAAAATACTCGCCTGTAAGATTCTTCTATAGTCTGTCTACCACTCTCAGTTTTCAGGGCTTCTACAGTATCTTCAATGCCTTGCTTGATGATATCAAGACACTGATCACCACCCTCCAACAAAAAGGCTTCGTTGACGACCTCAAGATACCCTAAAATATAAAAATGTATAAATATTGTTAAATAATTTAGTCTGGTGTTTAAATAGTGTTGTCAATAATTGTGAAATAAATGTATTTAAAGCATTCATTAAAGTTGTTATGTGAAATGAACATAATTTTAAAGACTTAGCTAGACTAGCTTAGGTTTATTCTTTTTATTTTCATAATTTTTACATTGATTGGTCGTGGTAGTCTCATCGCTCTTGGCCTTCCAAGCAAGTTCTGTAGGAATAATGTGATAAGTATAACCCCTGTTAATTATTATATTACATTAATAAATGCAATGACGAAATTAAAAATAAAATGTTAATAATTTAATACGTATCGTTTACAGTCGTGCTGTATACACGCTATGAACCAACTATGTATGCTATGGACCAAGTGATTAATATAGCAATATTCATAATGCCCAGACCTACTAAAAATGCCCAACATGAGTAATCAATCAAATCAAATGATTGAAATAAGCAAATTGCCAGGTCGTATGAATAATGTGACCCACCTATTGGGCTGAGCAATAAAAATATGTGTTTTAGTCAAAAGGGAATACGCACGTAAGTCCAAAATAGCTTATTTTAATTTAGTCTTTATTCCTATAGATAGAAATATACCTACACTGTTAATATTTAAAATATTCCCTCGCTTATTTCTAAAAAACAACGCTATTCCATGCCTTGCACAACTTTTTGCTTCAATTCCCATCTCGCAATATACGAAAATACACATTGAAAATATACAGTTTTAATCATATTTCATAAAATAGGAACAGTTTCTGTCCTTTTTAACAATAATAAGTTAGTTTCCTAACTTTTATTTTCATAAATTAATATGGAAGCTAACATGTCGTGGTCATTGACGTTACGGAAAAAGCACGTCGAAATACCATTAAATCTCACAAAACTGACTGTAGTTTTATTTTTTTTTATTGAAATATTTGTTATTTTAAACATTTGTGTTACATTTTTACTACATACCTGCAAAATCTATTTTAGCATTAATAGGGCCACTTGAAGCCACAACACCCAGTACCAAGTGTGGATACCGCTGCTTAAACCACATCACCATATTGGCGGCATATGAACCACCATACATAATGATCTTGCTATTAGCAAAACGCGGCTGCTTTCTTAAATCTTTGATGAAATAGGCCAGGTCAGCCAGAGCCTGGTCGATGTTTAGGAAACGTAAATTGTGTGCAGTGAAATTGCTAGAATTACACAAATAGAAGAAGTATAGGTACATCTTCATGCAGGGGTAAGTGTCAATCAAAATACTCAAATTGCTGCAATTTTAGTGACAAAATCTATGTAAGAACTAAATACTCACGCAAATGGAATCGTTTGGCCATAGTACCGATGTTCAGTGTAAATCAAATAACCTTTGTTTTCTATTGCCATTTCATACATGTTGCCAGTTAACAACCAGCCAGTACCGATTGACCACTCTCCGCCAGCCATAATAAAAATCGGAGATCCGTCACCACCGAAAAACTCTTCGTTGAACATGTAACGCTGTAAAAAAACGAGTGCGTCTACCACAGATCAAGAAAGATTTGTTAAGCCCGTATCTGGCTTAAATTGTGCTTGTTTTTCATTTCTGTATTTAATCTAGTGTCAACCAGCGGACCGCGTCATTTCTCGAAAACTACGAAATGCTGCGTTGTTTAATGGTTGTTTACAGAAATAACAGCTTTAAATTATACTTTTAGTGTTGTCTTATTTTTATTTTAGATTTCCAAAAGATCCAAATAAAAAAAGAAAGTGGATAAATACTACAGGCCAGGGCCCAAACTGGTTTTCGAACAAAAAAGCAATTTCTAGTGAAGACCTTTTTAATATTAATTTATTATTAGAAAAAAATATATTGAATGCATTATTTATCAAAAAAAAAATTCAAGCGGCACAATTATGTTAAACAGGTATTAGTATTTTAGTGGTCATTAAAGTCATTTGCTTACTAGTAGGTTTCCCTAAACGGTAATAGCGCTGATTTATCTCAAACATATTTTTTTTACACCAAATGTGCCATTTTATTTAATCGTATTTCATCTTAACTAACAAAAAACAAAAAGTAACTAAAAGTTTCACATTAAAAAAAAGCATCAAGAAGTTCCATAGACCTTTCCTAAGATAGAATTTCGATAACTTTATACTTTATTTTTGTAATTGAAATCACTAGCGTATATGAAATATAAATTGCTTTTGCACAGCTCTACGATAATTATTGATATCTATGTGAGTGTAAGGTGGACGGTAACTTTAAATAAACGCTATTTCTTACACGCTAATGTGTTTATTCGATTGTCAAGCACTCATTGACTTGTTGATGTCGTATACACTTAACTGCGTGTGAGTCTACGCATCTATTGGTTCTGTTGAACTGCATATGTAGTTGTAAGCTAATGGAAGGGACAATTTGGAGACAAAGCGGTTTTCATACATTTCAATCTAAAAGGCAAATCTATTTGATTCTATGATCTGAGGCGTCTACCTTTACACGTATTTAAAGTAAATTAAACTAACAAGCTTGGTTTTAATTTAGTAGTAATATATTTAATAATAGGGTAAGAATGTATATTTATATTTATCTTTTGTAAGTACTAAGAAACTCAAACGAAAAAAATTAAGACAAAACAAATAAAAAAGTATAGAACGTTTATAATCAATGGCATAAAAAAGATAACTTGATTACCGCCTACTATTTCCTTATGCGCACGTAATAACTTATTGCTATGACATTTGATTTCGTTATTTTGCACTCAACGTCAACCCTTTTTACTGTAATTTAATACTTCTTCGTTTACTTCTCGTTCGTTTCTTTTACCTATATACGAGAAAGTCAATTAAATTAACAGAAATAACAGCTTTATTTAGTCCAATACACGTTGTCATGAAGAAATTTGATTGTTTGTTTTAATTTTATAGGAAAAAGCACGTCCCGTTTTCCCAGTATATCCCAATATTTCGGGCAACCTAAAAACCTTAAAAATCTTATCAATACATCATTCATAGAAATAAATAAAATTGAAGTATCCGTTTGGAAGTCAAAATATTAGTTTTTTATATTATATATATAAATATATATATTATATATATAATATAAAATATATATATATATAATATATATATATATATTTTATAATATAAGCTCGTGCAGTTATTTGCACGATGCCTATGCCTAAAAATAAGTTTTTAAAATTGTCTGTCTGTTTGTTCTGCCTAGCAATTTCAAGCCGCCTGTTCATAACGGACCGCAAAACGAAGGTGCAATATCTAGTAGATACGGGTTCCGACCTGTGCGTCTTTCGCGATCGAAATATGAGTTGTTTGCAGCCAGTGGTACAATAATATCCATGGGGACCTGCTGGTCACATTAAACCTGGGACTTCGGCGCGCGTTTACATGGCGACTCACAGTAGCAGATCTCTCGAAGCCTATCATCGGTGTTGACTTTTTAGGTCACTACAACCTGCTAGTCGATTGCCGTAACCAGCGTTTGATTGATGGCACTACATCACTCACAGTCCACGCACCACATCGGATGTCGACAGGTGCAATTTTATCTGTCCGCACAACCACCTCAGACTCAGTTTACCACAGCTTGCTAAGAGATTACCCTGATGTCACTCGTCCAGCTGGTAAACCTGCAGTTACCAAGCACTCAACAGTGCACCATATACGCACCACCCCAGGCCCACCAGTATTCAGTCGTCCGCGTCGTTTAGACTCAGTAAACTTAAAAGCTGCAAAGCAATAGTTCGAGGAGATGCTGCAGATTGGCACAGCACGAAGATCAGACAGTCCATAGTCTTCACCACTCCATCTAGCCCGCAAGAAATACGATAGTTGGCGTCCATGTGGGGATTATAGATCTTTAAACGCAAGAACAATCCCCGATAGATACGTAGTTAAGCACTTGCAAGATTTTACTCACCAACTGGCAGGTAGCGCCATCTACTCCACTATCGATTTAATAAAGGCATACACAACCAAATACCGGTATTCGAAGCGGACATACCGAAGACAGCAATCACGACACCATTTGGTCTTTACGAATTCCCGTTCATGACGTTCGGACTTCGCAATGCTGCTCAAACCTTTCAACGCTTCATGGACGAGATTCTCCGTGGTTTAGACTTCTGCTACGGATACACGGATGACATTTTGGTATTCAGCCCTGACAGCACCAACCACCAGGAGCATCTGAAACTTGTGTTCAAAAGACTTTCTGAATATGGCGTTCTAATAAACACGAACAAATGTGTATTTGGTCAAACAGAAGTCAATTTCTTGGGATTCAAAGTTTCAGTAGCTGTTATACAACCTTTGGACATGAAAGTGCAGGCAATTCAAGACTTTCCTCCACCGAAGACTATCAAGGAACTCAGACGCTTCCTCGGAATGCTGAATTTTTGCAGACGTCTGATTCCGAATGCAGCTACTTGCCAAGCGCCTCTCAACGAATTACTCGCTGGCCCCAAAACAAAAAGCTCACAAGCTATAGTTATGACACCTACACTGTTAGACACCTTCAACCGCTGCAAGAAAAGTCTGTCGAAAGCCACACTTCTAGTACATCTTGACTCGCAAGCAGAGTTACTATCTATACCGACGCTTCAGAAACAGCTATAGGTGCAGTCATACAACAACGACATGGCGGCACATGGAACCCACTAGCGTTTTTCTCCAGGAAGCTCAGTCCAAGCCAAAGGAAGTACAGTCCTTACGACCGCGAATTATTAGCCATCTACGAGGCTATAAAGTACTTTCGCTTCATGGTAGAAGCACGCACTTTCGCGGTAATAACCGATCACAAACCGCTGACATTTGCCTTCTCTGGACGACGCGAAAACTGCTCACCACGTCAGTTTTGGTTACCTAGACTTCATCAGTCAGTTCACGACGGATATCAGATACATTGCGGGAACAGAGAACATGGTTGCTGACGCACTCTCACGAGTTGACGAAATCGTTATGCCCCTCGATTACCAATGCCTAGCCCGTGAACAAGAAACTGATGATGAGCTGCAAGACCTGTTGAAGAATTGTTCCACCCTCAAACTGTTGTTGTAGATAATATCTACTTGTTTATTATAATTCATTGCTTCAGGTATTTTTACAATAAAAGAAACTGAAGTTACTGGAATATAAAATCTGGATTAAAGATTAATAAAGTTATATTTTCTAATAGAAGTATACTTTATAAACTATATTTATCTCTGAATAAACAAGCACTCCCGGTACATCAGAGCTTTAAAGACTTTGTCTACTGTCAAGAGGATTATTGGATTTTGATCAATAGTAACTAAGTTGTCTACTTAACCTATTGGATAGATTTTTTGCGTTTAAACTTTTACGTTCACTCACTATTCTGGGATATGAAGGCAAAATAGTTTTGTAAACATACAAATATAAAAATGTTGAAAAAAAAAATCATTCGATCTGAATGCTTATGTCATTAATATTTAAATGTATTGAAAATACGTCAAAACCAATTTCTTTTTACATAGTTATACGTATTCATTGAACAGTTTTATTATCCATCTACCGGCTTCATTCATCATCAGACCAATTAGAGGATAACATATTAGTGTAAGTCATTCGAATGACCTACTTGCACATTGACAATTAGAAGTCGATTAAAATTTACTTCCAAGATTTGTGTAGGTTGGTGAAAGGTTTTTTGTTTAAAAAACTATGAAACCAACCGTTCCTATCACTACATATTATAAAACAAAGTCTCCCGTCACGTCTGTCTGTCTGTCTATTTGCGATAAACTGAAAAACTACAGAACGGATTTAATTATGTATTTATACGGGAATTAACGCGATCATGAAAAGGTATTACATCCCTCTGAATCGCCTAACGTTTCGACCAGGTTGCACTGGCCGTGGTCACAGGCTCAAATGTCAAGCAATTCAGAGGTATGTAATACCTTTTCGTGATCACGTTAATTCCCGTATAAATACATAATTATATCATGGAACGCGAAAGTTTAAAAGTTAGTACAGAACGGATTTTCATGCGGGTTTCACTAATAGACAGAGTGCTTCATGAGGAAGGTTTAGGTGTAAATTTTGTTAAAATTTTGTCTAAATTGATTGAAATTATGAAGATGAATGTTGAAGATGTCTGTCTTTGCTAAACGTGCGAAGCCGGGGCGGGTTGCTAATTTAAAATATTTACATACCATACTAAATGTAGCATTATTCTGTGGGTCGAAATGATCGAGAGGCATATCTATCCAGCTTGTCATTACGCTACTCATACTGACTCTACTTTCCAGTGGAGGCTCCATTTCCTCGTGAAGAGTAGTTTTCACATAGAGCCGTTCTTCCATTCCCCATGACAATGGGATTAAACTCACAAGTAATAAAAACACAATCTGAAAAACGTTTAACTGTGTATTGATGATGCACAACCATAAAAATCAAGATTTTAACTAAGTATATTAAAAAAACTACAAAAATACAAATAATAATGTTATAATGTTCGTACCATCTTGTTTGAATTGGGTTTCTATTAACATAAATATTTTTCAACTACTTGTTTAATGAGTATATTAACGCTATCGATATTATCTACAGGATTCAGTTATCAATACTGTTAAATACGACTAGAAGATTATACCATTTATAGAGTGTTGTTTAATTTCTTCAAAAATATTAATTTAATTTTCTTTTAACTCGACTTTCACTATAAAATCCCACTTTGAATTTTCAAATTACTATTATTAGGTACTATCTGTGCCCCGCGGTTTCACTCCCATTAATTTGAGGAAAAAACCTACTAAAATAGATTCCATTACTTTAAGATTATTACTTATTTATTACATTACTTTAAGAAGCTATTGTAGGTACATCACGCTACGATCAGTAAGAGTTAAACTATAGTAAAAAAAAACGGGACATGTGCGAGTGTTACTCGCGCACCAAGGGTTCCGTATTAACGACTTTCAGATTTTTCCTTTACTTATGCTGTGAGACCTTGCTTCTTACCAAATTTTATGATTCTAGGTCAGTGGGAAGTTCCCTATAGGTTACCTATAGGTTTATATAACCTGTCTGAACATTTTGCAGGTAAATCAAAATTTACCTAATAGTAAACTCATGGTGGTGATGTATTTAATGATATTCTAATTTACAACATTTAGAACCGATGCCTTAATCATTAAGCTAACTATATCTAAATAAAGTATGAGCTATTATATTCCCACTATGTATTGCATTACACAATTTAAAACATGAATGTATTCCTCAAACCTTCGCATGTTCTTCGTTGGACTTACTGATGTACCTCATTTATCTTAGTTTTGTGCAACAGTGTGTTAACATTGACCTATTTTACCGACGAACCTATGTATCTCCATTACGGTAAACGTGTGATGGAGAATACAATTCATCAGCAATTGGAAACTTTCAGTAAATGAGAAAGTATAATATTGTTTTAAAAAACTTTATTTAAAAAAATTAAGACAATAGTGAAACTTAAGACATTTTTTTAAAACAACTCCCACATTATAAATATTCCTGTGTCTTGGGGGGCTTCACAAACATTCAAACAACGGACACAAAGAACACCCAGACTCAGGACAACTATTTGTGGACCACACAATTTTTTGTACCGTGTAGGATTTGAAACCACAACACTCGGGGCGGCGAAGTGGTGAAGAATCGTAGAACATGTGAAGTACTGGTTGCTAGAGTGAAGATTGAGAGCATCTATATCTTGAAATGGACTGCGATAAGCTAATAATTAATAGATAGATGTTACATCAATGATATCGATCGAACATTACAGTGTAGTGTAGGTGGTCTTATCATTAGCCTACAATCTGTTTCAGATAGCACGGGCCGTCTGGATGGACTGTACTATACAAGTAACAAGTATTTGCCCCGACTTCGCTCACGGTAATGTAGATTTTAAAAATCAATTCAGACATGCTTCGGGCATGGCACTTTTTTTCCGAATCAAAGGTATGTCCTTCTATGTCTACCCTACTGTCTTTTCTGTAATCCTCACAACGTGTAAGCAAAATTTAGCCATTACTAATAATACAATATTAGTTTTAAAGCAGATGAAGATAGTAAGAAAAAATATTTAGAATCTCTATGTTAGATATTTTAAGTAACTTTGGTTTCAACCTGTAACAAAAAAACCACTTGAAATACTTATCTGGTTAAATCGCTATAAATAGTGATAAGTAGGACAGCTATTGTGACATCGGGTATGTTTTATTATTTAAATCCTCTTTGTTAATGGTGTGCACTGTGTTCAGTGTCGAGTATAGATAAAATTAAAAATTCATTTTTAGCATTGCTATAAATTCATCTTTAATAGATATTTGTAAAATGTCAAGTGCCTGTGCCTGATAACTGATCTAATTTTGACGATTCTTTTCCTAAAATTAATACAACATAATCCCTGCACAATATATAGAGGCTATGTTTTTTTTATGCTATAGGGGGCAAACGACAGACGGGTCACCTGATGGCAAGTGACTACCGCCGCCCATGGGCATCAGCAACTGAAGAGTCACAAGTGCGTTTCCGGCCTTGTAGGTGGAAGTAGGAAAAGGGGGAAGAGGGGGTGAGGGAGGGAGAGGGAAGAGTTAGGACGATAACTTCACTCATTCGGCGAAAAAGAATATAAACATCGCTTCACTGCCGGTTTTATGTGAGGCCGTGGTATCACTCGGTCGAGCCGGCCCATACGTGCCGAAGCATGGCTCTCCTACGAATAAGTTTTTGAATATTTATGTAGTAAGAAATCACAATGATAAATAATTTTATTGAGATGGGTACAAAACGCTCTGTTTGATATAGAGAACAACCATGTTGTTTAAATAAACGAATAAAATTAATAATAATAACTTAATACATCATCAATCACACACAGCCGTCTGATCCCAAACTAGGCAGAGCCTGTACTATGGGAACCAGACTGCTGATAAACATACTTATATATTTCTAAACACATACATATTTTAGATAAATTACACCCAGACACAGAACATATGATCATGATCATCACACAATTATTTGTCCTGGGTGGGAATCGAACCCACGACCTCTGGCTCGGCAGTCTGGATCACTAACCACTAGACCAACTGCAGGCCAGTTAAGTTACTAAATTAAGTGCGAGAATCCAATATTTTGGCCGTAAGTACATTTTTACTCTATTACTTTTATTTAAAAAAAACTTTTAGACTATGCCGCTATTTTTTATGTCTAAAGTGGAAGTTACTCAAACTACTTAAGCAAACAAAACTTCATCTTGTAACATTACATATGTTACAAGGTGATGTTTTGCTTAAGTAGTTTGAGCAAACTATGATAATAACAAAAATAAAGTAAAGAATTCATGAAATTTTCATGAAAATAAGGTTTACATTATAAAGTTCGTAATTTTCTAGAATAGTAACGATTTCTTATGATTTAAATAATAATAAACCTTAGGGAACATTATACGATCACTCAGTATTCATGTTTTTTTTTTTATTTTTAAAGTATTTTATAGGCTACCTATGTGAAATTATGCAACGACATAGGAATGGGATAGTAAATGTAAACAATATCATAAATTGTTGGCAAACAAGCCAAGCAGTTGAATACAGCCGTATGGAACAGTTAGTATTACATAAAATAGTTTACCTGACCCTGAATATAAAAGACTGTAATGTTACTATAGCACATTCCAGAACGGTCTTCAGTACATATTATAAAAAAAAGTCCCCCGCCGCGTCTGTCTGTCTGTCTATTCGCGATTAACTCAAAAACAACTGAACGGGTTTTCATGCGGTTTTCACCAATAGATAGAGATTCATGAGGAAGGTAAATTGATTGAAATATGATGATGATTGTTGAAGATATCTCTGCTACCCGTGCGAAGCCGGGGCTAGTATAAAAGTTTAAAAATAACGTTAATAGCTGGCGCTACAAAATACCGGAAATTGTAGAAGCAGCAATACAATACTGTAGCTGACAGTGATAAATTTTTGATATAAAATGTATATAGAATTCAAGTAAACAAATATCTTAATAAGACAACGACGTTAATATAAAATTGCTGTGAGCATCTTGTTGAGAACAAAATATATCACCTTTGCTTTGAGCACTTCGTCTGTAAAATCATGACTTAGAAGACTACTCAATATATTTAGGAATCTTCATCATATAGGTTATTGCTCAGTCATCATTGTAATAAAGATTATCTATGGCCTCTTTCAAAGAATTTATTTAGTAAAGTAGTAAAGAGCGACACCACATCAGAAAACAAATCATTACACGAGAACCACCTAGTGGACCAACCAACGCTGCTCGGAATCAAATCTATTTCAAAATCTTAACATTAATATACAATTTCTGCTCAATATCAAATTTTGATTAATATTCTTAATTCAATTTCATCAAAATATTCAAGTAATTTCCTTTCTTACTTTTTATACAAGGTAATATTAAAAATATTTTAATGGTGGCTAAAATTGATTTACAATATAGCTTCACGTAATTCTGTAAGGATCTACTGCAACTAATATTCGAAATCATTATCAAAAGAAAAGACTAAAATAATATTATTCAGATACGATTATCTCGAATGCTGGTCATAATCTGAATTTGCAATGTTGCTAAAGGACACAGTGTATTTCGCAAAGTACGTAAGTAAACCTTTTTGACCAAACTTTTTAAGTTAAGTTAGTAGTTAGTAGTAGTAGTACCTTAACTTGAAAAGTTTAGTCAAAACCCATAATCTATTTAATATTTTTTAAGAAAAAAGGGACGCTTTTTGATTCAAAACACATCTCACTTGTAAAACATAGTTGATGGGTTTATAGAAGAACGTGTAGTGTGATATAAGCTAACTGCAACTTTGTTTCTCACTCTTGTGTAAACGTAACAGTTGTCAACCACTATCTGTCACCACTTTTTATAGAAAACCCTGTACTGTATTTTATTAAAAAACAAAAAACAGAGAAATCATGTGTGCGATCTCATTTTTTCAGTTTTAGACTCTTAATTGCAACTTTAAACTTTTTTTATCAAATACCTTGTTTATACTACTAGTAGTTTTTGATCAAAATCTTTAATGCGATACGTATACCACTGTAACTCTTCTGTCACTTATTTACTTTAGTGAGTTTGTTAGAAGAAAAATTTAAGTAATTTAACTTTACTTTGTTACACTTTATCAGAATGAATAAACAGAATGCCGATAATTCGGTTTATTTCGATTCCTATACCATATTCTCATTATCGCTGATTTTATTATGAGCCACCCAATGATTCGGGATTTCTAACTTTAATAAAGTTTTGAAAGTTTAAATTATTTTTAACGAATTGATATAAATTTCACGCACATGTCTGTTTTGTTTCTTCGATTCGATTCTTTCGATTTGAACACCGTGTTTAAAATTAAGAACTAGTTAATTGGATTTCATTTTTATGAAAATCTGCTCATGAGTTTCCATCTTATAATGGAATATTTATTATGCTTCCTTATACTTATTCGTATTTCCTCATGTTCAGAATATTTATAATATTCCATTCAAACTTTATTTCATATAACAAAGTAAATACACGTTTTCAGTGCTCTTCCTGTCGCCTGCAATATACGTGATTCTTAAACTTTCTTTATAATAATTTGTCTGTAGTTATGACCTCAATTTATAAAGTAACTAGCTTCTGACCACGACTTCGCTTGCTTAGAAGTTATTTTTGTTTATCCCTCGGAAACAGTAATTTTTTTTTTGAGATTAAAGGTGCCCTATGTTCTTTTCTGTACCCTGACAACGTCTATGCATGAGTAGTTTAAGGCGTGAAAGCAAACAAACAAACAGACAAACTCATTTGCGTATTTATATTATTAGTAAGGATTTAAGTCCCAGTCGTCAATAGAGCAGGTTATGACAACAACAACAATAGACACCTTAGCTTGTCTACAATTGTGCTATAAGACGAGGAGGATGACGAAGCTGTGTATATCAACGCTAAGAAGTTGCTTAGTAATGTAACTAAAGAAGTGACAAAGTCAATCAAAAGGGAAATGACACAGTTGAACGATTCTCTACAATTTCACAGTGCCAAACTCGATGAAATAATGGGGTGTCTGAAGATCATTAAGAAAGCAATCAAGCCGCTAGAATCTAAGAACACAGAGGTAAGTAATAAGAATAGCAACCTAGAAACTCGAATCGGTGCCTTAGAATAACATCTGTAAGAACAACTGCCTATATATATTGAAGTTGCCAGTGTTCCTAATAAAAACAGTGACAAGTTTCAAGTACTGGTGGAAAATATTGCCCGAAGTTTAAATCAACCCAAGGAAGCGATCGAAAGTACACGACGAGTTTGTACAAAAAAAGATCAGCCTGCAAATATACTAGTGAAGTTTAAGGACGAACAGGTACAAGAAAAGTGGATCAATGCTTCTACAGTATAAAGGAGAATCTGAACATCAGAACCTTAACTTCAATTAAGCATTAAATTCATAATTTAAATCTTCTTGTAATGAATAGTTTAGTATTCTTATGTGTAACAATTTAGTTTTCTTTTGACATTTTTGTAACTAATTTTATTATAGTAATGATGTACTGGTTATATCATTCACAATAATTAGGTACGGCTGTTTTTTTTCTGTATATAGATATACAGTTTCTCTCTCTTAGAGAGGAGTCCGGAGTCCAGAGTTTCGCCACTTTATCAAAGAGTGAAGTGAGCTGCCGCGTCGGTGTCAGGCAGCCCCTACACGTATACGTCCGTAATTTTGTTTAATAAATATGAATACTATGTACTCCCCAAAGCGTAAATAATATATGCTACTGTGTTTACGCTTTATTTATTGTCGATACCTGTGCTTCGAAAAGCATTTACCTCTCTAAATTCGAATGGATAAACCGGCTAGCACTCTGTGTAAAAAAAACTTACACAATAGGAATCGCCAATTTTGCTATTATAGTAAAAGTTCAGTTTAAATAAAAATCTTTAATAAAAATTCCGCTTTACAATAAAGCAACCGAAATACTCAAATTCATCTTGGCTGTATTATTAGCGAAACCTTTACAGCGACTATTATAGCAGACCACAAAAGAGAAGAAATGAGCGATATTTAATTCCTAAAACGGCATAAAGCGTTAAAAAATTGAGGGCTAATCACTTTCCGCAACTCGATAACGATGGAAGCATACCCGAGGATGACTGAAGACGGCGTGGGATACAGCGGTGACAATCTTTGGCAAAGTGCACACGTCGTTAAAATGGTGCGATTAAAAGCAATTCAAAGTTCTTAAACAATTTAAAATTACACGGTATTCGCAAGTTAACTGTTTTAAATGTCAACGATGATATTGATTTGATATTGATACTAACGCTAAGTCCTAACAACTCTTTGTGTGATTAAAATTCGTAAGTGCGTATCTAGAAGTTTTTAAGTACTGTTTTCTTAAAATATTTGACGAGTAACAATGTGTATTTTAAGAATAATATTATTCTGTAGTACTGCGTAATGCGTTTTTTTTTGTGGTATAAATATAACAAGAAAGTTACTTATTTCAAGCTCTTACTTCCCTAACTTACTTAATCTATACATATAAAATGCTTTGTCCTGAATGACTGACTGACGGATCATCGCACAGCCTAAACCGTAGGTCGTAGAGACGTGAAATTTGGAGGACGTGTTCCTTAAACGACGTAGGTATCCGATAAGAAAGAATTTTTGAAAATGCAAAATTAGTATGGAAACATGTTTTTTGCTTGGTTCAAGTTGACAATACAAGTCAAGACGTCAATCACGCGACAAGTGAGATACATGGCGTTAAAATATAAGACTTTCCTAATAGATGGCGTTATAAGAAACTATACTACTATATACTTATACGTATATAATTTCATGACTCTGTACATTTCATAATTTTTTGAAAAATATTGCAGGATAGTAAAAAAATAATGACTATACCCATTGTTTTACAGCATAAAAAACAATTTAATATTTAAAACACAATAAAGGAAATTAAAATAAAATTAGTCACAACTGCAAAGGTCATAAATTAAAAATACAGGTAAGATACAATGCCATAATAGATGGCGATATAATAAATAAAATAAAAAGTTTGAGATTTTTATATTATTTTATTGTCTTCAGTTTTTCGTAAAAATAAATAAGTATTATTTACGTATACAGGTAATAATAATTTGGAGGACGTATTTCTTACATGATGTAGGCGTAAGAAAGGAATTTGAAAATTAAGACCTTAAAGGGTCAAAATAGGGGATGAAAGTTTGTATGAAACTTTGCCATTTTTGTAGTTAGAAATGTAAAAAATATGATTATGATTATAAATATGCTAATGGTTAGAAACAAGAGTTTACTGTGTCACGTTTTTTCAGAAATTTACACAACTTGAAACACCTTCACGGACATTAGCCTCAACGAATTGCCATAGACAGGGAATCCAAACCGAACACCCTCTACAGTGAGATATACTTACCAGGCGTTGCAAGTCCCTCCAAAGCCTTAATTGCCATCTTTAATTAATAGTTAGCTTTAAATTGCAATCTTACACTTGCATGTAATAATAGTTTGACCAGTGTTTCGCCTCTAAACGGGGCCGCGGGGCATCCTCGGGAATATTCGGCAACAATGTAAAATATGTCTATGGCGATTCGTTGAGGTTTATTCTCGGCTGTGGTCATAGTTTTGGTCTACAAACCGAAAGTGGTTTTCCCTCCTCAATTACTATCTAACCCCCACGGGTCATAATCTCAGCGGGACCAAACAACAAGGTCGGACTTGATCCAACTAAAACCACACAGTGTTCCATCACCGGGTCTTATGGCCGGAGCCTCTGGGGTACCCTTAATTAGATTACTTACAGTCTACGTTGTCTGAGGTCTGCCACCACGCGGACGAAGTCGCGGGCAAAAGCTAGTATGTAATAAACCGGAAGGGGGCCAAGGCACTCCACACGCAAGGGCGTGGCTGCCTTTTGTTTAAGGGGCGGACAAGGTCCGGCGGGTTTCTCGGGGACTTCCTTCCTAGGGTATACCCGAGCCCGTTGCGATAGACTCACTTATGACGGAACACCGTGTGGTTTTAGTCGGTTCGATTCCGACATACCAGTTCACCGGTGGCCCCAGTGGGGTGATAACCTGTAGGGGTTTCCACATGATAAAAAAGTAGGTACTTACTTTAACTATTCATTGTCAATTATTTCAAATATTTAAACAACAATATATTATTAGGTATAAAGCTCTCATTAGGATTCTATGAATAAGCCCAAAGGCGAGGTAGCTGCTGTAAGCTGTTGAGGTTTGCCCTCGAATGGCGTCTGTCTTCGTCATCAGATCAACCATAAGTCTCCGTCATCTTGTAGTGTGATTAAAACTAAATAAGTGTACAAACTTTTAAAAAAATCGGTTCACATATTATGAAAACTAAGTGATAATCATTCACTCCGAATTTTTTTACCCGAAGCGATTTTTTTTTTAATTTAAGCGGCAGCTGTTCCCGTTTAAATTTAAAAAAGTATCCATATCGAATAAAAAAGAATTATTGAAATCAGACTACCCTATAAAAAGGTATGCGTCGTTATTTACAGTTATTTACAGGTGGTATTGAAAGGTGTGGTCATATTTTAGGTTCATACGACCCTAAAATACCTAATAACGCAAAGATCTAACAATTTTTGAAAAATTTTTTTTTTTAAAACAGGAATCTTATTTTGAAACTGGCTAATTGAGCTTGAAAATTTACCGTTAAAGCTAATATTTCGTATGAGAGAAGGCTTACATTAATGAAATTATGGTTACTTCCAAGGATGTTTATGTCGCAATTTAAAAATGTCTGAAAAAAAAAAAATAAAAAAACAAAATCATGGAAATTTACATGAAAATTCATAATCAATATTCAATATTCATTGTTATGTTGTTTAGACATGTGCTCCTACCATTTATCCATTTTCTGAAGGATATAAGACGACTATTTGTCGGCTACACATAACGCTCCTAAAATTTTACCACACCTTTCTATAACATCCTGTATACGGGTTGACTTGAGAACCTGCTCGTTTCCTCGTCGGTTAAACAGGGAGAAAACAGGAATTTAAAAAACATTAATTTATTTCATAAATTTGAATAATTTGAAAGCGAGAAACGTACTTTAATTTATACAGATTTTTCTGTCTTTCGAGCTTTGGTCACCCATAACACAGATCGAATTTTCACACACAGAAATCTTATTTTGAAACTGACAAATTGAACTTGAAAATTGACCGATTAAGCTAATATTTCATAAGGATCGGGCTGACATGAAAAAAACTATGGCTATTTAATACATTCAGATAGTCTTTAAAGCCTTTTAAGTTTAATCCACTATTTTACAAGCTTTTCGTTAACTTGCCTTGTTAGTATGGGTCAAATCTTGCAACTGAATTTTATCAGTTCCTCCAACCGATTGAGCTGAAATTTGGAATACTATGTAACTTCAGTGACAATGCAATAATATGGTATCATGGAGGTGGTCTCGTGTGTGTTGGTGGTTACGCTAATTGTCAACAAATACTTACGTCAGCACAAATAATTACTTCACCAAATCGCTCGCCGCCGGAATCAAATTTTTTTTTTTTTAAGTGAAAACTTCTTTAGCTGCGTTGGGCACTTTTTGAGATGGGTAAAAAATTTTAAACTTTCGTCAGAATTCAGGGTCACGTGGACCCTGATCGAAAATGTATGGAAAATGTGTCCGAGTGTAATATGATCACGTGCACCCTGATCGAAAATTAATGGAAAATGTGTCCGCGTAAAAACTGAACGAAAATGTATGGAAAATGTGTCCGAGTGTAATATGATCACGTGCACCCTGATCGAAAATTAATGGAAAATGTGTCCGCGTAAAAACTGAACGAAAATGTATGGAAAATGTGTCCGAGTGTAATATATTTAAAAAATATTTTTATGACGAGATCGAATATTCTTAAGACGGAGGTAGGTTTCTTATATATATATTCTTATACATTTACAGCGTCAGAGAGACATGGAGAGGGAGGGAGGGAGTGAGAGAGAGATGGAAGGGAAGGAGGGAGAGTGGGGTGAGTGGGGAGAGTGGGGACAGTGGGGAGAGTGGGGACAGTGGGGACCGTGGGGAGAGTGGGGAGAGTGAGTGAGTGTCATTTAAGTTTACCCTTCTGTCGGCAGTCCCATGAGTGCCTCTTTTTTTTATTTACTTCACAAACGTGTACAAGATTACAAACTATAGGTAGACTATAATTTTTAAGTACAAATGAGTTTAGCATCTGTAACCGAACTAGGCAAAGCCTGTATTTCGGCTATCAGCGCCAATCCTCTCGGATATAATATTCTCTAGCTATCAAAGGCATTATCATAATATGATTAACGTAATATGATTTGTATATAAAACTAAATATTTTTAATTTAACAAAGTAATAAAGAAGTGTGCATGCACCTCCTCTCTTTTGTGTAAAGTGATAGTGTACGTGTATGAGCGTGAGAGGGTGTATAAAGTAGCGTATTCGTGTGTGTGTGTGTGTGTATGTGTGTGTGTATGTGTGTGCGTTTGTGCGTGTACACGTAATTTATTTATGAAGATGTAAGGCATTATTGTCTACTTTAATTTACTGAGCTATATGTAGTAGAAGTTCAGTTTCTTCATAGTTCGGCATTGGTAAGTATTCACATACCTGTTTCTTTAATTGCACTTTTGTCAAAGGATAAATATTTATAGCTTTATTCATTTTATTATAGGTAAAAGGGCCAATGAAATTAATAAAACGTTGCGCAAATTTCGTTTTACAAGTAGTTAATCGGGGTCTAAATCGGAAGGAGGGCAAGGCCCTCCGCTACCAATGGTGTGGCTGCCTTCTATTTGAGGGCGGCCAAAGTCTGCTAGGGTTCTCGGGGACTTCCTTCCTAGGGTATACCCGAGTCTCTTGCGATAGACTCACTTGCGGAACTCACGGAACACCGTGTGGTTTTAGTCGGTTCGATTCCGATATACAACTTCACCAATAGCCATGGTGAGGTGATGACCCGTGGGGATTTCCACACGAATAAAAAAAAAAAGTAGTTAATCGGGGACAAGCAATATCTTTTCTTCGTTTCTCTAAAAGGTGTGGGTCAAAGATCTGCTTTTTATGTTGTAGGAGACAAGCACTCAGTATAAATAGTTATCGAACAGTCAGAACTCCGGCAATCTGGTATATCATCGCAGTAGGGAAGAATATAGTTTAAAGGCTTGTGCCTTTAAGCCTATATACTTCCCTACTGCTATGATTTCCTACAGCGTGATATTAAAGGTTTGTACCTTTAATATCGCACGCTGCGTGATCTCGATCGGTTTCACCATTGTTTTTAAGGCGCCACGCCAGGTAGAGACGCAGTACGTCAAGAGCGATTGACAGAGCGAATAGTATGATACCACGGCCTCACAGAAAACCGGCAGTGAAGCAATGCTTGCATTGATTTTCATTGAGGTTACCGGAGGCCCTAACAATTCCCGCTCCCCTCATTCTTCTCCTCTCCCCTCTTCCTGCTCTTCCCCCTCTCCCCTCTTCCCCTACTTCCATCTTAAAGCCGGCAACGCACTTGTGACTCTTGAGTTGCAGGTGCCCATGGGCGGCGGTAGTCATTTACCATCAGGTGACCCGTCTGCTCCTTTGCCCCATTTGCCATAAAAAAACAATTTTTTTTTAAAAACAAATATGTCAACAAAACCTAAACTCATTTTATTAGTTTTAGTACATACCCTAAATAAAAGCTTGTTCTTAAAAAGATTTTTTATTTATTTATTTTGACTACACATAACGCTCATGAAATTTGATGACACTTTTCTGTTACAACCTATTTATGTTTATGATATGATATGATACTAGTGATGCAAGTTTTCAAAGGATTATAATTGGATTTCAGAGGAGGAGCTCGTGGCTAACTTTTAATGGTACCCGAGTAGGTGACAACATTTCAAAGTTAAGTAATACTAGCCAGGTCAGTCTAGGATAGGTAACCATTTTTAACACATTGAGATCCCTCCGTGCCTCGGAGAGCACGTTAAACCGTCGGTCCCGGGTGCAATACAAACATCTGGAACCTAAAAGAAAATTATGTTATTGTTGTATATTTCTGCGAATACTTAAATATATAATGGAATACCATTAATATGATAATTTTAATCGATTAATTTCTATCAAAACTAGCTAATATAAACCTTTCCGCTCCCTACTTAACGCTTTAATTTAAATTGTGTATAGATCACGGACATTTCCCTGATCTCATGGAACAAAGTAAAATCATAACACTTCTTAAATTCTTAAACTGTGA
This sequence comes from Euplagia quadripunctaria, assembly GCA_963859945.1. Lineage (NCBI taxonomy): Eukaryota > Metazoa > Arthropoda > Insecta > Lepidoptera > Erebidae > Euplagia > Euplagia quadripunctaria. Next base: position 12,642,346 of record OY982569.1, read on the forward strand.
AGATTAAATAATTTAATGGCTGTAAACGAGCTTATCTAGTGAGTAATCTCTAGTTATAAGTGTAAATCTATGAGCTTATTATAAACTAGATGTTTATGTAACTGATAAAAATGCTTAGAAAAATTATTCGAAGAAGATTAAAAAATGTTTGTAATGGTCTTTAGATTCTGCATCTCCTTTTTAATTTTCACTTATGTACTAGTTTTAGTTTTCTTCTGACATTATATTCTTTACGTAGTTTTTTATAAATATTATTAGGTACTAATATTGTAGATATTTGTATTGTAATTTTAATGTTTTCATTTTGAAAATATGCAATTGTACACGTGAAAACTGTGTAGTCAATACTATTAAGTTATTTTTTTAAGTGAAACTTCTTCAGAATCGTTGTGATTAGACATTCGATGAAACGGAAGCATCACGATAAAGTTCCTATAATCTTTGTCTTTGCGCCTGCGTACTATATGTCAATGTCAACGTGGTGTAATTTTTGTGCATTTTTTCTCCATATTTCACTTATACTTAATTGATTCTTTACAAATTTACATTTAAATGGTGGCGTGTGTTACGTCGTACAGCTCCCTTCAATATGGTTTGACCATGTGTCTACTTTACGTTCCCAATTAAAATGGCTTCCTATTCGCCAACGTCGCAATTTGCGGGCTCTAAGTTCTCTGTTCTCCTTTTTAAACTCCCCATCGCCACCTTCTTACTTAATTCCACACTTCCAATACTTGTGCTCTACTCATGACAGGAATCTTCGTTCCACCAATAATTTACTTCTCTTATGTCCCTCTCACAGCTCCGACTTCATCAACTCTTCTTTCTATGTACAATCAGTCCTTCTCTGGAATGCGCTCCCTCTCGAGGTCAGGATGTCCACAAACCGTTCCACGTTTAAAAAGAAAGTACGAGAACTCCTCCACAACGGATTAGCGGAATATACATCGTCATACGTCGGAATACACGACTTTATAGTGGTATTTGTAGTGTATTTACTTATATATATGATATGTATGAATATATATATGTAATCTATTTATATTAAAAGTACTTATGTATGTTTGTGTATAGTTATATGAAACTGTGTATATTATATCGTAATGTTATTTAGAAATTTGTACATGTAAGTAATGTAAATATTAGTTTGTATTATAAAAAAATTCAAATGTAACTTTGCACCTACCTTATAGCAGTTCTACATCACCCCAAGGTTGACTGGTAGAGAATGCCTTAGGCATTAAGTCCGCCTTTGTACCAATGTGCATAAAGTTTTAAATAAGTAAATAAAATAAATAAATATGGTTACTTGGATGATAGCTGACGCATGCGTCATGTTGCAATGGGTGCCGTTAGTTAGCCCTAACCAGGACTACTATTACTTAAACTGACTAGAGTATTAATTACTGAGAGTTTTTATATGTTTCAACATTATATTATCTTACATAAATTTTTCACATATAATCAAAATCAAAATTATTTATATCAAGTAAACCATTGTACGTATTTTTGAATTGTCAGAAGGAGTCAGTCAGTATAAGTCGGTCGTGAAGCTAGTTGCCTGTTCCAAAACGTAGATCCTATGGAGAATAACAGGCAAGAAACTTCAAGGACACTCTTTTTCAATATGGTTTTTTTTTTACAAACTTGTTACATTGCTTATAAGTGCAATTTAATGTGAGGACAATGTAACATAATATTGTTCTAAAATGAAAAAGAAAATCACAGAGCTGCTAGGCAATATACAAAATTAACTTAATACTTGTGACTACACAGTTCTCACATGTACAATTTAAATTTTTCTAATTAACAAGAAATAAAAAGCGTATCATTACTACAATGTAAACAGTGTATAAAATAACATTAATGTTCGATAAAATTAACAATATCAATAATAAAAATCAAAATATCAATAAATCTATACTTCAGATAAGAAACAAGACCTCAAGTACCTACTCATTGACAGTGTGACTGTGGAGCAGGACCGGCATTTTGCCAAGCATTTTTATCATCTAAATAATGATCTAGTTTATAATATGCTCGTTTACATAGCGCGCGTTTTATACAAGTTTTAAATTTCTTCTCATTTAGTTGAAGAATATTATCAGGTATTTTATCATAGAATTTAAGGCAGTAAGTACCCCATGTTTGCACTTTTGCTAGCCTAAATTTTGGTTGAACTAACTTATGTCCATCTCTAGTAACATAAATATGCCTTTCACGCCGTTTTGTAAAAAGGTCTACATTTTTTCTAACATACATGATGTTTTCATAAATATATTGACAAGTCACCGTCAGGATATTAATTTTCTTAAATAGATCCTTAAGGGATTCGCAACTACGTAGATTATAAATGGCTCTGATAGCTCTTTTTTGCAGAATGAATATCGATTCTATATCTGCAGCACGCCCCCATAATAAAATACCGTAAGAGATGACACTGTGGAAATAACTAAAGTGTACTAGTCGCGCAGTATCTATGTCTGTGAATTGGCGGGCTTTCCTTACAGCATATGCTGCAGAACTTAGCCACTTTCAAAGAGATGTTAAGTTAGGGCAACATTGTAATCTGGAATCGAGTGATATCCCTAAGAAAACTTCGAAAATTAATGATTTGTCATCAGCAAATAATACTATTTTGGGTTTACTATCTAGTAAATGGGGAAGATCATTAATATAGACGAGAAAGAGAAGCGGGGCCAGTATCGATCCCTGCGGGACGCCCTTTTTAAATTTTAACTCTGATGACCATTTATCTGAACCTGCTGTTTTCTATCACTCAGGTAGGATTTTAGCAAACCGAGTGCTTGTTAACAAAGTCCATAATGCTCAAGTTTTAGTAGCAACGTTTTATAATTTACACAGTCCAATGCTTTTGAGAGGTCGCAAAAGATACCGAGAGCATCCTTAGCTTCCTCCCAGGCGGCGAAAATATGCTACACCAAGGTAACACCAGCGTCAGTTGTACAACGCCTTTTTGTGAAAGCGTATTGTTCATCGCGTAGGATGTTGTTTGAATTAAAATACAGTAGCATTTGATTGAGCATGATCTTTTCGAAAACCGTGCTAAATACCGGCAGGACTGAAACAGGCCTATAATTATTTGTGTCTTTACTGTCTCCGGATTTAAAAAGTGGAATGATTTTACTATGTTTAATGAGATCAGGAAATACACCCTGATCTACACACATTAAATATTGACGCTAGGTTTGGAGCGGACGTTTCAATAATACATTGGCAATTTTGACCGACATTCCCCACAGATCTTCAGTGAATATTATCTTAATATCCCTAAAAGCTTTTAATACTACTGTAGGAGTTATATGCTTGAAACTAAAAACTACGGGACATGTACGAACATTTTTTCTAAGAAGAGTGATAGAATGAGCAGAAGAGGAATTCAAAGTTGCCGTTGTTCTAATTGTAATATTAGTAAAGAAATTAAGAAATTCCTGAGCTACGTTCTATAAGCAATATAACCATAAAATTATACAAAAAAATACATGTTGAAAAAGAGTTATGACGTTTTGTATACGTAAGTTAGTTTTTCTCTGATAACTGTAGGTTTTTTTTTGTTTTTACTCAAAACATTCCCTCTATATTGATTATTGCTCTTAGAGTTTACTTAATGTGAAATTGGAACTGTCAGTTGACATTCGACACTTTGCTAACTTCACACTCGACCAGGTTGCATTGGCCGTGGTCACAGGCTGACCGTTTAAATACATAGTTATATCATGGAACGCAAAAGTTTAAAAGTTAATAGAAGGTGTATTCTGGTTGGAGTATGTATCCGTGTGTTTTTTGTAAATGCATGTTTATTTTTTTTTTTTTTTTGTTTCATTCTCGGTATTGAGTTTATTTTCATGTAACTCATAGGTATTGTAAGGTAGGTACGGAAGAGCGGAGGCTCCTGGCACAGGCATTCTACATGCTTAAAAGGAGTCTCCAAAATAAATGTTGTAATGTATACCTGTGTTTATGAAAATGAAGTTATTATTATTATTACACTGGTGCGGTTTGCTTTTATAATTTTTAGGTTGGATAGATTTTTATTGGGTGTTTTCAAAATGGACGAATCCATTTTTTTACGTTTTTGTTATTTAACTTACATAATATAAAGCACTTGACATTGGCGGAATTTCTGCGCTGATTCTTTACGCGGGATAGAGTCCATAATAAAACATATAGATTTTTATTTCGAATAGTATATATTTATTAATTTTTATAAAAAGATATCATTAAATATAATGTTTTCAGCCAACACACGTTATAAAATATATAGAAACAAATTAGAGATGGTAAGTGTAATAGGAACAATAATACCTTTTGGAAAGAACTGCTTATAGTACTAGTATGATTTGACAATTTCTACTACAAATCTCGGCAAGGTAAAAAAAAAATGAGTGTCATAATATAAATCTCAATAACTTAGTTCATTTATATATACTAATGTGGTCATGATGTGTTTGTATACAGAATGTTACAGAAAGGTGTGGTCATATTTTAGGATTGTATAGTAGACAACATGACTAACTCAAAACGCTAACAATACATAGCACAAATCTCAATAACTTAACTAAATTATAATAATACAAATTAAAAATATTTTTAATGATTTCCACATATAAAATATAATTGTCTTACATATTACAAAGGCAATTTAACTGAGAATCATTTTTATTTCATTAATATCACAAGAGGATACATAAGTAACGTTTCCGAACTGCACAATATTCCGATACATACTGGCGGTTTATAACGTATCAAAAGTAAGCCGGGAAAACTGAATACTCATAACATTTTATTATTTGATAATAAAATTGACTTAGAGTTTAATACAACATTCTAGAGCGACGAATAGTGCAGTACTTTCATCTGCTTACGTTTTTGATGATTCACAGATTATTCTGAATCTCGGTGTACTTTCAATTTTTGGCACATGCTCCCTGTGTTGAAGGAGGCTTTATGGAACGACTACCACTTTGTTCGCTGTGGAAAAGTCACTGAAGGTGTGGTTTTATTTGTCGGATCGATATTTATGATTGGAATTTGACTGCCTATTCCAGAGCTATTCCCAAATGACATTCAATAAGAATGCTGTGTGAAACTTTCTGCGACATAAGGGACAATTGTCTACTACCAATGAACAGTTACGACATGTGGCAATATGTCTGCATGGTAAAAAGCAGGTGTTCCGCTCTTTCTCGTAACAAATTAAACACAGTCTCTCTGATACGACTTCTTTTTTTACATTCGTCGCGAGTGTAGCGTACCCCTTGGTCATCACTCTCTTTATGTAATCTTGTCCTTTAACTAATTGCACATAAGCGCAAGTACCAAACCAGCGCGCGTGCTGCTCCCAGGGTACATCATCGGTTTCCCAATCCTTTAGGCTACCATCACAATAATAGCACTTCGTTTTGTCATCCGGCCCGACATAGAAGAAGCCGGCCTCCGCCAAATTTTCGGGTTTTTGGCGCATAGCGCATGGTGAATCCTGGAAGCTACGTAGACGAGCATCTTCGGAAGCGTAAAAAGGATGGGCCGCACCAGACAAATGTAGCGGAGCATCCACTGAAACACGCGAACCAGATTTATTATGCTCTGTGGTGTGCAAGTCATTATACTTTTGCACAAATCGGTCTTTGTTGAATTTGAATTTGACGTCACTCAAGTTTTTAGGTTTTATTGGCATCCAGCTGGACTTATCAAAGAGGGTTCGCAGAAGAGCAGCTTCGTAGACATAATTAACATTTAATGCGCTTGAAATACGTCCATCACGATCTACCGTGTCCCAACCAGGAAGCTTGTGCACAAAACGACAATGCGGTGCCCAGTGCTGATGCTCTTTAAAGGGATCGTCTCCTTCTACCCATTTCATTAATTCAACCTTACAAAAAGCGCAACGCACTTTGTCGCCGCATCCGAGGTAGTAAAAGCCGTTATCAGCCATTTGTTCTGCAGAGAGGAAAGTGACGGGCCATTTTTCGAAAGTCTTTATTCTGTCATCTTTACGACTCATATTGACCATATCGAAGGTTGGCATTGCGCCATAAGACATGGCCATTTTGATGTCACTATAACGAGCAGATTCGTAGCCATAATCAATATGCAACCCACGTGAAATGCATTCATCGCGATCTCCTGTGTTCAAATCAGTAAGCTTGCGAACAAAACGACAATGCGGTGCCCAGCGTTGATGGTCTTTAGCGGGATCGTCTCCTTCGACCCACATCATTATTTCAATCTTACAAAAAGCGCAACACACTTCGTCGCCGCGTCCTAGGTAGTAGAAGCCGTTATCAGCCATTTGTTCCGCAGAGAGGAAAGTGACAGGCCATTTTGTGAAAGTCTTCATTCTATCATCTTTACGACTCAAATCGATCATGTCGAAGGATGGCATTGCGTAATAAGGCAGGGCCATCTTGATGTCACTATAATAGAAATACAATATTCGTTAGGCAAGCAAAAATATTTATTTATAGTCTGCGCGGAAGTGCTAGTCACCGCCTGTATACGGGCGGTGAGACGGGGGAGAGCGCGATTGACAAAAGGCAAACGAGATATTTGAGGACAGATAAATCTCCAGATAACCATGTTAGAAACTGTCATAATTAATGTAATGGGTAAATTATTTTATAATATTTTTTCTATTTCCGGGCTAAACAACATAAACGGGATAAACACATATTTAAAAGTGTTAATTAAATTTTATTATTTATGATATACAACAGTTTTATAAACAAATTAACATTTCTAAATAAGTAAATTAAAAGATTGTTTTCACTATCACTGTTATAGTACAAAATTAATCCATATCTTCTTCGTCTTCATTACTACACATGTCTTCAATTTCCATATCCTCCTCAGAATCTGAATCGTTTATGATCAACTCGTCTATCACATTGTCAAACCTCAAGTCGTGGTCCCAATATTGATTCTCAATTTTTTGTACACGGTCGTCACACTTTTGCCATCTTTCCGGAGTGAATTCATTCACCATGTGATGATTGGAATTTTATCGTCCAAGGAAGAATTTAAATAATTTAAAGCTAAATTGTTCTTTATATCGGTAACACAAGCTCAATGGGGTCGATACGGTGGAAGGCGAAGAACGATATGACCTACAGCCTTTAACATTTCGTCCATGGTGTGAAAGAGTTCGGCTTTAGTGTTGTCTGGTGTAAATTCAATATTACATGTCCCTTTTTAAACTTAACATAGTAGGTTTTTTCCCAACCTGTACACTATGTTAGGAGGCGTTGTCTATTACGACCACTGATTTAGGAGCTAGTTTATTTTTCAATTTGTGACTAACCCAGTTATGAAAATTTGTGGCATTCAAATCGCCTTCTTAATGCCCACATTTCGAATCTGATTTGAAAATTGTTAAGCCACCGTTAACTAATCCGTCTCGGCTACCACCATGAACTATCACCAAACGACGCCCTTTGCCAATATCCATATCCATATGCATAGTAGAGGTGTGGCTACTGTTAACGTAGGTTTCGTTCAGAAAATATATGTTTCATATGTTTAAAGAGAGAAGGCGTCATGGCAACAGAAGTACCGTTGCAAAGGGTTCACTGCAAGGAAGCCTTCCTTCCTTCTGGCTCTTTAACCGTGTTTTTGTTTTGCAAGTACTTCCACATTATGGCAGCTCTACATCAACAAGAAATCTGGTGTGACATACCTATGTTGCTTTCCCACTGGGGTCAAACGCTCAAGAAAAAGTGACGTCGTGAATATAAATCATGAAGTGCACAAGCAGTAGCTCCTTTTATTTTAAATTCTGTGTTATTTGAAGTAAAATGCACAACACAATTCGACCATAAACAAAACTATATTTTACATAATATAAAAATAATATATTTTTTTAATCCTAACCCATATGCAGTTAAAAGAGAAGGAGCCACTGTTAGTGCACTTTATACTTAACCCCACCGTGGACTGTGGGGAAGGGGGGTCATACCCCCTCCAGATGAGAGAGGCGTGCGTAAAACACGTCGCGAAACCATCTCAGGCCTGCTTCTGCTAAGGTAACGGACAGCATCCCACGCACTCTCACTTTGGCCCATGGACAGAACCATGATCGAAATTACCATGGTGAACTTTTTTGTGTATTTTAATATATAAATAAAAATTAAGGACGAGTATTATATAAAATATCAAAGTAATAAATATGATTTTAAGATGACATAGGTATTTAAAAATTAAGAACTAGTAATGTATTTTTTTCGTATTCAACGTTAGGTAAACATTAATTGATTGCTGTCGGGTATTTATTTCAAAAAAACCTAGCAACACCAGTATTATCTGTCAATATCAAAAGCAATGACGGGAAAATAGACTATTTTGTTTATTTCTATACAAACTTTCTGAAATAATAAAACTATTCTAAACATTAACAATGTTGGATAGCTTATTTTATTAGTAAGTTTGTTTATGTTATGAAAAACTGCGATCAATTGCTATAACATCATTTATTTTGGCGAAGACCTTATTTAATAACAGTTGTAGTTTCAAGGTTGCGATGTTACGGGTATTTTATGTGGCATAGGTATTATTGTACTTTTTAACAATCTTTCTTACTTAATCACTATTTAGTTTCTTTTGACTTATGTTTAGTCAACTGCCAAACATTTACGTTTACACATTATTTAATGGATTTATTAATAGATTTATTTACTAACATATTAACTTATTCTACGCTGATATATTAGAGTGCTAAGTATTTTTAAACTTTACACCGGTAAGATATACTGTTGTACATACCGTTTTCCAGATATCGGACCAAAATATACGATTTCCCTTTTATTTTTATTTATTTCAATTCATTCCACACCAGTTTCGTATTAATACGTTTTCTTTATATTTCTTATCGCTAATTCCGTCTTCTAAGCTAAGCAACCTTGGACAGTTACGTCATACGTCAGTGTCACCGAATTACTTTGAGACCATAGATGTATTTATATTATAGATAGAGGCGTGGAGCAAGCCATGATCCGGCGAAGTCGGTAGAAAGAGAAAGAAGACAACAATTTATCTCTCTCATGCATCTCTCTCGCACCTCTTCGCTAATTTATCTATAATCTATATTTATTTATTACATACACATCCCACACAATTCTCACACCCAATGCGATTGTGGGGCTAAATATAATCAAAGTCTATAATATCTCTGTTTTTATGAGTAACCGTTTGATAAAAAAAAAAGGATGGCCACATCAAATAAACATTTTGTTTCTTTTGGAAGTCACGGCTTTGATTTTATATATTTTATATATTATATGACTGTCCTAAGCTATTACTATTTTAATTTCTTTTTACGTTGTAAACCATCAAAATAAGTTCTATTGTAATTTGAGAGTAACAAAAAAACATTACAAAATTCGCATCTTTAAAAATCGTAAAGAATTTTATTTCAACATTCTCTATGTTATGGTAAGGTAAAGTCACCTAGTATCGGCCGTTAACCAATTTTGTACATTGGTTAATAAACACAATTTTGTACATTGGTTAATAAACACAATTTCTTTAAGAACCTAGTTATCCTATGAAAAACAAGGTATCCTTGTTTAATTAAGAAAGAAGCTATGCAATATGGTCGTCATGGCTCAGTGACAATTTGTTCCTTGACCTGTTGTTCACAGAATCAGCTGTAGATGGAGCTTACATTTTAACAAAAAAAAAAATAAAAAAAAAAAAAAAAATGTACACCCGAATAATTATTTTCTTTATACCTCGAATAGAACTTGAAATTAATATTTTTATAATAAGGAACTTCGTTCCTATCTGGTGTCCCACGCATAAACTTAATATACTAACGTATTAGACGAACATAGTGTGCAAGTGAGATACTTAGCCTTATACAGAAACCTAGGTGTGAGAAAGAGACAGAATAAACTTGACAGGTGACAGTGAGACGGATTTTGAAACATTTAGCCCAAAATAGTCTCGAGTCAAAAAAAAATCCCGTTTTAATTTTGGTATTTTCGTCGTAATCTTTCTATATTTTAACGGGTAAATATAAAAAATAATAATGGTGCAGTATTATCTGTTAGATTGTGGTGTAACATACAGGAAAAAACCAAAGAAAGAAACGTTTTAAAGTTAAATACGAAAAGTTCAACACTACTTTCAAAGTGTTTATTTTCGTAGAATATATACACAAAATTATTTTGTGTTACACTTAACATATGAAGTGAATAGTCTATTTTTAGGATATTTTAATATTTTTAAAAATTATGGGTTAGATAAAAAATATTGTATACGTGAATATGACCGCTTTTGGCACAATGATTGGCTAAAAGCAAAACATAATCTATCGATATGTCGATATACTTTATGTCGCATAAAAGAACTATCAACCTGCGGTCATTTCACAACTTCATTATTATTAACCGACTTCAAAAAAGGGGCAGATTTTCAGTTCGTCTTCATCTTCTTATATATACATTATAATAATAATAATACTCTTTATTGTACACCAGGTATTAAAAAAACACAAAAACCCACAACTATAGACAGGTTTGTACAATTGGCGGCCTTATCGCACTAGGCAATCTCTTCCAGGCAACCATGGAATGGAGAGAATATGTCACAAGGACTTGTGGGGCAGTGTTTGATGCATAAAGATAAAATATGATAAAAATAATATGTCATAGAAACATACAAGATACAGAAATACCGCATAAGAATATGTTAAATATATAGTAAACGCTTACCTTATATACATAATAGTAGTGGAGTGGACAGTTTCCTCGTGTAACGGGAATAGGTAGGATTGGAAAGGGGCAATAATACGGCTATTTTCCTTGCAGGTGCAAAAACTACCTGCAAAAAATTGGTCAAAGCTTAGTTAGGTTAGTTAGTTAGACGTATCTAATATCAATCGGCCAGGAATTCCACAACCGAATAGCTTGAATGCAAAAGGATTTTTCCATAAAGTTAGTCGAAAATGTTCAACCTCAAATTGTCCGATGATCTCAAGGATTTTGAATGTGTTTCACAGACGTAAGCAAATCGTTATTTTAGATATAACGGAGTATACGGGTTAAATATAATGTTGTACAAAAGGAAAAGAATGTGGGCATTCCGGCGACGGCGTATGGGTAACCACTTGAGCTTTGTGCGACACTCAGAGACGTGGTCATATTTGCGAAGTCCAAATTTGAATCTTATACAAATGTTCTGGAGTCTCAAGTTTATTTAGTTGATCCTTGGTGAGATCTGGATAACTGGCATCGCCATAATCAAGAATGGGTAAAAGATGGGATTGTGCAAGCGCTATTTTCGTGGCAATAAGCAGAAAATTTTATAGCTTACGCATTCCTCCTCCTCATTACTCGAAAATGGCGGCTGCAATATGAAACCGGTGTACCGGGTACCGGAACCAATCAAAAGTAAGTATTTTACAAGTGGCGATACGATTACTTTAATGTGGTTGCTAAACAATTTATGCTCATGAGAATGCATTTTGTGAAGTTGAGCTGAAAGTGAAGTACCAGGAGATCTTCTCAAAAATTAATGTTCCTGCATGGGGAAAAGCTATATTTCGTAAAAAGTGAAGAGCAATCCACCTCCCGGCAAAAACAGTGTCATATCACATGTTAGGTACGTTCAACATTTTTATAGCATTGAATAGTAAATGTTGCATTTGGTCAGCTGTAAAAACATCGTTATTAGCTGAAGAGCTGAGCTGAGAACTTTCTTCCCTTTTTTACTGAGCTGTTTTGTTCATTTCACAGGCATAAAAGTCTGGTTTTCTGGAATTAGCCATTTTTGTATTATGACACTTTTTTTACCGGGAGGCGAATTGATATTAAGCTATTGCAACAGATAAATTAAAACCAAACCACTCAAAATCGAAAAATGAAAGATTTTGTCCGTTCATTGTGAACCGATTTCAATCATAATTTTTTTACTGAATTGGTGAATACTCAAGGTTGGTCTTATTCAAATTTGAAGAAAATATTCCCCCTCTAGTTTATTACAGTTTATCGGTAATCCTTTTTTTTAAAGATAATTATGTAATTGTTGTATTTTTCTGCAAACATTTATATAATAGTTTCATAATTATGTATGTATTTATGGATTAAATAACAAATTTCATGTCTTCTATGACTGTACATGTTAAACAAAAAACGATTTTTATGTTAAATAAAAATGACTGGGAGTCTCAATTCTATTGTTGGCAGTACACATTTTTCTAGAAAGAGGTTGAACTGAAAGGTTGGCATTGTTTTCTGATGGTTAAGAATTTCCGTTTTCACTTATCTTGTGATAACCTTTATTTTTTACTTTTTGTTTTTTTTTTTAAAAAGACAACTTCCGCATTAGGTATAGCTCCTGTGTCGCGGGGGACTTTACAAACGTACAAACAACGAACACAAAGAACACCTAATATTATGGGATATAATGAGATACTATTAATATGATAATTTTAACCGATTATCTTCAATCGAAACTTACCAATCTATTATTAAACTTTCCGCTCCCATTTAATTTGTGTATAGTTCACGGAGTTTTCCATGATCTCATTGAACAAAGTAAAATCATGGTATTTCTTAAATTTTTAAACTGTGAAAATTAAATTATTCAGTGGCTGTAAACGAGCTTATCTAGTTAGCAATCTCAAGTTATTAGTGTAAACTATGAGTATGATAATAACAAGTATAAATATAAACTAGATGTTTGTGTAGCTGATAAAAATGCTTAGAAAAATTTTTAGAACAAAATGAAATGTTCGTAATGGTCTTTAGATTCTGCTTCTCTTTTTTAATTTTCACTTATGTACTAGTTTTAGTTTTCTTCTGACATAATATATTCTTTACGTGGATTTTTTTATAAATGTTATTAGGTACTGATATTGATGATATGACATAAAATTTAATGTTTCGTTTTGAAAATATGGAATAGTAAACGTGAAATCTGTGTGGTCAATGTTATTAAGTTATATTTTTAAAATGTGTGAGATGGGTCAAGTTTTTATTACAGGCAATAGCCTGTGACAGTTCTGAATATCTCATGCTTGCCTAGAAGTCCTGCTAATGGTGGCGTGTGTCAGGTCGTACAGCTCCCTTTGGTTGACTTGGATGATGGCTGAAGCGTGCGTCATGTTGCAACGGGTGCCGTAAGTTTGACCTAACCAGGACTACTATTACTTAAACTGACTAGAGTATTCATTAGCGGGAGTGTTATTATCTTACCAATATTTTTCACATATAAGCAATATAACCATAAAATTGTAAAAAAAAACATGTTGAAAGAGAGTGTCGAGTATACTTCTAGAGTTTAATTCTGACTCACTCCTACTCCTGACAATTCAAAAATACCTACAATTGGTTTATTGAAATAAAATATTTTGATTTTGTTTTGATGTTTTATTTATTATATGCCCCCACTGCCTTTCTGTGTGACATTATATCCCTTTTATAGCAAACCTTTTTTATTAATTCAAAATAGTTTTAAATGTCAGTTTTAATGAGGTCAGTTATGAAGTCCCCGAAACTGATTTACTTGCATAAAATGTTTGATGATAGTAGTCGAAGCGTGGGTGTGTAAGAGCAGCAAATAGCGGACTTTTGTCTGTACTAGAGAGCTTACTTTACGTACTTAATCAACATTAAACCTGGAAATTAACGCTAGAAAATATTTAAAAAAATATTAGGATGAAAATTATTTTAATCATTATTCTATTGTACTTTTTTCACTTCCATAATTTAAAAAATTACAAACAAAAGCACAACAACTCATAGCAACAAAATATACAAAATACTACCAATCCATAGTGTAATCAATATTGCCGTTTTTTTATATCGATATTGCGGAGACGTCAATGCTCCGACACTAAAAGTTAGTCACACGTCTGTAAAACTCGCACACAGAAACATTTCAATTTCAGTCTCGCGAAAATGAGGAGACTGTTCGTCTATTACTACTAAGTTTATGGTCCCACGACACCACACAGTTTTTTTTTTAAATTAAGTTACATTCCAGATAAAAAAAGTATTGTTTATTTTCTTTTTTGTGAAATACCTGGCCGAGGTTAGGGATTACATATTACAGCAAAACTCAAAAATGACCTAATAGCCTATCCCTTAATTTCGGCTGCCTCATTTCAACTTTAACTAGCTGTCAATGTAGACTTCTTACCATTCTTGTCGATGAGTCAGGAATATGTTTTATAGCAATAAAACAACACCACATACTCCGAACGTAGACAATTTAATTTCAATTAATCAACACCTCTTATGATTATCACGGTAACGAAACCATAGCGCGATTCAGGAAATCTAACAACGACCTCTATGGAGCGTCGATGTAAACCTTTACTACTACCTAACTTTGACCACTTTTCCATATAACCATTTGGTAGGGGATAAATTGTCTTCCTTTATGAGAACAATATCCCCAACCTTTGGATCGCGAATACGTTTAGCCCACTTGTGTCGTTGAAAAAACATAGTTAAATACTCTTGAGACCAACGTTTCCAGAAAGATTGAATTATTCTCTGTGTCAATTGCCAACGTCTCAAGCTATTGACTGTCGCATGCTCATAATTATAATCTGGTGCTGTCACCAGTGGCTCACCGATCAAGAAATGTCCTGGTGTCAAAGGGTTTGGATCTGTTAGTTCGCACTAGCCTGTGATAGAGGTCTGGAGTTCAGACATGCCTCTATTTGCGATAAAACAGTACTTAACTCCTCAAAAGTGAAAGTGGATTCGCCAATCACCCGTTTGAGATGATGTTTTGTGCTTTTTATCCCAGCCTCCCACAGTCCTCCAAATTTAGGAGAATGAGGCGGAATAAAATGCCATTCTGTTCCATTATTGGCCAATATAGCTGCAATTTCTCGAGGAAGAGAAGCACATTCATCGCGAAACATTACCTTATGCTCTTTTGAAGCTCCCACGAAGTTTGTGCCATTGTCACTGTAAAGGTGACTGCAGTGACCACGTCTGGCAACAAAAAAGACATATGTAACCTTTATAAGACTTAAGTCCGTGACCCTTAGTTGTTCTTATCTGAATCGGTCCCGCGTAATCGACACCTGAATTGAGGAAGTCTTACTCGGGGTCACTCTGCATGACGGCAACTGTCCCATCAATTGATTTTTTGTTACAGCTAAATGACGAATACGAGCTACACAGTCGCGGATATGAGCTTTAATCAAATTCTTTCCTCGAACAATCCAGTATTTTGAATGAAGAAAATTTTGTGTTAACTGGTGGTGGTGGTCCACCATGTAGTACCCGTTCATGAGCGTCTGATATGAGCAGTTTTGTCAAATGAGACTGATAAGGAACTATGATGGGATGCTTCATATCATCGTCTAATTGTGAATTTTGGATTCTACCCCCCACTCTCACCAAGTCCTTATCATCAATATAAGGATTCAAAGAAAATAAACAGCTGTTTTTGCTGACGTCTCTACCTGCTTGGATTGCCTTTATTTCTGTCTCAAACCACACCCTTTGACATTGCTTGAGACAGCCATGTATGGTATCTGCAATCTCAGCAGCTGTAAGGTAAGCTGGGAACTTTGTCCGTGATGCTTTGGCGACCTTCAATTTCAGAAATCGTCTACAATAGGTCAGCGACCTGATTAATCTACAGAACGATGAAAATCTAGACCATATCAATTCAGTCGGACTGTCGTCTACCTGTGTTGCATGAACCTTTACAGATTTTTGTTCCAGCTTAGTCATTATTGCTTTAGGTCTGCAATATTCTATGGTACCAGCAAGCAACCACGACGGTCCATGTTTCCAAAGCGAATCATTTAACAAAGATGTGGATGTTGTACCCCTCGAAGCAATATCAACTGGATTGTTCTTTGTGTCAACAAAATGCCACTGAGTGGAGTTGAGGGCGTTAAGGATTTCAGAAGTCCGGTTTGCAACGAATGTTTTCCACCGACTTGGGTGATCGCTCAACCAAGCCAGCACAACCGTTGAACCTGTCCATGCATGTAAGTTTGATTTTTGAATATCCAAAACATGAGCCACTTCTGAAAGTAATTTGGTAACTAAAACTGCTCCACATGGCTCCAGTCATGGTATACAAATTTGTTTTATTGGAGCCACCTTCATTTTTGCAGTTACCAGATTACAGTGGACTTGACCTTCAGCATCGATAACTCTGATATAAATAACCACGGCGTATGCTAAACTTGACGCATCAGAGAAACCATGTAATTCCACCGTTTGATCATCGCTTTTTCTTTGCAGCCACCTTGGAATTCTAAAGTTAGTGAGTGTTTGCAACTCACGACGATAAGACTGCCACTCAGTTAGAAGCTCCTGGGGCAGTTCCTCATCCCAATCTAAACCAGCGATCCACAATTTTTGGATGAAGATTTTTGCGGTAATAATGCATGGTGCAATCCATCCCAGCGGGTCATATAAACGCGATATTTCTGATATAACTCTTCTTTTCGTTCCAGATGCAGACGGTGGCAGCGGCGACGAAGACGGGGTTGTATAAGGTAAGTTTACAGTGTAATGGAATTCATCTGAATTACAATTCCAGGTAAGTCCTAAAATTCTAGTAGTTTCATCTTCTTTTATTTCCAGATTTCTTCCAGTATTCAGTTCTATCTGTTTTAGCAACTCTTCTCGGTTACTTGTCCATTTCTGTAAGGTGAAACCTGTTTTATGTAAAAGCTCATTAAACTCGTGATAGATTTTTACAGCTTCTTCTTCAGTCTAGCAACCTGTCATTAGATCATCTATATAAAAATCTGTCATGACTCTATTAGCAGCGTATGGATATGATTTGCCTTCATCACTAACGGTTTTCTGCAATGCTTTCACTGCCAGGTAAGGTGCGCTAGATGTCCCAAATGTAACTCTCAAAAGCCTATATTCCTTTATATCAGCATGACAGTCATCCCGCCATAAAATCCTTTGAAAGTCCACGTGATCATTAGCTACGTTCACTTGCCGATACATTTTGATGATATCGGCTGCCAGACATACTGGATGTTGCCGCCACCGCATAACTGTATGACGTAAGTCAGCTTGTAAGAGTGGCCCAACCATTAAAGTGTCATTTAAGGAAACACCATCGGATCCCTTAGCTGACGCGTGAAATACCACTCTTAATTTTGTGGTCGACTTATCTTCGCGGATTACACCATGATGCGGTAAGTAAACAGCGCTAATTTTATTCTTTTCTTTTTCATTGGAAATTTCTTCCTTATGATCTAGTAATAAATGTTCATTTATTACTGATGTATATTGTCTTTTAAGCTCACTATTTTTTGATAACTTCCGTTCGAGACTGTGCAATTTTTTTTAATGCTATTTCCTTTGTATTACAGGGTGATTTACTGGACCTAAATGGCAGCTTTACGATGTAGCGACCATCTTCATCCCTGCACGTAGTAGCAGCGAAGTAATCTTCACATGCTTGCTCTTCAGGACTAAGAATTGACCTTTCAGAGCCTGTTGGCTCTGCCTCTAGTTCCCAAAATTTTTTCAGGAACTCATTTTCTTCGACCTTAGTGTGCATGCTTAGAATTATATTATGATAAGACTGTACTCCATCTTCATCTTTGACTTCTCCCGATACAATCCAGCCAAGGTAAGTATCTTGAGCCATTGTTTTACCTCTAAGGTCCTTAATTAAGCCTTCCTTTAAAACTTTAGTATAGGCTTCCGAACCTAACAAAATATCAATTTTGCTAGGCTTATTGAAATTTGGATCTGCCAACTCAATACTATGAAGCTCTGGCCAATCCACCAATGTAAACTTCCTTTCAGGTAAAATAGAAGTTACCCTACTAAGCACATAAGCTTTTATTTGAAAAGTGAAGTTAGGATCAAGTAATGATTGAATATTTACTCGTACCATATATTTTGAAGTTAGGTCGCTCTGACCTCCCCCCAAACCTGAGATAGTAGTTTTAACCGCTATCTTTTTTAACTTCAATAACTGAACAGCAGATTCCGTGATAAACGAAGCTTGAGAACCCTGGTCTAAGAGGGCTCTCAAAACTTGAGAATACCCATTTTTCCATCTAGCCTTAACAACAGCTGTAGCCAGTAAAACCTGACTACGTACATTTTTCGCAAAATGGGTTGAAATATGAGGTTCAGCCGTAGCCTCGTTCTGTGTTGTTTCCTTTTTTGTGTTAGTTGGTGACGTGGAAGAGCTCGCTTCCGTCCCTGAATCCGGTTTTAGGTGCAAGAGAGTATGATGCTTTCTATTACAAATTTTACACTTAATATTCATTCGACAATTAATATTAAGATGACTTGAGCGAAGGCAATTAAAACACAAACCATGAGATTTAGCTATTTGACGGCGCTAATCGACGGTCTCCTGCGTAAATTTCTTACAATGACACAAGAAATGCTCCTCGGAACAATGTGGACAGGATAATTTTGAAACTACATGCAATGCTTTAGAACTACTTTTAGGTCTACTACTCTGTGGTTCTACAAATTCAAGAGCCCGAAAGCGTTTTTCCAAAAAGTCCCGAAAGGCCATGAAGGTAGGAAGTTCATCGCAAGATTGACTTACCTGCAATTCTCATTGCTTTCGAGTCTCAACGTCCAACTTGGAGCTAATCAAATAAATAACAATAATGTCCCAAGCGTCTACCTGTACCCCTAGATTTGACAACTCATGTAAACAATCGGTTGTGGTATCTAAAAGCTCTTTGAGAGCTATAAATGACTCAGCCGTCATTTGTTTTTGGTTTAGTAAGCGCTTAAGAATACAATTAGCTAAGAATCTCTTATTATTGTAGCGACTATTTAACAGAGTCCAACATTTGCTATAGTTTGCATGTGTGATCGGTATGTGCTTTATGAGTTGTGCTGCTTCACCTGACAACTGAGATCTTAAATAGTGTAAACGTTGTACATCATCAAGAGTTTCATTACGATCAATCAATGATAAAAACAAATCTCTAAACGTTGACCACTCATGATGTTTACCACTAAAGATAGGAATTGTTATTTTAGGTAATTTAGCAATCGACATCATTTTCGGTTGATTATGGGCTGGTGAAGCATCACTCGTTTTACAAGACTGATACTTATTCAATTATTTTTTGGTAGGTAATAAAAAAACATACTATCGTTAAATCGACATGTTTGCAGGGCTGGGGAGTAAAAACGCTGCCTATTTCAGACTTGGCACGTGCAAAAACTTTTCCGACTCAGTAATATGAATAGGTCGGCTAAGTTTTAGCTTGCAGGTAATCATTAAAAAAATAGTTCCAGGGCCCACGGACTATAACTCTCTGACTTGATATGTATGTATATGTATGTTTATAATATGTATATATTATGTAGTATATTATCTATCAAACAGTGTGTATTTTATTAATGTTCTTAATGTGTATATTTAGTTTATGGTTTGATTTATCAATCCAAATTATTCTAAGACTTTTGAATTCTTATCTTTGGAATATTATCTCTCTCTCTTTTCTCTGTTTTCTCTCTAAAACATATCTTTGCACCTACCACTTTTATTTCTGCATCACTCCAAGGTTGACTGGCAGAGAATGCCTTAGGCATTAAGTCCGCCTTTGTACAATCTGTGCATAAAGCATTAATAAATAAATAAATAAATAAATGCAGTATAATTTTATATATTTCTTCTGTACGTGTGTATGTGACTGAACTCCTCCTAAACGGCTGAACCGATTTTAATGAATTTTTTTGTGTCTTCAGGAGGATTTGAGATTGGTTTAGATTAACAATTGGACCCGGTAGATAGAGCTGCGATACCCTATCGCAGCGCCATCTACCGGGTCCAATACACACAGGAATAATGACCGATTTTAATGAAATTTTTTGTGTATCTTCACGTAAATTCGAGAATGATTTAGATTTACAATTGAACCCGGTAGATGGCGCTGACAAAGGGTTACAGGAATAATGACTGATTTTAATGAAATTTTTTGTGTGTCTTCACGTGGATTCGAGAATGGTTTAGATTTACAATTGGACCCGGTAGATGGCGCTGCGATAGGAATAGATAGAAAAATTTACTAATGCAGACGAAGTTGCATGGGACAGCTAGTTGTAGCATATATTAGCTAAAGGTTAAAATGTTTCGCAATATGACACGTTATATATTTTTTAACTAAAATATAAAACTGTCGTGTCGTTAATGAAAAAAGCCAACCCTATTTTACGCTTTCGTGGTCTCTTTTATTCAACACCACGTCTAGTAAATGAGAATTTTATAGTATCCTGAGCAAAGAGATCCTGAGCGAATAACGCGTGAGTGTGAATAACTTTGTGTTTATGTACACATACACCTAGGTTGTGGATTTTCCCGTAGCTTAGTGGTTTAAATTAAGCTTTTTTTGAAATTTAATTCATCAAAATTTTTCTGTAACCTTTCGGATATCTAAAAAATATTACTGTTGTATTTATTGTAGGATTACAATAAAACCAAACCATTCTGACGTTCAAAATTATGACAATAATAGATAGATAGAAAAAAGAATAAGCTACGTGGGCAACACATTATATAAATGTAATCCAGTTCTTAGCATTAGCGGAAATTTTTTTGAAAACCTTTTTTATATTGAAGTATTTCCGTTGAATGTGTTAAACATTTGCATAACAATAACAATACAGCTAAATATAGATAACCAGCTAGAAAGAATTAAAATAACAAAGAAGTAGTCCCTCCACCTTGTGATCTGTCACATGTAATCGGCCGCATTAAAAAATCTGATGACACCCCCTTTTTATTTTCTTAAAATAAATGACACAGGTCTGTCCCCTTCACGAAAAACTATAAATTTTGTAAACACATTCAGGGGTTCGCAACCTTTGGATCAAATAAAAAAAACAGTTTTGTAATGATTTTTTAGTTTTATATAGGAATATAATTATGTTTAAACACACATCTAATTATTGTTGTCAGATGATTCCGAGTATTCTGTTTTGGAATCACTTACATGGATAACAAAACTGTCTACCGTACCGTCATTTTATAAATCTTGCCATAAAAGTTATTTTCTTCTTTGATGACGTGCTCCACACAACGCTTCCACCTTTCAACATTAATCTGCTGCAGGGCTTGTTGGAGCAACGACTTCACATCCTCAAATTTAAAATTTGTGTTGTTTCGACAAACATATCCCTTAACATCGGCCCAAATAAGTTAAATTGGATTAAACTCGCAATGATAAGGCGGAAGCCTTAAGACTTCCCCTTATATTTTTTTTGCGTGCTTATCCACTGCATAACTTTTAGAATTATCTTTAATGGGTTTAACCTTTTGCAGCAATTCGGTTTTAATTTCATTTTGATCAAAAGATATATTTTTAGTTAAAACCAGTTATGTATATCTCCTTTTTTCCAGGCAGTAGTAGGGGTCTTTTTATTGAATGATATGGTGCATTGTCCATTACCACCACAACACTTTCTCCGAGTTTAGGTAGCACCGTCTCAAACCATTGTTCGAAATACGTAGCGTCCATTGATTCATGGTAGTCTCCTGTCTTCTTAGATTTACGGCAAACTAATTTCCTTGGACTCACTTGGTCTTGGATCCATTATAAGTAGTAACGAATAACAAAATAATTAACAATAAAAACAATTTCCTACTGATTAGAAATAACAAAATCATCAAACAAAATAACTTAATCCACGAAAATAATATACATTATTTTATTATGGACTCTATCCCGAAAAGAATCAGCGCAGGAATTCCGCCAATGTCAAGTGTTTTATAATTATACAAGCTATCAGAGTAGTTAAACTTATTGAAATTACTAGAAAATAATACTAAAAAACTGACATAACTCCCACGAAAATAATCTGAGACGCGTTCGAAACTCGAATGACAGCATTGACAGCGCAGCATGAACTTACTTCAAAATGGTGGCCCAAATGTTAACGTTCCATGACTCGGACGCGTTCCAGAATCACAAAACATTAGATGACAGCGCTTTATATCGCTAAAATATAACCCGACCAATTGAAATTGCTTGTTAGTTTCGTATTACATGTGTGTTACTTTGAGTTGACTGGATTTGGGAACATTTGTTGTTAATTGAACTTTCGCTACGTAACTTAGTAGAAGTTCTTTATTTACAAAATTTACAGCTTCTCATGACGAGGACTGTAGTATGTATGGTGATACATATTAAAATAAATAATTATTATGATTTGCGTAAAGATTAAAATAGAAACGCAGGATTAATCAATTTCTTAAGTTAAAAGATATGACCGTTATTTATTAAGGTTGCGTGACAAAACTTAAATGAAAATCTCCAATAAAAATTATGGAACAATGGATTGATTAAAACGTGACACTACTCAAAATATTGTTAAAATTATAACGGAGTTATAAAATTCTCGACTGTAAAGTATGACCTGCGTAAAAGTGTGCTTTCAAAATCCTTATAAAATAAAAATTTTCGTAACTTAAAATTCATTGAAACTGGTATTTTTCAGAAAACTTATATAAATAAAACGTAGGAACTGGCTACATTTGCATGTAAAAACTGCGGCGTAGTCATGGCTAAAGCTTCGGACTCGCGATCAAGTGGTTTCGACCCCACCAGGTTCGAACCCCACCTGACGTCAACCCACTCCTTGTTTTTTTTTGTGCGTGTGGAAACCCCCTCGGGCCGTCACCCAACCGGGGTTTTCGGTGGGGCGGTGTATCGGAATCGAACCGACTAAAATCACACGGTGTGCCGTACTGCGCCTTAAGTAGGAGGGATCCGGAACAGCTTTATTAAGACATCCGGACCCCCCCTAGCGCCTGCCCTCTAAGCGCGGGCACCACCTTCGGGTAACAACCTTTCAATTAGGCAACGTCCAGGCACATGCGGACGCCACCTCCTCGCGGGGGGCCACTACAGCGGGTGAAGGGGAAAACCCGTCCCATCCACCCGCGGCCACACTCAGGTTGGCATGAGGCGCTGGTACGCGCGCCTCCGCCGCCCGGTTCGCTGGCGGCGAATTAAGTCCGAGTGGTGATCGTCCTCCGGGACCCGTTCCGCCGCCTCCTTCTGCGAGATGACGTCCTCACAGAAGGTCGCGACCGCGGTAAAATTCCTGTCGCTACCGGCCATGGAGCGTATGATGGCCGGTAGCGAGAGATCCCCTCCGATGACTGCAGTGAGGGCCCGACGCTGTGTTGCCCAGGCGAAGCAAACTGCCAGCGTGTGCTGAGCCGAGTCCTCACTGCAGTCGCAGTGATGACAGGCGGGACTCAATTCCCTCCTAGCGACCGAGTGCAGGTACTTCCCGAAGCAGCCGTGCCCGGAAAGGACCTGCGTCAGTCGGAAGGAAAGGGTCCCGTGCTGCCGCCCTGCCCACTCGACGATGACCGGCTGGAGCGCCTCCACGGCGGCAAAGCCAGCACGTGGAGCCTCCAGCCGGGACGACCAACGAGCCATGGTGGCTCGGCGAGCGGCCTCACGCCATTCGCGTACCTCTTTGGGCGGGGGCCGACTGCCGCTTCCCGCCCGGAACTCAGCCGTTCGCCGATATACTTCGGCGAGCACTTCCGCCTCCAAATCCCACGGGGAAGTCCCGGCCAACGCGCACGCCGCCTCCGTCGACACGGTGCGGTATCCGCGTATGGCTCTAACCGCCATAACCCTCTGAGGGCGCCAGAGGCGCGCCCTATTCTGGGCGGTCAGAGCCTCCACCCACACCGGTGCACCGTACAGTTCCATTGACCGGACAACCCCCGTGTACAGCCGTCTCGTAGCTATGCTGGGTCCGCTCAAATTGGGCAAAAGTCGCCCAAGGGCGGACGCAGCGCCGACCAGCTTTGGAGCAAGCTATAGGAAGTGCTCGTCGAAGCGCCACCTACCGTCGAGGATCAGGCCCAGATATTTTATGTGGGCCTGAACCGGTACGAGGACCGAGTTAACCTCGATAGAGGTGCCAGGGGGTGGACCACGACGGGGCCCATGAAATAAAAGGGCCTCCGTCTTATCCAGGGCCACCCGCAAACCAAGCGCCTCGATGCGCCCGACCACCAGAGAGACTCCCCTGGTGGCCAGGCGCGCCGCCTCCTGAAAGTTCACCCCCCGGGCTGTGACCAAAGTGTCATCGGCGTAACAGATTACGCCGGGCCCCTGGAGGGAAGTCACCTCGAAGAGCCCAGTCATACCCCATGTTCCACAGGAGTGGTCCAAGGACAGACCCCTGCGGAATACCACACGACATGGGCCGACGTCTTAAAACTCCATCTCGGTCCTCGTACATGACGGTACGCTCCTGTAAATAGTCTGCCACTAGCCGCCTTAGGTACCCTGGCACTCCGTGATACTGGAGTGCTTCCCTGATGCAGCTGAATGGCAGACTATTAAACGCGTTGGCGATGTCCAACGACACTGCCAACAGCACGCCGCCACAGCTCACTACCTCTTCGGTCACGGCCCTCAGGCGCAACACAGCACCGATCGTCGAACGCCCCGCTCGAAAACCGAATTGGGCGTCCGACAAATCGCGGCCGACCTCGCGCAGGTGTCGGACGATGCGGGCAGAGAGGACCCTCTCAAACAATTTACCCGCCACGTCCAGCAGCACGATGGGCCTGTAGGCCGCGACCGAGTCAGTAGGCCGTCCCGGCTGCCTTAAAAGGACTAGCTTCCCGACGTCAACCCACTCCTTTTTTTTTTTTTTGTGCGTGTGGAAACCCCCTCGGGCCGTCACCCCACCGGGGTTTTCGGTGGGGCGGTGTGTCGAAATCGAACCGACTAAAACCACACGGTGTGCCGTACTGCGCCTTAAGTAGGAGGGATCCGGGAACTGCTTTATTAAGACATCCGGAACCCTCCTAGCGCCTGCCCGCATAAGCGCGGGCACCACCTTCGGGTAAGATCCTCTCAATTAGGCGACGTCCAGGCACACGCGGACGCCGCCTCCTCGCGGGGGGCCACTACAGCGGGTGGAGGGGAAAACCCGTCCCGTCCACCCACGGCCACACTCAGGGCGGCATGAGGCGCTGGTAAGCGCACCTCCGCCGCCCGGTTCGCCGGCGGCGAATTAGGTCCGAGTGGAGGTCGTCCTCCCGGACCCTTTCCGCCGCCTCCTTCTGCGAGATGACGTCTTCACAGAAGGTCGCGACCGCGGTAAAATTCCTGTCGCTACCGGCCATGGAGCGTATGACGGCCGGTAGCGAGAGATCTCCTCCGATGACTGCAGTGAGGGCCCGACGCTGCGTCGCCCAGGCGGAGCAAACCGCCAGCGTGTGCTGAGCCGAGTCCTCACTGCAGTCGCAGTGGTGACAGGCGGGACTCAATTCCCTCCTAGCGACCGAGTGCAGGTACTTCCCGAAGCAGCCGTGCCCGGAAAGGACCTGCGTCAGTCGGAAGGAAAGGGTCCCGTGCTGCCGCCCTGCCCACTCGACGATGACCGGCTGGAGCGCCTCCACGGCGGCAAAGCCAGCACGTGGAGCCTCCAGCCGGGACGACCAACGAGCCATGGTGGCTCGGCGAGTGGCCTCACGCCATTCGCGTACCTCTTCGGGCGGGGGCTGACTGCCGCTTCCCGCCCGGAACTCAGCCGTTCGCCGATATACTTCGGCGAGCACTTCCGCCTCCAAATCCCACGGGGGAGTCCCGGCCAACGCGCACGCCGCCTCCGTCGACACGGTGCGGTATCCGCGTATGGCTCTGACCGCCATAACCCTCTGAGGAAACGTCAACCCACTCCTAACACAACCATTTAGATGAACTGAAGGGTTCAACAAGAATACTAGTAATGTTTAACCCAAGTTACTAGTAGGTATTCTTTGAAAAAATGCCATTGTAATTGAATTCCAAGTAAGAAGTCCTCTCACCTCGGTAGCGACCAACATTAAAGTTAAAGTTTCACGCATTTACGGTAGATCTGCACGTGATGGAAAGAATCTGTAGAGTAACGATACAGACAGTGATATCTTATCCAGACAATAAATTCAGAGCGCCTAATGCTAAAGACTGTTTTTTAATATTATTATTAACTATTTTATATAATTTGTAAGATTACGTAAACAACTGTTAAAGTGTGAATTAGCTAAAAGTTAATTATTTCAACGTTATACTAAAACCATGTACAGAAATTAATCTACAAAAATAGGACCTATAGTCCAGTCCTC
The DNA here is from genome assembly GCA_963859945.1 of Euplagia quadripunctaria. Lineage (NCBI taxonomy): Eukaryota > Metazoa > Arthropoda > Insecta > Lepidoptera > Erebidae > Euplagia > Euplagia quadripunctaria. The sequence continues at coordinate 12,668,443 of OY982569.1, forward strand.
ATTTTTACACGATTAATTATAGTTTCAGCGAGTCAGTGAGCAATAAGACGGGAAAGAAATTAACCCAGGAAAATAATATGTTAACAGTATGGAACCCACATTGGCTGTGTATTTATATAGAAGTATGTAACTGGGGTTGACCATTAATTGACTTCCTGGTTTAAAACTCTTTTACAAATTATAGAAGAGACACTAAATAAATTGACACTAGGTACCTCTTTTTCAATTCTATAAAAAATTTGTAGTTCTTGATTAAGTAAAAAACTCGCACTAGTCATTTATAACATAGATCAAGTTAAATAAAGTGGCAATCGACAATCCTAGTTGGGTCATATAGCTTATTCGAAGCCTAATGAAAAAGGCTTTATCGCTTACTGCGGACACGGACATTCCTTTTAAAAGTTCTTGGAATGCAATGGAAGCTAGTATGGTTTGATTGAACTAATATTGTAATTGCATATAATAAAGTCTAATAAATCAGAACCGTTCCAATAAGTTAATATTAATGTGCCAACATGAATAAAGAATAAGATGATATGTTTTATTATAAGATACACTCATTAGATGAGACTTACCCACTCTATTTATATACGTCATGTAAAAATAAAATGATAATATCGATGCTTTTTAAATTTTTAATCAACAACCAAAATCTTGTAATTAATGAATCTTATATTATAGAATCGATATATTTATCCACAAAACAATATTAAACATTATTATAAATATCATATATATACATATAATAAAAATGTTATGCTCTGCATTATATTCTTATTGGGATTGTCGGGTTTTTTTCCTTAAAATGTTACCAACATGAAGTTATCATGTTTATTCTCAAGACAAACATACATTGTTTTAGCCAGAATAAGATTAGTTAGCAACATATAGGTACGCCAATGATTTGGCTTGTCAATAAATAAAAATTGCTCAACTGGTTATTGAGCGAACTAACCTTGTATACTTTGAAGAATTTCTGTGACTAGGATTCCTTTGGGACCTAAAAATCTCAGCAGCTTAAAAGTAGATCGATTGATATATCTATATTTCCAATTTTATATCTTAGCTAGCACGGGTACACATATTTTGGACAAAATACCTTACTTAAATGTGAAGATATCACATTAACCCTAGATAGCTAACCTCTGTCGAATCGACGGGTAACGGAAAGTAATATTGTTGCCTCTTTTTAACGACGCGTCCGAACTCCGAACGCCTTGGTTCGTCTCATCAACAAAGTCGTTTGTGAGCTCGTTGCCGTGGTACACGTACTAAACAGGTAAGAGTAATAGATTTTGAGAAATGTAAGATTTGCCCGTCGATTCGACTGATGGTTAGCTTTATCGTTAGTTTTTTATTATAAATGTGCATTTATATTTTTGACGTAAGTTGTATTTATTTTTAAATTTTCACCATGTCTTCATTAAATGAAGATAAGATACTTAAGCTGCTATACCAGGAGCTTAGTGACGATGTCCTAGATGATGGCTCTGCCAGTGAGGCCGAAGATTTTATGTTTGAAGATGACATCCAAAGTGACGAAAATTATGAACCATCCGATTCCGAAGAAAACCCACTACAAGACGAGTGACCCTAGACGTGGAACATGTTACGCCAGGCACCTCAGATACTGTTCTTTGGAAATCTTACAAAGCAGTATCATAGAACTGCCTCAAACTGCCTCAACGGAACATACGATAAATATTGCTTCTATCAATAGCTACATTATACAGTGCCACAATTTACTGACAGCAGGGTGAAAAGTAATTCCACGGATAGACTTTATGAAATCACTCTATTTTCAACTTGCGGAACCTTGGCTAAAGGTAAGGCTGGCCAAAACTACTATGCCGACGCAAGTAAAAGAAAACATTAGGAGTGTTCTTTCAGTGCAACCAGTCAAGACCAGCGGTCAATCTAGCTTTTCTTTGAGCCATAGATGACGGTGAAGAGTCGTCAGCTTCTTCAAGAGGAGAAAATTATAAAAGAAAGACGTGTGGGAAGTGCCTCTACAAGAAAAACGTATAACCAAAAGTGTTTGCGCGAATTGTAAGGTAACAATATGTGGTGAACATAAAATTGATTGTTGTATCACACGTGCTAATGAGAAGTAATTATTTTGTTGTATTATTACAGTTTATGTTTCTATGTGCCATGTAACGCCAAAAAAACTTAATTTTATGTTATTTCTTTTGTTGATTTTGCATGAAAAAGTGGTTAATCAAAAAATGGTTCCATTTTTTTAGAGTTCTAAGAAAATTATTGTAGTTATAAAAGTAAATAAATAAAGTAAATTTAAAAAAACGTAATTTCATTATTAAACCTATTAATTTACTGTCATAAAAACAAAACGATCGTTATCTTTATATTTTAAGCAAGAAAAATTGTTTTTCAGTTACCCGTCGTTTCGACGGATGGGTAGCTTTAATAGGGTACCCCCGAAGGTTAGCTATCTAGGGTTAAAAAGATCCATTGTCAGCCAACAGCAGCTGTCACAAGTCTTGAACGTAGATGTCATTTTTTTCCCTAAACTTTCTGCATGATAATGATAACTAATAATAACTTGAGACAACTTACCCACGGCCATCAGATCCAGAACTAGGCAGAACCTATACTACGGTAACCAGACTGCTGATAAACATTCTTGTATATTACTAAATACATACAAATCCATCTACATATAAATATATCCCTATTTTCCTTGGTCATGCCATAACTTGAAAACAACTTAACCGATTTCACTCATCTTTTTTCTTATGTTTTCTTTGAGAAGTCGTTCTTCTTCTAAGAACGAAAAATTAAGAAAATTAAGCAGCAAGTCGGTTCCCGTGGAATAAATTTTAATTTCCAAGCGAACGAAGTCGCGAGCAACAGCTAGTTATAGATAAATTACGCCTAGACACAGAACAAAGGATCGTGCTCATGACACAATTATTTGTCCTGGGTGGGAATCGAACGCACGACATCAGGCTCAATAGTTGATCACTAATCCATCAATTAGTTATTTATTGTCTTTGCCAATTTGAATATGGCAAAAAAAGAGTATTCTAAATCCTAGTTTTATAAATACCAATGTGAGTTTGTTTGTTACGCTTTCAAACCTTAACAACTCAACTGGTCATCATAGAACGTTGCATACACATTGTCAGGGGTACTTACAAAAAAGGACATAGATATATAGATAGATAACACTTACACTTTATTTGTACACCAGTCTTACAGTAGAAGTAAGTGTGTGTGTGTGTGTGTGTGTTCTTTTCTTTTACAAATGTATTTAGTAAGTGAATAGATATGTACTTTCTCGTTTACTTTATTATGAAAATGTCTTCCTAAGAAGCCGAAGAATTTACTAGAAAAGGCTGTGGACCGTCATGTTTCAGTCGTTTATTAGTGTATGAGGGTTCATACGGGAGAAGCGAATGTTGTTTTAACAACGTGTTCAGTACAAGCAATTGACGAACCGTGAGAACATCCGCGAGTTGGTAGAGGTTATTTGTGGGATATAAAAAGGAAAGACTTACTTTAAGGACTGCCCTTTGAGCTTTTTCTACCTTTATGAGACTGGTTGTGCAAGCGCCTCCCCATACTCACAGACAGTAAGATAATATGGGTTGGCATAACGATAAATAAACCATTTTAATAACATTCTTATCAGCAATTTCGCGTAAATTTTTAAAGATAAATATTAGATTGCGTGTTCATTAAGACAGCAGTTCAAGATGGAAACTAAAGCTCAATGTGCTGTCTAACAGTACACCGAGATATTCAATGTGGGAGGCGCTATCGAGATGATTGCAAGCACAAGATCCGTAAACTAAACAGGTGTGGGCAATAATAGAATAATTTAGAGAGTTTGATGGAATGTTTTTTTATCGTAAAAGGTATTCATTTGGTTTACTACGACTGGATACTACGTTAAAACCCTTTTGTGCAAAGGCAAAAGTGTCATCCCATGTGTCTCCATGAAATATCAATGCTGTGTCGTCAGCGAAGGTCACAATTTTGCCGTTTTCTAATTGTAGGTCACACAGATCATTGATATAGGTGAGAAAGAGTGTGGGGCCCAATACGCTACCCTGTGGCACGCCAAAAACCATCCGCATATCACAACTAGTGACTTCACCGAGTTGTACTCTTTGGTGTCTGCCAGTTAAATAAACATTCTGTTAGTTCGTGAACAGCATCGTTAGTTGAGATGTTTGCTCGGAAGCCAAACTGAGATTTATGTAAGAGATTATTTGTTTGAAGGTAATCAGTTAAACGTTTGTTTAAGCGCTTTTCAACTACTTTTGAAATGGTGGAAAGAATACAGATAGGTCTATAATTGTTGACACAGGCTCTGTCTTCACTTTTATAGACAGGAATTACATTGGCAAATTTAAATTCGATAGGAAAGTCTCCAGTTCTAAACATGAGGTTAAATATGTACGTTAGGGGGGGCACTAAGATGTGGTGGTAACGTTAATACATAATACAGATATCTACTTATGCATACTAATACAAAACATACAAAAACGCAAGCGCCGCAATAAATAAAATCAACTGGCATTTCAGTTTAAGTTTCGCGTCGAATATCGTGTATGAGATACCACACAGATACTTAATTTTATCAGATCTTTGAAGTCTGGAAACAATCCCAATCTAAATCACGTTAAGTGTAAATAACGATGTTGGAAAGGTAAGTGGTAATAACTTAAACTTTACATGAAGTATACAAGTGTTACGTAAACGTATAAGCAGTTAACTCCAACATGTAAAATTCGTATGGTTCGCCTGCTGCAAAGTTTATAAATTATTCCAAGTTTCTACTACACCAGGATATTGTGAAACTTAAAGATTTAACTTGCTAATTTTGTGCAAGAACATGGTGGGCATACAAAAGAGTTATGAAATCAATTGATTAATAGGCTATAGGTATGTTACATTAGTTAAACCATTACAGAGAAGTTTTCTTCTCAGTAACACATTGTCTGCATATGAACACATAAATACAGGATTTAGTAAGTCAAATATTAAGTAAGTGACCGAACTAAACTTTACTTATTGATACGTTAATGTTATTATTTAGTAACATATTTATTGAAGGTTTATAGCGTGTAAGTATCACCGTCGCGAAGAACTTGCAACAACGGCTTTCTTTGGATACTTATCACATTGCAAAAAGTTCATCATCAAAATGCGAGATTAAGGATTTACAATCATTAGTTTGATTTTGCGCTACGCAATGTACACGCAACAAGTGTAGGTAGATATAATTTTTATACCGTACGGAGAATGACCTTAAACGTTTGGCGCCGTCGAAGCAGCTGATTGCATAAATATTGTTTAATTGATCACATTGCAGTTTGAGGCCGTATGAGGTATTTATTGATTTTTTTCTGTTAAATGCTCTGTTTACTCATTGTGATATCACTATTAACCAAAAAAATAAATAAAAAATAAATATGAATTTTCCGGTAGAAAATTCCACTGATTTTCCACTCAGAATGGTGGTCTGAATCTACTATTTCAAGATTCGGCAGGCCGTTCCTTACTTCTGTCATAGACAGTCGCTTCGCTCGACTAGTCGAGTCGCCTTCAACAAAAGTGTATCATAACATAACATAAAGATGTTTTACTTTAAAATCATAAATGAGTCCTTGGAAAGATGGCTTGCATACTACAAAAGAAAATGTACAGAAAGTGGTTTTATAACTTTATGAATAGAATAATAAAGACGTCCAAAAGAACACTGTACCTAATATTATTTTTATATAGACGGTTAGAGGAAGGGTTATATGTTCACACAGATTTGGGTGAAGGATTCCTTGACATTGTGATAGATGATGTTTACAGTTACGGGTTATATGGGTTGGAAGGGTTTTGGTAATCGCTCAATTTACCGCTTAATTATGCTTTGCGTATACAGTTCAAATCTTATGTAATGTTATAAATACCGTAGTGATTACGCAATAACTGGATTAATTTACAATAAAGCATAATCAATCTGCGTTCTAAATGTGTCAAGGACGGGAAAACGCTCAATGTTCTTATTCTGTAACAATAGTAATTATTCATTGTAAGATGATTATTTTAATGTTATGGTAATTTTAATAATAACCAATATATAGACATAAAATATATCTGTTTATTAGAGATTATACGGTTTTACTCACGTTTGTATTTCGGGGTCGTCCTGCCGCGACGGTGTCAGGCCTGACACCGTCGCGGCAGGACGCTTCACTCCTTGAAAAAGGGCCCCCGTCGGGTCCGAAACTAGTCGGGCATCCCCGAAATACAAACGTGAGTAAAACCGTATAATCTCTAATAAACATGAATATCACTCACGAAAGTTTTTATTGTAACATAAAATATATCATAGTCATAACACAATACCAACGGTAAAAGCATTATTTTGAGCCTGGTTTATGAATAGAAGTGTACATCTCGTTAAGACTATTAAGGCAACAAGCAGGGAGAAAATCGATGAAGCAGTTTAGAAAATCTGTAAGAGTGTGATGTTTTTTTAGACTATAGCAAGACCAACTGTTGACCTCGAGTGACACTGTTTAATTACACGTAAACATCTACGAGAAATCTATTTCTATTCCCTAGAAAAATATGTGCACGGACAATCACTGTACAAACCAGGGAAAACCAAAACTTTAGTAAAAAAACATGGACGAGCTTCAGACGTAGAGTTGGGTATTTTTACATACGTATTACGCTCAAAACTACGTGATCTTAGGAGGAATAATGAAAATTTAAATAATTTCAAGCTTGGTACCTATGAATATTCATATTTCTTAAATTTGCATTAGTTAATCACTTTAACTGCTATTGCATTTTAGATGTATAAGGTAGACATAAGAGATGAAATGAATATCCGGTAACTATCTGGTATCCGTCCTGTTCAACTTAGATTTACTACCACGCCAAATACCGCAAAATAAGCAAGTATCTTGCCGGATACTGGATATCAACTTTAGGTACTTTATTTAAGTCACATAACAAATAAAATTGCCATATTTTTAATTTAAAACATAATTAATAGTACTTAGTAATAATACTTTTACTGAAAATTATAATAATCATATTATATCTTTCTAAATACATACGTATTTTAGATAAACTACACCCAGACACAGAACAAACGATCATGCTCTTCACACAATTATTGGTGGGAATCGAACCTTTAGACTAACAGGCCAGTATACCAATTTCTCTAAATTAAGAGGAAATAAACGATTTGACTTGTCTTTATATAGAAGGCTAGCTTCAGAAGAAAGCATACACTGTATCTTTTATATACATTCTGACAAACTTGCTTCAGTCCAGGTATTATGTAGCAGTAGCTGACCACTAAGGAAACATAAAGAGTTGAAACGACTTTCAACAGGACCCTCATGTGTGGTCAAACATAAGTTCTTCCTCTCTGGCTTGTTGTATCTACTTCCGATACGCTGGACAGACAATGTTCAGAGGGATATTCGGCCTCCGGACATTGGGTTTCAAGGTTGACCGTAAACAAGTATCCGTTTCATGTCTAGTAGACATAGTAAAAAATACATCATGAAGCAATAAGGTGTGACAAGATTTTCCGTTCTTTACCCAGATGTGCCAGTGCCTTTATATATTAAAAATGTAATGGCTTCTACTTACGATATTACATTATGAAAATATTATTAGTTCCTACAATATGAGAACCTTCTCCGTTTTTTCGTCGGTTAAAAAATAAGTGCTTGAACGTATCAAAGATATTACGTCATAATTTCTTAATATTACACATTTTGGTGACATAAAAATGTGTCACCAAAATAATAACATTCTAATTAAGCGAATAACGTTGCAAGTGTCGTACTTGTGTAAGCTGTACTTACCTTAAAATGCCGATCCTCGACCCCGACCTCGCTATCTAACAGGAAAACTTAGTAACGTTGTTTTACAAACAAACAAATAATGGTTTATTCCAGTTTAATACTTTATTAATTACTAGCTTTTCCGACTTCGCCTGCTTTAAAGTAGTTTTTTTGTTCTGTATTCCAAACATTATGTTGCAATTTATTTATGTCAGTAGGCCAAGTAGTTATGCCGGACAACCGTCTAAAATTTCTATCCTTCGAGAACAGTATCAACATCAACAGTATCAGTATCAACATCAACATGTATGCAAAATATCATGGTGATCGGTTGATTAGTTGAAGCGTGAAATAAAACAAAAGAGAACTCACATGTGGGTATTGTGGTACAGTAAATGGAACCAGAAACGCCTTATTCAAAATTGTATTACCTGGATAGGCATCCAGTGCGTCTAGTTCCGTTAGAATCTAAGGACCCAAGGACTATATAAGTCCTAAATATATTTTTGATTACTTTTTTCGAGTCACCCAAATATACTCTTCTTTGTTTGATAGCAGAAAACGTAAGCACGTTTTTTTTTAAGTGAAACGTCTTTAGAATCGTTGTGATTTGGAATTCGATGAAACGGAAGTATCACAATGAAGTTCCTACGTTAAAGTTCCTATAGTCTTTGTCTTTGCGCCTGCGTACTACCAATCTTTCTCTTTGCGTCTGCGTACTATATGTCAATGTCAACGTGGTGTAATTTTTGTGCATTTTTTCTCCAAATTTCACTTATATTTAATTGATTCTTTACAAATTTACATTTAGATTCAACCTTAACCTATATTGAACACGAAGTATTGTTTGTTTTGAAAGTTGTGTACAGTTGTAACTGGACTTCAGGTTTGCTTACTGTTTATTATTAAGGCCATTCTTTGTATATCTTGATCTGTTTTTCTGAAGTTTCACTTCTGCCGTGTGTGAATTGCACACATACACTTTTCTTTTTTACATATTATAGGGGGCTTAAAAGTATCGTTTGCTCGTTTAGCAAACGATACTTTTAAGTTTTGGAAACAGAGAGATATTCTGATACATTTACATAAAAGTTTAATTACCTTGAATAACTATCTATTATTGTTAGAAAGTATAAAGTTGAAGGTCTTCCCCCAAATAATTATTATGGATATTTTAATATTACATACTTGAAATAAAACTTGGTGTTTTTGCTACCTTATTTTGTTGTGGTTCAATTACTTTTCATTAAAATGTAGACAAATAGAAATGGTCAATCAAAGTCAACTTAAAACGACTTTTCTCGATAACAATTTTAATGAATCGATTGACTGTGGAATGACTGGCCTGTTGGCCTAGTGGTTAGAGAACCTCACTGCTAAACGATAGGTCGTGGGTTCGATTCCCACCCGAGTCTGGGCGTTCTTTGTGTCAGTTGTTTGTATGTTTGTAAAGTGCCACCCGCGACACAGGAGTCATTCGTAATGCGGGAGTTGTCTTTTAAAAAAAAAAGAAAAAAAAGAAAGATTCTTCCAATCGAATCAATTTTACCGAATTTAAGACTTATTTATGGTTCCCAATTTAAATCAGTTAAATGTAAGTGATTTATTTATGAACCAAATTATTCTGACACACGTCATGATATTTATATAAAAAAAGAGAAGTTGTAGTAAGAAAACATGAGATAAATCAGCTAACAAAGGTAGGATTTTATTGATCGCACCGGGTGACGGGACCCGTCTAGGGTGAGACGGGTCAATGACTGTCGGGGGTTGCGGAAGAATGCAATAGCGATTCTCGCTCCCCCGATCATAGGCAAGTAACGGAACACCGGGTTGGTTTTTAGTCGGTAAGAGTCCGACAAACCCCTTCGCCTCTCCAAAGGCGGAGGACATTCATGTTAGATCTTCCACCTCGTCAACAAAAAGAAAAAGTAGGATTTTATTTACTAATGAGTTTGAGGTATATTTGACCTTTAGTTGTGTAAAAGCATAAACTCTTTACAATTTATTAAATATCATCCGAGTCTGTCATTTCATATTTATATATTTTTTATATACCACGTCGATGGTAAACAAGCACACGGCCCGCTTGATGATAAGCGGTTCCCGTAGCCTATGGACGCTTGCAATTGCAGAAGCGCGTTGCCGACCCTTGAAAAACCTATACAAACATTTCTGGAAGAAGCTCATACTGAAGTCCTTCGGAAAAACCTCGGCAGGGAGCTCATTCTACAGCCGGAACGATCGCGGGCGGAAATTCCTCTGGAACCGTACCGTGCGCGACCATTTCAGTAAAACATTTATCTTAATATTGAAAATGTTGTTTATTTCAGCAATATTTGCAATACTAATGAATATTTGTGAAACGTCGTTGAAAATTAAAATCGCTTCAACCATCTATCTTATTAAGTATTAAGAACACCCGAATATCTTCATAAATTCAGGGTAATTTTGAAAAGATTAATGATAGCACTGTGTCAACTGTTACAAAAATGTAACCATCTCTTGTGACAGTAGCGGGGACGTATTTATGAAATGAGATCTTCCATTATTTTCATCGCAGTAAAATACAAATTAATTGAAGCAACTGTTTGCCGTTTGTAGTTTTGTTAAATAATAATAATTATTGTGTAAGTCAAATTAATCTTATTATAATAAATCTGCGTAAGAATGAACGTCCAACAAGAAGTTATGCTTGTTTTTGTTATTATAGAAACTATGTAAATCCTTTCCTTTGTTGTTATCCAGTGTTTTCATTTGTTTTCTATTGCAATTAATTTACTTTTTTTATTATATTTTAGATATATGACATATGAGTATTTATAAATAGAAAAGTCCACCGTTTGTCACACCAAGCTCCACTTGCACTGTAAGTTAAGGTCATTCAATTCAAATTCAGTTTGCGTAGGTATATTGCCTCTACGAAACGCACGAAATATGGCTTCGGTGCTTAATGGTACAAACCTGACCAAGTGATTTATTGCTGTTATGTGTACACAATAAATATAATGTCCAGAAATAGAAGTTGTATTCGCTACCGTTGAATGATGTGTAGGTACTGTGGAAATGTATACATATCGCGTTGTCATAAGCATCGCAAATACAAGTAACCCTTCTCGCATATATATTAATAACCGCGTACCGAATGCACCATCCACGTTCATCGGTAATGAGATTGTATATCCCGCGGAAATGTGGGGGTCGTGGTTTTTTAAATGCCAAGACACTACATAACCGCGAGGTATGCAATCTCAGAGATTACTTCCTCTCTGTTAACGTGGAGGTGCATCGGGATTTTGTGGCAGTTGACAACGGACTCACCCCGCTTGCTTTAGGTAGAGAGAACTGGCGCAAACCTGCAGTACTCAATATTACAGATCGCAGGGAAGTATGGAAGAGCAAAGAGCTGCATGGACGTTTTTATCGGGCCTTAAATGGGCCCGAAGTAGATCTATCATCATCTGTGTCCTGGCTACGTTTCGGTGACCTCTTTGGAGAAACTGAAGGTTTTATCTCAATTACTGATGAAGTTGTTATGACGAACAACTATGTCCTGAAGGACGGCACGATTGACAATTGTCGGGCATGTCATCGTCCCGGAGAAAGCCTCAGGCATATAATTTCTGGTTATTCTCGGCTTGCCAACGGCGACTACTTGCACAGACATAACCAAGTGGCCAGGATAGTCCATCAGCCACTTGCTTTTAAATATAATCTTGTGACTATGGAATTACCGTACCACAGGTATGTGCCGACCCAGTTCTTGAAAATGGTCGTGGAACATTGTACTGGGATCGGTCTATTATCACTGACAGGACTATTGTTGCCAAAAACCTGATATAGTGGTAATAGACCGATTAGAGCGCCGAGCAATGATTGTAGATATCACCATTCCCCATGACGACAATCTCTTAAGGGCTGAAAAAGAAAAACAAATGAAGTATTTGGATTTGGCCCATGAGGTGGTTGACATGTGGGATGTGAATTCGGCAATCATTGTGCCGATAGTCATATCAGCCCATGGGTTCTTCATTTCTTCATTCTAAAAAAGACACCTCCCGCATTAGGAATTACTCCTGTGTCGCGGGGGACTTTACAAACATAGAAATAACGGACACAAAGAACACCCAGACTCAGGTGGGAATCGAACCCACGACCTATAAGCATAGCGGTCAGGGTCACTAACCACTAGACCAACAGGCCAGTCATGGGTTGATTGCAAAGAGCCTTGACCAACACCTTTAGAGGCTCACGTTAGGCAGCTGGATTAAGGGCCTGATGCAGAAGGCAGTCCTTCTTGACACGCTTGGCCTGTATGACAGATTACCAGCCTCTCCCAGCTCTGGATTTGTGCAGTACTAGATGTCAGGTAAGTATTATTGTTGAGAGTGTATAAAAACTACTACCGAGAGGCAGTGTGTTCGTTTATAAATGAGTGTGTATATATGTACGCGTGTGTATGAGTGTGTATGAGTGTGTGCGTGTGTGTGTGTGTGTGTGTGTGTGTGTGTGTGTGTGTGTATGTGTGTGTGTATGTGTGTGTGTGTGTGTGTGTATGTCATGGGATGTATACATAATGTGTGCATGCGTGTGTGGGTGAGATTGTGTAAATAGCAAAAGTATAAGATGTGTTTAGAGTATATATGTATGTGCATAATAGTAAATATGAGAGCGCGCATAGTGTTGTATTACGATGGAATATATAAAAAAAAATCTGTTTCATCGTAACTGAGGGCCTTGAGCCAAGATGTGACAGCTTTATTGCAATGGAAACGCGTGTAGGAGTATATGTCAATCTGTTTGTTGATCTTATTATAAAGATAGGCTCCCAGAAAACAAAACGTCGGTAAGCCGATATAAGTCTTTGGTAGGGAAGAGGAATAGCAAGGACCGACTTACCTTCAATACTGCCCGTTGAGCTCTTTCTAATTTTATGAGATGCGATTTTATTACATGCTCCGCCCCAAACCGTTATACAGTAACTTATATTATATATATAAATATATATATATATATATATATATATATAATAACCGTCTTCTTGACATGGTTATGCTTCAGTCATTTCGTAACTACCTACTTAAGACTTTTACAGAAAAATAATTATATAATTGTTGTAATACAACTCTTAAATGAAATAAAGATCAAAACATACTATCAGTTCCTGATTACGTCTGTGTGAAACATATGACTACCAATTACATGGGACCTAACATAAAGCTGGAGAAACGTAGGTTTCCTTAGACCTAGGGGTGGAAGTATTATATCATACTAAATCTCTATGTGTGTTATTGCTATATTATGCGTATGCGTATTTTTAAAACAGACATTAGTAATTATTTTAAAAGTCCGTCATAATTAATACAATAATTCTGCTGAACTTTTTTAATATCTATATTGAGATAATTATTGTCTTATCACTATATCTGTGTCATATTAGGTTAGGCGATCTAAAGTAAACCTAAACTAAAAGTCTCTAGTGAAAATAATAAGAACAGGAATGAAAGTAGGTTACAACAACATTATTCGTATTCCAATTAAATACGTGCTTATCTATCATATATGTGCCAAAATAGGAAACGCGAAGTGCAAAACAATGTAGATTCATTGGTAACATTGCTAGTATCTGTTCAGCCCAAACGGTAAATTCTCTTGAAGAATGTTCAACCCGCGCGAATTTAATTTGGAAACAATCGTTAGCTTTACCGCAGGTACCGCTCTGGAACATAAAACATTCACTATACAAAGAGCTTTCAAGGGCTGTAAACATTTAAAAACTTCGAATGACTAATCTACCTATTCTATTGGAAAATCTACCTATCCTTACTAATATTATAAATGCGAAAGTAACTCTGTCTGTCTGTCCGTCTGTCTGTCTGTCCGTCTGTCTGTCTGTCTGTCTGTCGCCCTTTCACGCCAAAACTACTGAAGACTGAAACTACCAATTTAAATGAAATTTGGTACACAGACAGTCTACAGCCTGAGAAAGGACATAGGCTACTTTTTAATGCGAAAAAAGTGGTGTAAGGGGTTGAAAGGTGGGGATGAAAAGTTGTATGAAAGTATCGTCATATTTAGAGCTAGAAGCTTGAAACTTATTTTTTAGGCTGTTGATTGGATATAAATTACACGCGGATGAAGTCGCGGGCACAGCTAGTTATATATATAGTTGAAGCCCGCGACTTCGTTCGCGACGAAAAGGAAATAAAACTTTTTACAAAAAATACTGAATTAACCAATATGTTTAGACTTTTTAGAGAACATGCAATATTTATTTTAGTGCTTCCTTTATAAACAAAATTGGGCGTATGTTATCTATTTAATATGTAATCTAGAACTTACCGGTGAACATACTACATATAGCCAATCCAATAAATACAGCCACTCAATATACATATAGTCAATCCATGAGTAAAGCAGCCCTTGAGATATATACTAGGTATCTTTTAAACTGGAACGGCTAATTCGTAGCATTCGGCATAAATACCGTTGAGCCTCTATTACTACCTGTTATAATAGCCGCAATTATATTTTTTTTGTAAACAAATTACTCGTAAGCTATTGCCTTTACGAAGTTTTAACGTTTCAAAGTTGATCGTCCTAATGCTGGTCTCTTAGACTCGTCCGTCTCTTGATTTCGTAAGGCCACGTGATCCCTACGATCTAGAGTCGTCAGACTTCTAACTTTGTGCAGCTGCATGTCGAATACAATGGTGTTCTAAATGTTGCTGCCTAACAACAAGACTCTTGACTTATTAAGCCTAACAAACTAAAAACTACGTAAAAACAGTTATAACTACTCAGGACTCGCGCACCGAGGGTTCCGTAAAATATTTTTATTATATGATGTAACTAAAAATTTACGGTTTTCGCAATTTTTCCTTTATCTGTGCTAAAAGACGTTGAGGTTTTCATTCCCTTGCGAGTGTCGAAAATTTGCGGCATAAACGGCTGTATCTTTTGATTGCGTTAGCTTAGAAGTTTGATTTTTTCACAGCTCTAAGGGACAATAGACTTGAGTATTTGATATAAATTCCAGCTTGATATCTCCACCCGTTCCTTAGAAAAAGGGTCTTGACAGACAGACAGACGGACAGATGGACAACAAAGTGATCCTATAAGGGTTCCGTTTTTTCCGTTCGAGGTACCTAAAAACCTAAAAAAAATGAGTACCCTACTTATTGAAATAAGGAACTAATAAAAGAATAAGGAAAGAAGAAGCGGCTGCAGCGTCATGGCTAAGGCGTCGGACTTGCGATCTAGTGGTTGCAGGTTCGAACCCCACCCAGTGCAGTACTGTCGTGAACCCACTCCCTTTTTTTTTTCTTTTTTGTGCGTGTAGACCCTCGGGTCGTCACCCCACCGGAGTTTTCGGTGGGGCGGTGTGTCGGAATCGAACCGACTAAAACCACATGGAGTGCCGTACTGCGCCTTAAGTAGGAGGGATCCGGGAACAGCTTTTACTAAGACATCCGGAACCCTCCTAGCGCCTGCCCGCAAAAGCGCGGACACCACCTTCGGGTAGAATACCTCTCAATTAGGCGACGTCCAGGCACACGCGGACGCCGCCTCCTCGCGGGGGGCCACTACAGCGGGTGGAGGGGAAAACCCGTCCCGTCCACCCACGGCCACACTCAGGGCGGCATGAGGCGCTGGTAAGCGCACCTCCGCCGCCCGGTTCGCCGAGATGGGGAGATCGCCGCTCCTTCTGCGAGATGACGTTTTCACAGAAGGTCGCGACCGCGGTAAAATTTCTGTCGCTACCGGCCATGGAGCGTATGACGGCCGGTAGCGAGAGACCCCCTCCGATGACTGCAGTGAGGGCCCGACGCTGCGTCGCCCAGGCGGAGCAAACTGCCAGCGTGTGCTGAGCCGAGTCTTCATTGCAGTCGTACTGGTGACAGGCGAGACTCAGTGCCCTCCTAGCGACCGAGTGCAGGTACTTCCCGAAGCAGCCGTGCCCGGGAAGGACCTGCGTCAGTCGGAAGGAAAGGGTCCCGTGCTGCCGCTCTGCCCACTCGACGATGACCGGCTGGAGCGCCTCCACGGCGGCAAAGCCAGCACGTGGAGCCTCCAGCCGGGACGACCAACGAGCCATGGTGGCTCGGCGAGCGGCCTCACGCCATTCGCGTACCTCTTCGGGCGGGGGCCGATCGTGAACCCACTCCTAAGACAAGCATTTAGCTTAGCTGGAGGGGTTAACAGGAATACCAGTAATGTGTGATAAACATTACTAGTTTATTTTAAAAAAAGAAAAACAAAATAAAACTCAACAAACGGAAAAGAATTACGAAGTAATTTTCTCAAATAAAACTTTAACTTATTAATATACTATCTGAACAGTAACCAAAGAACACTTCCAAAACACACTTTGAATACAATGCCATAACCATAATCGAAGTGAAGTGTAAACTTTAGATAATTTGGTCTTAAAAGACAATAATAAATCAAGTTGTGATGATTTTATTTAAAGAAGAATGTGATTTTTAAAACACCTTTAGCTATTTCTTTTTTTGCAAAGTTCTTTCCATTTTCATGTAGCACTATTTTTCACCGACACTTTTTTTCTTTTGTACCGACAAAATCGGTTTAGTCATTTTGGGGTTCAACAGCGAAGAACAATTGTATGGTTTTTTGATTTTTACAGGGGAACCCTAAACATTTTCAAGAAAAAAAGTAGAAAAGTATCCTATGATATGCTCTCAAAAGTCCTAAATCTGCTAGTGAAAATCCCAGTAAAATCGGCCCAGCCGACAGAGAGAATTTTTTTTTTACAGATGTGTTTTGGCTTTGGTATCGTGCAAATAACCATATGAGCTTAAGAAAAAACCTATATTTCAAGATCACAGACAGACACTTCAAATTTATTTATATGTATAGATTTACAGATACCCTCTATCGCTATTGTTTACTGAATTAATAAAATTTGTAAAAGTAAAGTTTTTATAAGATTCCGAGTCGAATCTTACAGAACTTAACTTAATCTTAAAGAACTTTACTATATCAGTTATATTTGGCAACATGCCATCATCAGAACTGTACAGCTGTAAAATAATGCATCAGCCTATCTTTAAGACTTACGTCTTACAAGCAGACGAAGTCACATTTACATTTTTATTTAAATCTGTAAATCTGTACAGTGCCCCTTTTCGAATATGAAGGCGAAAGAATGTGTAACTACTAGAGAAAGGAGTTCAAAGAGATGGTAACATCTTCGCATTTCTTTAACAGATAGACCCTGTGCACTAGTGCGTATACCGGTCGACGCGGACATGACGCCCACGGTGGCCAATGCAACGAACTGAAACCAAGCCTGACCAGGAAAATAAAAAACCTAGTTTAGTGGCGCCTCTAGTGCATTTTTTTATTGCAACACTAAATATAGTCGTACCCAAGTGAATTGGCAAACGTTTAGGAGCTATAATGAAACAGATACACATGCGTTAAACTTATAACATCCATTCTTTTTGCGTCAGGAGTTTAAATTAGCATGGATAGTAAGAGTTGATATGAGTTAATACTACGGTTAATCATTAAATATTCAAACAAGAAGTATATTGATTTTGGACTTCATTAACGAATCTTTATTTTTAAAGTGTTACATAACATATACAAGTGTATAATGTGTCAGAATAATAAATAAAATAAGTTCAAAGCATGCAATCAAACCAAATAAATAAAACCATCAAAGCTAATATGCATCATTAAAATCAAAATCAATTTTTTTTCTTAATTTGCGATTTTCATTTCTACAACCGATGATGGAAATACGTGGATCTATGAAAAAAAAACAAAGTTAAACTTATAACATCCATTATTTTTGCGTCAGGAGTTTAAATTAGCATGGATAGTAAGAGTATTATTAGTATTAATATCACAAATTCAAAAACAGACCACGAATAAACTTTGATAGCAATCAACAATAAACAATGATGACATTTTACGTCACGTTACTTTTGCCATTAAAATAAAATAGTTCATTTGTTTACTGCAATATGACGATTTTTTTTATTTTCCTAGTCAGGCTATACGTAAGAAATAATTATTGAAGTTGTTTGTTTTTGTTTGTAACATTAATATATTTTGTTTATTCAAACCAACAATTTTCAAAACTGTTAAAATAGTATATAATAGTTTATCTTATGAAAACGATATTATAGATAGATCATTTCCTTAATACAAATAGTGAATCTCCCGTTTCCGTCAGTTTCCTATTACTGAGGTTTTGCGGTTGTGAGAAATTAATGAATATTTGCTATAGTCTCTCTGTCTGCTGTTGTCTGTGGTCATCTCGGTGTTGAAGTGACAAATGCGTACAGTAGCGAAAAGCAAAAATTCTGAAAAAGTGTTTTTAAGTAATTTCAAAAGTAGTTTTAAGACAATTTTTTAGCGTAAATTGTCGGTGATTTTAGCTTTTTTAAGCACGGCGTAGCGACTGAGTGCTGAGCTGTGGGCATTTTAGAGCTAATTATAAGCCACAATTACCACCACTTATGTGGGAGAGCCATGCTTCGGCACGTATGGACCGGCTCGACTCCGCTCGTTACCACGGCCTCACAGAAAACCAGCCGTGAAGCAATGCTTGCATTGCATTTCGCCGAGTGAGTGAGGCTACCGGAGGCCCTAACCCTTCCCTCTCTCTTATTCCCGTCCTTCCCCTCTCCCCCCTTTTCTAACTCTTCCCCCCCTCCCCCTCTTCTCCCACTCCCACCTTAAAGGGCGGCAACGCACTTGTGACTCTCGAGTTACAGGTGCCCATGGGCGGCGGTAGTCATTTACCATCAGGTGACCCGTCTGCTCGTTTGCCCCCTATATCATAAAAAAAAAAAACAATTCTGAGGAGTTCCTTCATTGTCCACTCATTAGTAGGAAGGTTTTCTGGCTAAACACCCAATGGCAATCCATGATCACCTAGAATTGATATAATTATCATAAAATTCAAAGAACCAAAAAATATTTATACCTAGTTAAAGATTTGAATTGGTTCTGGGGGAAAACTATCAGAAACTGCTACAGAACTAGGTACAGTATTGTAATCGAAGCTTTGCATAAGGCTAGCAAAAAAGTAAGTCCCTCTATATGCTATGTAAACGTACAGAAAATACTTATCTCTTTTTTAACAATTTAAGATCAACGAAAAAAAACCGTAGATGTTCTAAAGTACGTTCAATGCCACCTTGTAGCATCTATATCGACTTTCATCTCAAAGGGATTCCTGGCACATAGATGTCTAACTAAATACATACGAAAAATGGCAGGCAATAGGGTTTTTTTTTGTTTAATACCAAAGAACCTATTATGGTCTGTTTAATAAGTTAGTTTACATGGGTAAGTTATAAGGTAATTGAAAAATTGTTTATGGCAACACTGTAAAAGAATCATCGATGAATCAAACAGTTTTAACACTTCATGATTTTAATATAAAAAAAATGATGCACACTTATTCGAAAAGGTGGAAATATTATATGATTAGGTGGATCCGACGAGCTGGAATGCCTCTGCTTACCTTGTGAGGAAACCGGCGTGACAAAGATATCTTTAAATCTATGGATTTAAAAAAAACTACATAAAAGCTAAGTTTCATTTGTAATATAGAGTACATCAATATTTCGTTATATATACATATCAATATAATTATGATATTTGCATTATTTTATTTATAAACATATTTTTTATTTCATAATATTACTTTGTAATACACTACAATAAAATATATTAATTCTCATATAAAAAATACAATTGTATTTTACCATTATTAAATAATAATCAAGTATCAAATAATGTTTAACGTATACGTATCGGTATGTAGACCGGTATGTATATGGCGGACACACCAATCCAGTATTCTATCTTCATACAAGCAGTCGGAAAGCGAGTCATACCTATCCGTCTCAAGTTCGGTATACACTCGGTACACAACCAGTCGCGAATGCGCCGCAGTGAAGACCGCACGGTGTGATGCTTTTATAAACAGTAACCTTGCGATTTGTGTATTTGATTGAAATAAGTACAAGTACTTACTTAATATGGCAATGGATTTTTTATACTATTAAATTTAACAATAAAGCTTTTCATTCTTCTCAGTCGATTGCGCCTCGACTGACAAGTATATACTATTGTATAAATGCAGGTGGGCGAACGAATTCTGAATCCATTCTGCGCTTTATCGCCATCGAAGGAACACATGAAAGTTATTTACATCTGCTGACTTTTATATTTTTTTAAATTTCTTCTTCCTAGTTGCTAAAACTAAAGTAAATTGGTGTGCTGATACAAAATGTATTATGTGTTTATATTATTCTGTAAATAGGTGTGATTTGTAAAATATATTGTATAATATGTAATCTATGAGTGTTATGTATGTGTGTTTAGTAGCTATCTAAACTTGTTTGCTTATTGGCAAATGGCAAAGTTCTTCACAAATATTTAATTCGAATGATTTAATTTTTCAACAAGATAATAACGAATCAGATAACAATTTTTACTTTTTAACTTTCCTTCATAAAAAAAAAATCTTGTGATATTTTATAACAAAACACAAGAGATTAATTAAGATTATACATATAATAAATTATACATGTAATGGCTAGAACCATTGCCATCTTAATATTCATTAGCGTATCTTCCTTCATTTACTTCATAAGATAGCAACATAACTAAGGTATATAGGTCATTATAGCATTACTGTTCAAAAAGGATTTGTAAATAAAATCACTGTAAATGAGTTACGGTAGTTTCTCTTTAAAGTTTCTTCTTTAATTTTGCTCTGAATACCAAAGAATGAAAAATATTATTTAAAAACAAAACTACAGTGTCCTATAAATGTCCCCCTCTCGACAAAGCTGTATTGCCATAAATACTTTAAGTTATCAGTTTTCGAAATAGCTTCCAACCTTTTGAATGGTTTAACTCTTACTGAACAGCCAGATTTTTTTTTAACTTTAGGAGTTGTACATATTTCGCACATAAGTCCTATGCAATTTAAAGTTTTAAAAAGTTTAAAAAGTCAAATGATCACAACGTGTTAAAAAGCACTGAGGTGTTCCTTATTGCGGATAACCTCATACTTGCTATATGCTTATCATATGTGTAAGTCAAAACTTAATCGCGATAACAATTACAAGGTACAATACCATTTTTGGTTACTCGACGTTTCGATCGAAGTGCACCAATCGTGGTCACGGGTGCTATAGCCTTATATCACCTGGCAAAACTACACACACCGGCTCATCGATGTGTCATCACATTAATTTTAGCAGAAAGTTTCACATAATTAACGGGTCTATGCAAAGTATCTCGATCTCCGATATTCGTTGTACAGGTTCATGACATCGAAAGATGATCTTGGCGCATGATGGGATTAGGGGTGAGTATTTCAGAGGTCTCGCACTAAATCTTTTTATACGAAAGCCTTGTGAGAGGTATTTTAAAATACTGTAATGTAGCTTGGAGGCCTTATTGTGCTACCTACTCACAGAACAGAAAGCGTCCGAAAGAGATTCTTGGGACACGTAAGATGCTCGACTTCTAGAAAGGAATATTTTATTATTATCTTGTGCATAGAAAATGGAAAAAAGGTATTGTAGAAATATTGTATTTAAATCATGTTTTGGGGCTGATAAGTCAACGCAATCAAAAGATACGGCCATTTAAGCCGTCTGTCTGTCGTGTCTGTCAAGACCCTTTTCTTCAGGAACCCGTGGAGGCATTGAGTTGAATACTAAAGTCAGTAGTCCTTTGGAGCTGCAAAAAATCTAGCTTATAAGTCAACGCAATCAAAAGATACGGCCATTAAGCCTTAGATTTTAACAAATTTGAACATTTCGCAGGTAAATCAAAACCCATAGGGTACTTCCCATTGACCTAGAATCATGACATCTGATAACAAGCAAATTGTGACAGCACAAGTAAAGGAAAGAATTCGAAAGTCGTTAATTTGTTAACAACATAAAAAAATGTTTTTGTGATTACAGACTTATATTTTGCAGTTGGAAAGTTGGCTTTGTCGTAAATCGATGTATGGGAAAGTATTTTTAGAACCGCAAAACTAAGTTTGTCTTTTGGAAAAGACAGGCAAAAATCTTCGAGAATTGAGTCCGGAGATGGACGTACTATCTACATACAAGTTTGTTCTTGGTGCGCGAGTGAGCCTCGCACTTATCCGGTTTTTTTTCTCTATTGCTTAATAATATTTGTTTTATTTTTTTGAGTTGAGCCCGTGTTGGTGCTCTTTTTAAATCTGTTTTATTGGTCGGTATGTATTGAGATAAGGAATTTAATGGTGTGCATAACTCAAAAATTTAAGTTTAGTTAGTTAACTCCCATATTAAAAACAATTATTAGCTTCCTATAGATCTAAAGAAATAAAAAAGTAAATTGATTAAGATGAATCTTTAATTATCGAGTTCATAATCACGTTTATTATGAACTATCTTTAGAGCTTTTCTACATTTTACCGATAGTTACATATATTGTGTTTCAGAAAAATCAATCAAGAAATCAATCAATCAAGAAGCATCGTGTAGACACATGTATTGGTTTAAGAGTATGAGCATGGCTAGAAGATGTATAACCCGTACTCGAAGAAGGTGGATGCGGACTGCCTAAGACTGGGATAGTTGGCGGTTCTTGGGGGAGGCCTTCGTCCAGAATTGGACGCGATAAGCTGATGAATATGGTAACCCGTAATCGTACCTCGTACCTATATCGAATGTCTTAACAATAACATTAAGGTTTTTTTGCACTGAAAATAAATTTTTGATATATTTCAAAAAAATATAATTAAAAATTGTTGAGATCAGTTAATATATAAAATAACTAGCAGGATCCCGCGGTTGCACCCGCGTAAGTTCCGATCCCGTAGGAATATCGGGATAAAAAAAGGAAAAAAGAACGCTATGCGTTAATCCAGATCTCCAGCTTTCTACATACCAAGTTTCATCGCAATCGGTTCAGTGGTTTTGGCGTGAAAGAGTAACAAACATCCATCCATCCATCTATCCATCCAAACTTTCACATTTATAATATTAGTGGTTTATAATATTAGTGGGATTTAAGGGTTACTATAAATTGCAGCATACGAGGGCTCCACTGAAAATTTCGGGAATCAAGGAAGTGACACAACGTTACTATTTAAAAATGTATTTATTGCTTTTCGAAGTATTCTCCGCGAAATTCGACACATTTTTCCATACGATGGAACCAATCATTGAAGCAACCATTCCATTCGGAAGTTGGGGTCTCCAAAATGGCCGTTTTGTAGACGTCCACAGCTTCTTCAGGCGATGAAAATCTCTGAACACGCAATTTATTCTTTATTTTAGGGAAAGTATAGAAATCATTAGGGCTTAGGTCGGGACTGTACGGCGGATGGTCTAATAATTCTGTTTTCTTGCTCTAAAAACTCTTTTGTTCTGTGCGCGGTGTGAGAACTCGCATTGTCGTGATGGAGGATGATGCGGCGGTTGCAGTTCTCTTTACGGAGTTCGGAAACGACCTGTGGCAAACAAATGCTAGCATACCATTCTGCATTAACCGTTCTTTGTCCTTCAAGAGGAATAGTCGCAACATGGCCAGTTTTGGAGACAAACGTGGCCACCATTTTTTTTGCAACACTCCGTGAACGAACAATTTTAGTTGGCTTTAACTCATTTTCGAACACCCAAACTCGTGACTGGTTTATTGTTTCGGGTTCATACGCATATATCCAGGATTCGTCACCTGATACAATGTTGTATACAGCATTTGAGGATCCTGCGTGGAATCTTTCGAGAGTTCTGACTCACCAAGTAACGCGAGTCGCTTTTTGCTCTTCACAGAGCAAATGCGGTATCCATCGGGAAAACAACTTTTTTACACCTAATTGTTCATGCAAGATTATTTGTATTTGACTCATGCCAATGTCTAAATTTGCCTGAATTTCGCGGTATGTCACATGTTGATCTTCCTCAATCAGCTTACGCACAGCATCAACGTTTTCTTGGGTGACTGCAGTTTTTGGACGACCTTGACAGGGATCATCACTGAGCTTGACACGTCCACGTTGAAATTCAGCAAACCAGCGATAAATTGTGCTTCATCACCAAATGCAGAAAGCATCCGGTCAACACACTGTTTTTGTGTTAAACCGCTTCGAAAGTCATAATAAATCATCGCCCTTGAATTTTGTCGAGTCAATTCCATTTTCTCAACAACTAAACAAGTTTGAGAAGACCTTGTGAGAAGACCGAGAATCTTTTTTTAAATAAATAAATGGTATTCGATTTTTAAAACCAAGGAGTATTCAACTAAAAAGATTTTAATATGATAGGAATAGTGGAAATATTCCATTCCCTATACTTTTAGTGCAGCCTATGTATTCATGTAATATTAATTCTAGCTAAAGTCTAGAAGCATTTATATATCATATAAATGCTTCTGCATTAGTATTGAAATAGACAAATACTTAAAATAAAAAAAATATTAAATTTATCTGGCTGAATATATTTCCTCTGTGTATTTAGAATAGGCGAAGGCAATATATCTCCATTACTTTCTGTTCTTAAGTACCTCACGAGCATCATTTATCGTCTTGGACGTTTCATACACACTCGTCGGAGTATCTTAATTTATTGTACTTAATTTCTGTTTGCAGTATATATGTACATATAAAACCCTGAATAATCATCTGTTATGGACAACCACAAACTTTTAGATAATTAACTGTATAACTTCTACTACTACTCCTTTAAAAATAATCAATGTTGATACACTTAATATATTTTTACAATATACCTAGAAATATTCTGTTACAACTATTTACAAAACCTATTCCTTATAATTATATCATAGTGTATTTCGATGGTATTATAGAATGGTAAATAATATTTAAAAAAATGTGTATGACACCAAATGCCCGGTAGATGACAACATTGAAATCGATAGTTATTGAAAAAGTGTATATACAGCTATAAACAGATTTGATCTTAATCACAATAATACCTATCAGGGTCCTTCACTGTCATTAGTAAATTACATGTTTGAAATGAATAGAAAGTGGTAGCGTTATGGCTAAGCGTGGAACTTGCGATGAAATGATTGCGGGTTCGAACCCACCTACTGCACAACCAACGTGAACCTACTCCTAACACAAGGATTTAGAATTACATATGTAATACAATTTTAATTTTTTAAGGTAATATTTTTTTTACACTAAGTCAGCGGGACAACGTCGCGTTACGGTAAATACATATTTGGCATTAATTCCCTTTCCAATATATATGTACTAAACGATATTGACGGGTTCGATATCTCGGATTCACTTACATGTCAGGTAGATGAGTGCAAAAATATATTTCCAACCCGTTTAACTCTATCTGTACTTACACAAAATTCACGTAGCATAAATTGTAATTTTATTGGTTTTCAGATTTTATTAACTAGATTGGAGATTGAGTGCGATATTGTCCCAGGCTCCATTTATCCCAACCATGAGTGGCTACTGTTCCTTCGCAACAACGCGAAATCCTATACAAAATGACGGAGTTGTGGTATATATAAAAAACCAACTTACCTTTTCCGTTGAGGAACTAAGTGTAGAAGAATACAACTGTCTTCTTATAAAAATGGGAATTAATGACACGGCTATACCAGCTGTATACCGGTCGCCCTCGTATAGTAACCGCGAACAATTTTTAGTATCTTTGAATGCAACTCTACAGAACCTACCGGGGTTTAAAAATATCGCTATTATTGGAGACATAAACATCATCGAAGAGAACTCTGATTCTTCTATTGATCAGTATCTGTCACTAACAAGTTATCATGGCTTACTGCCTGCTCATTATTTTATAACACGTGACGCTGGTGGGACCTTTCTTTTTTTTTTCGTGCGTGTAGAAATCCCCTTGGGCCGTCACCCCACCGGGGTTTTCGGTGGGGCGGTGTGTCGGAATCGAACCGACTAAAACCACACGGTGTGCCGTACTGCGCCTTAAGTAGGAGGGATCCGGGAACAGCTTTCATTAAGACATCCGGAACCCTCCTAGCGCCTGCCCGCAAAAACGCGGGCACCACCTTCGGGTAAAAAACCCTCTCAATTAGGCGACGTCCAGGCACACGTGGACGCCGCCTCCTCGCGGGGGGCCACTATAGCGAGTGGAGGGGAAAACCCGTCCCTTCCACCCACGGCCACACTCAGGGCGGCATGAGGCGCTGGTAAGCGCGCCTCCGCCACCCGGTTCGCTGGCGGCGAATTAGGTCCGAGTGGAGATCGTCCTCCCGGACCCTTTCCTCCGCCTGAGATGACGTCCTCACAGAAGGTCGCGACCGCGGTAAAATTCCTGTCACTACCGGCCATGGAGCGTATTACGGCCGGTAGCGAGAGATCCCCTCCGATGACTGCAGTGAGAGCCCGATGCTGCGTCACCCAGGCGGAGCAAACCGCCAGCGTGTGCTGAACCGAGTCCTCACTGCAGTCGCAGTGGTGACAGGCGGGACTCAGTTCCCTCCTAGCGACCGAGTGCAGGTCCTTCCCGAAGCAGCCATGCCCGAAAGAACCTGCGTCAATCGGAAGGAAAGGGTCCCGTGCTGCCGCCCTGCCCACTCGACGATGACCGGCTGGAGCGCCTTCACGGCGGCAAAGCCAGCACGTGGAGCCTCCAGCCAGGATGACCAACGAGCCATGGTGGCTCGGCGAGCGGCCTCACGCCATTCGCGTACCTCTTCGGGTGGGGGCCGACTGCCGCTTCCCGCCCGGAACTCAGCCGTTCGCCGATATACTTCGGCGAGCACTTCCGCCTCCAAATCCCACGGGGGAGTCCCGGCCAACGCGCACGCCGCCTCTGTCGACACGGTGCGGTATCCGCGTATGGCTCTAACCACCATAACTCTCTGAGGGCGCCAGAGGCGCACCCTATTCTGGGCAGTCAGAGCCTCCGCCCACACCGGTGTACCGTACAGTGCCATTGATCGGACAACCCCCGTGTACAGCCGTCTCGTAGCGACGCTGGGTCCGCCCAAAGGAAGTGCTTGTCGAAGAGCCACCTGCCGTCGAGGATCAGGCCCAGATACCGTATGTGGGCAGGCCCAGGCCCTCGGCCCTCGTACCGGTTCAGGAACCGGTACGAGGGCCGAGTTAACCACGATAGAGGCGCCAGGGGGTGGACTACGACGGGGCCCATGGAATAAAAGGGCCTCCGTCTTATTCAGGGCCACCCGTAAGCCCAGCGCCTCGATGCGCCTAACCACCAGAGAGACTCCCCTGGTGGCCAGGCGCGCCGCCTCCTGAAAGTTCACCTCCCGGGCTGTGACCAACGTGTCATCGGCGCAACAGATTACGCCGAGCCCGGGGGGGAAGTCGCCTCGAAGGGCCCAATCGTACCCCCATGTTCCACAGGAGTGGTCCAAGGACAGACCCCTGCGGAACGCTGGTGGGACCTGTATTGACCATATTCTCCTCAAATCGAAAATACCTTCCAACACCATAGTTCTCCAATCTACTCTTACAGACCACAAGGCAGTCCTACTATGTGTTAAGAATGAGCCTACACGAAAATTTACACTCTTGACACATACCCAAATTAATCAAGAAGGAGTAAGTAAGGACATTAGCAACATTAACTTCCATCCAATTTATGCAACTGATGACTGTAACATGGCAATGAGTTATATCATCAAAGAATTAATAACTGCCTTAAATAAAAACTCAACAACAATTACTCTATCACGACAAAAAAAAAAATTAAACCCTGGATTACACCGGGTCTGTTGCGTTGTATGCGTAACAGGGATCGATTGCATAAAAAAACAAACTCTTGTCCGGATAATTTAGTTTTGCGAACAACCTATGTTCGGTACAGAAACTA
This sequence comes from Euplagia quadripunctaria, assembly GCA_963859945.1. Lineage (NCBI taxonomy): Eukaryota > Metazoa > Arthropoda > Insecta > Lepidoptera > Erebidae > Euplagia > Euplagia quadripunctaria. Next base: position 12,696,125 of record OY982569.1, read on the forward strand.
TTGCAGAACGATTTTTAAAAAAACTTAAGCGAAATTATGATAGAAACCTAATACAAAAAACTAATACAAGAAACGATAGTAAAAAGATGTGGGAAACTATTGAAGATATTACCAACACCAAGAAGAATATCAGTTTTCCCAATGAATTACTCAACTTATCGAACTCCCCACAAGAACCAGTAAATAGCATAAATAACTTTTACGCCAATGTAGGTGAAACACTTGCTAAAGGCATAATTAACGCTCAACCTAATTTCACAGATGAAGCTATATATATGGATAGGAATATAAATACATTTGTACTTCTTAAAACTGATGAAGCAGAGATTGCAAGTCTTATAACAGCATTGAAAACCGAGTGCTCTCTTGGCTGGGATGGTCTGTCGAATAACTTAATAAAACAGCACAAAAATATTCTTGTACCACATTTAACGCAAATATTTAACATGTGTTTGATTAACGACCTTAAGAAATCACAAATCCATCCGATTTATGAGGGTGGTGACAAGAACTGTATCAAGAAATTTAGGCCAATTTCGATTCTACCCTCCCTCTCAAAAATCTTAGAAAAAGTTATTAATAACAGATTAGTTAAGTATTTAGAAAGCAAAAATATATTATCTCAAAGTCAGTTTGGTTTTCGCAGAGGCAGGTCTACAGATGAGGTTGTTACTGATCTCATTGATTTCGTAAGCAAAAATCTAGACCAAAACAGTAAATGTATATATCAGTATTCTTAGACATATCCAAGGCTTTCGATACGGTCTCTGTACAAATCCTTTTGAATAAACTGGAGAAAATAGGTGTTAGAGGGACACAGCTAAATCTTATGGCCAACTATCTCAGGGACAGGGTACAATGTATTAAAATTGGTAGGTATATTAGCTCTGAACTTCCAGTAAGCTACGGTGTTCTGCAAGGAAGCATTCTTGGACCCACTCTCTTTTTAATCTACGTGAATGATTTGCTAAATCTTAAGTCTTTTGGTGGAAAAAGAAGATCGTTCAAGAAAAACGTGGAATGATACCTACAACTCTGCACAAAAAGGTATTAATATTATCACACAGTGGCTCAATGGAAATGTACTTACCCTAAATGCTGATAAAACGAAGTATACGGCTTTTACTATCCGCGGTTCTCTACAAACTGATTTAACACTGACTGCCCATAGTTGTGTTCTTTCATCCGCGAGTAGTAACCCATGTCTTTGCAAACCGCTAGAGCGAACTAAAACTATTAAATATCCGGGCATTGTTATTGACCAAAACTGTAACTTTAAGTCCTATATTCAATTACTTAGTAAAAGAATACGCAAGCTCATCTATATCTTTAAGACATTGCGATATGTGGTTTTACCGACAACCTTGAAGGAAATATATTACGCTCTCTGTCAGTCATTAATAACGTACTGCATAACAGAATTGCTATACGAATATTGTGAAGTATTGACAGTGCGACAGTTGTTCTTTCTTAAACTGATTCTGAAACAGCATTGTGCCATGGAGTATAAAAAAGGAATAACCACGAAGCGAAGAGCGTATGACGTGTGTGAACGAATTATAAGGCCAAGGACATCTTTTATTCGTCCGTTTTTCTCCTTCCTAGGTCTTTATGTTTATAATACAATAAATAAGCTTAATAATATTTATCATTTAAACAAAACAGCAGCGAAAAAAATAATTTATCAATGGCTCAGTAAACTACCCTATGACGAAACAGAAAGCATATTAATAATCCCAAATTAATAATAAATACATTTAAACATAAATACACTGTGTGCTGAAATACAGGCTTTAAACCTAGTTCAGCTGCAGATGTATATTGTACAAGACACAATATTGTAGTTTTGTTAAACACGATGAACTAATATTGTAACTGTGTACAGTAAATTGTAAGATTTTTTGGGCTAATGAATATTATTATTATTATATATATCTGTAATTTCAGTCACTCACGCTCATGACCACTATTTTTTTTTTGATTTCCCAACATTGCAATCTTCTTACGGCGCGGCGGTAAGACGATGTAAATATTGTTAAGTCACAGGTATTAATTTACCTAAAGTAGGTACTAGACGCGATTATGATCCGTTGTATATAATAAAAATGTGCGTTATATACGAATCGCGAAAGCTAAAACCATTTTATATTAAGTTACAGATAATAAATGGAATAACGTGTGCATTTTTCTTATAATATATTGTTCATTCGAAGGCGAAAAGAAAACCACTTTTATGAATAAATAAATTTATTATTAAAAATAATATCTAGCCATTGTGACCTTACTCACTTTCTAAACTCAAATTCAAGTTTAGTTATTGGGCATTTTACACTAACATGATGAAATAATATAATTAAATCTAAACAAACCCTACACTACCAATGTAAACTAAATCCTAATTGTTTCACTTCTGTTGTCGTCTTAAAAACGTAATCCCACAGTTTGCTGCTTACGCCGTAAGCTGGAAAAAGGAAATTACCATATCTCAATTTAAATTTTTTTAATATTAAATTAAGTTTTACCAGAGTTAAACAACAACATAATAAACTGTTACATTGTATATTTTTCATTATTAAATTTAAGTGTTATTTTGTACATTTTTTAAATAAATAAAATAAAATTATAAACTGGATAAGTAGATAGAAAGAGGGACATAGGACGAGGGTATAAACACTCGTAAAACGTAGTGACTTGTGGTGAACTTCAAGGTATTTTTATCTTTTTAAAATCGCATCGTGTTCAAATTCCCACTGGTCATCACCTCACCGGAGCTAACGGTGAAGTTGTGTTCATTCGTCTGATCTGATAATTTATTCTGTGTCTGGGTGTAATTAATCTATAATTTTGTAATATATCCGGTGTATTTGAAAATAGAACACTTACTTAAAGTGTATGACACTAGCATGCAGTTACAATAAAAAAAATTGAAATAAAACTATCCGTTTACAAGTTGTGACCGTTTGAATTTCCAGGTATTTTTATCATATAATTCTTTAAAAAAAAAAACCGACTTCAACAGAAAAAACTATTCCATAAAAGACTTATATATGGTTTTCTCATGGATGCCATTGTCAGAACTGGACCAAATTGAAATGGGACCACACGGGAAGTACCAGCTTTCAAATAAAAAAAGAATCATCAAAATCGGTTCACCCAGTCGAAAGTTCTGAGGTAACAAACATAAAAAAAAAAAACAGTCCAATTGAGAACCTCCTCCTTTTTTGAAGTCGGTTAAAAAGCAGATGGAACGCATAAAGTTTAAGATTTTAAATCGTACGTATTTTTTTTTTTTTGGAATTATTCTCTCAGTTTTTGAGAAAATCTATAAAAACTTATTTCGATATTTTTCTAATAATTTTATTGTAACTGCATCCTAGTGTCATACCCTTTCAGTGATTTAAGTGAGTGTTCTATTTTCAAATACACCCTGTATAAGTATGTTTATTTGCAGTCTGGTTACTATAGTACAGGTTCTGCCTAGTTTGGAATCCGACGTCCGTGTGTGACCCTCACACACGGACGTCTGAGTCTTCTTTTTTAACTGAAGACACCCCTTCATTTAAAAAAAGTGTTCAACTGCAAATAAATTTAAACAATATTAATTTAATATTAGTGACTTATCAATCAATTCCATCTGAATGTAAGCTCAGTTTTGGTCACTGCCCACTCCTAAGGATCGTAGCGTGATGTTACATAGCCTATAACCTTCCTCAATGAACACTCTATCCAATACAAAAATAAATGTATAATACATAAATCTTACTGATAATATAGACATCAGCACGTTTAAACAAACAATCAAACAAAAAAACTAGGTTTATATTAAGTAAAGATTACATATTAGTATAGATTACATCTTAGAGCTCTAGCTTCAACTACGCTAATAGGGTTAGTTAATCGCCTACAATATTTCTTGCCATTCGTATTCGCAAAAGACATGTACATTATTTAAATACTACGTTTCGGGAAGGTATGAAAAAGGTTTTTAAAGTATAAAAACTCTGTTTGAGAATTTTCACAAATTGGGACAAAAATATATTAGTGTGATTTGTATTCGGCTTTTATAAGCCTTTGCGTATTTTGTGTTTGTTAATTATTTGTTTGCAGAGTTTGGTGATATCTTTTAAAATAAGAATAAAATAATCATACAATTATTTCTACTTACACTGAAGCTCAAAAGCAACAGTGCTATTTCGGTGAAATAAATTCTGAAGTTAGTATGTTGTATATCGTTAAAAACACAAAGGTAAGATAAAGATTTAAAACATTTTATTTTTTTCCGTTAGCCTAATAATTTTTTCCTGTAACCGCGTCTCACTTTTATGGTAACATCGGTATTTAGTAGATACTAGTCCATATAACACTTCCGTAAACTTTTATAGCACATTGTAGAGTGCCCATGCTATTTATCCATTCTCCTATTAGCGAATTTCCTAATTTGTATAAGGTGAAGTTGGATTGTATATCCAACATGCAATCCATCAATATTTGCAGGCAAGCCGGCCTCTCTATGCACCTAACCTTGAACATAGGCATTCCCCATAGATACGCATACGCAAAGTAAATTCGATATCAATATGCTCAAAAAACTATCAGCATGGTTATTTAAATTTTACACATTTCTGAAAGAAGCTACAGATCCACTTTTCATGATTATTAACTCCATCCATCTTCCTGAAGACATCAATACAGATAGCATTGACAACCTTCGGGCATAATATGTGAAACAAAATTAAAAGTGAATAAAGGAATAATACCATTTACCTAAACATTTTCATATTCGTCGTCTCCAATCGGGTGTAAATAAACAAAATCTGAATTCAATGGATAACATTAACATGGACCATGTATTTTTCTTCATCCGACTTACTCTGGAGCAAAGCCGTACTCTTTGACAATATTAAGGCCGTTCACTGGTCTGTATGTATCAGCCAGTTAGGCTAAAATATAACTAGAAACCCGAATTTTCTGTAACCAATATGGTACGGGAGGCAGCGTTGTATTTTTTATGGTGATTTCAGGTCGCTTGAGAAATTTAAGATTGTGTGTTAAGAAAAAAAATGTTTAAACTCATGAATTTTAGTTCAAATTAATTTCAGGTCACTTGAAATTTTTAGAGTACATTATTTAGACCCTATATTTGGCAAAAATGTACGTCAGCTACTTGCATAAAGGGGGAAAGATAGTCAGTTACGTCGTACATTGGGTTGCGTTGCTTGCGTATAAACCCTCAGCTGACGGTCTTACCACCGTAAACGTTGAATGTATAGCTGTCGATTATTTTTATTATTTTGATAATATAAACAGTTCACTGTATAAGTATCATTGATTTTTTTATACAGGTTTATATGATCAGCTGACGTATACTCCACCATTAGTTTTGCAGCAGCCACCACGGATCTGGCAGCTGACACTTGTTACCATTGCTATCTCTCTCTAGGCTATCGACTACACACAAAATCAAGCGACCTGAAATCACCAACAAAAATACAACGCTGTCTCCCGTACGTCGAGCGCCGCGAATAATAAATACCTAGGGCGAACAAACGACTACTTACCTACTCGTAGTTCTTCGACTTATTAATGCACTATCGGCGGAATTAAGCACTGTAGAAAATGTTAAGCCCCAAAATGTAAAATATAAACGTAAATCATTTTTTTTTAAATCTTAATTAACACTATAAATTTAGCGACGTAGACTAACACTGAGCATTGATTACAAACCGCATAGGTTTTTTATAAAAACTTTATTTGTGTATGTATATATTTGTTTTGTGTAATTATTGTTTATATGATAAAATATATACCTATATAATATTCCCAAATAACAGGAATATTTCCAAATTTCACTCATTGGATCATTATTAACAGGTGTATAATCGTGTACTCGTCTGCCACTAAAGAAGCATTAACAAAAGGAATTTACCCTTGTCATGGTTAATGAAGTGATGGTTGGAATGGTACCTCTTCATAGCGTATAGGTAAGAGCCTGCGGCAGGCGAACCATGGTGCACGTAGTAGTGGATCATTTCGTATGTTAAGTAACCTGTATGTTTAAAATAAAGTTAACTATTACGCTTAAACGGCTTACTGGTTGATTCGCATAAACTAAATTTAGTGGTGTGCGAATCGACACCTCAAGAAAAAATATGGTGGCAATTCGCATATTTTGCATTGTAACAAGAAAAAAAAAGTACAGGTGTGCACATGCGTATTTTCGATAAAAAAATGTTTACTACCAATGATGCAGACGAGCCAGCGGCCCACCTAAGTAGTAACCGTCGCTCATGGACTTCGTCAAAGCCAGGGGCACAGTTTTTTATATTTTTTAGTTTTAATATATTTTATTACATTGCTTGATTATGTGATTTTTTTTTAAAGATAGTGAATAGGAATTTTAATTAAGAGCTATTATTATTGATTAAGAATATTTTCCACAAATTATATTTTGTTCATTATTATTTGCTTCCTTTGTTTTAATTATATGCACTACTTTTATGCGCTACTGTACCATTTTCTTAAATATTTTCATTTAAGAAAAAGTGTGCGTATTGCCACCACATTTTTACTAATAAATTCAGTTTGTGCGAATCAACCACTAAAAAATATTATTATATAAAAGGTCGTTTCGCACAAGGTGTGCGAACAAATTTGTGTGAATCGACCATTAAGCCGCTTAAACACTAAATAATAATAATATAATCAATGTTTGGTTCCGGAAATTAACGTTGGTATCTAGGGTTTAAAAAATAAAGAAAATAGTTTCTTACCAACCAGAGCCCCTGTTAATTTTACCCGTGGATATGTAAACATAGGACTCAAAATGGAGTAAAATATTATAGTGAGGAAGAGCGCCCCTACCGGTGGAAACACTTGTCGAAGACTATCGAACGGCACCTGCAAATATTTTTATTATATTTAACTTCAATTGGTATCGATATAACAGCACTGGGAGTTTTGAAATTTCGTGATATCCTATTTATATTATGTATGTTAAACATATCTATCGAAGATTCCCTTTAAGTAAAATTGCCTCGTGACATAAAATGTTTTTTTTATTTCTTTTCGTGTCACTTTTAGCATCACGCCTTTTTCCCTGAAGGAATTAGCAGGAATATGAGACTCAACTTTGGGCAGCAAAAATTTAGCTGCTGAAGAGACGTTTTAATATTGTAGTATTTATATTTAGTTATGTTTAAAATGCTGAACGAATGAGACGGTATCTAATAATTTTAAAGGAGTAACTCTTGTATAATTCGTGTATCTTGGAAATGACTCTAACTATTGGGATCAAATTTTGCATTTAGATGAGGTGTTGCTAAAAGCTATTTTAGAAAATAAAGATGTCGAGCGCCTAGTTAAAGCGAAACTCGGTCGCCCAGAGGTGCTTGAACTAAATACACGCAACTATTTTCAGGGCGCGTTTACACTAATAAACTTTAGTATTTAAGATGTATCCATGAACAATAATAATATTGAGCTATGTTTATAAAATTTATCAGAATACTTATCAAAATATGTATGTAATACGTTTTTTTAATGCTTTCACAGCAAAAATTATAAAACAAAGTGATGTTCTGCTCAATGTTTCTGCCGCAACTGAAGAGAATAATCTTTATAAACTTGGTCTCAAATACAATTGCATATTAGAAGTATCGATACCGATGACGACCATCATAACCCAACCGCCATACGTGCAGAAATTCAACAGAGTTGACAAACCTAGTCCACACGACCAGAGTCCCGATCGCAGAACTTGCACTCAGGATTCCAGATTCTACACAGTGGTCATCAGCACAGAAATAGATTAGAGTCTATAAGTTTTTGCACACATACAGTGTTATAACGTCACGGTTGCCAGGTTCTCGGTGCATTACTTCAGGAGAGAGGATAGGTATGTGTCAGTAGCAGCTTGGGAATCCGGGGTCGCGTATCCGTATGTCATACCAGAAAGAAATACTGGAAAAGTAGATTCAGTATGAGTAGTAAGATAATCAAACCTTATGATGAAGGCCGTGAACGAGGAAGTGGAATTTGATCAGAGGAACCGAAGAGCCAGGGTTGAGGTGAAACACCCACCTGTGCATAGCATACTCAAAAACTGTCCAAATTAATATTCCTATTACTAAGTGATAGGTATACTGCAAGTTTGTGAGTTGACAGTTTCCTGAAACAAAAAAGCATATACATAATACAAAATAACATAAATTTCTAAAGTGAATATTTTAAACATTTACTTCATGTTACTTAATATTAGCATTCTTTTATACAATCATCCATATAAATAAATTTGAAATGATGTTTAAACATACATACATAAACTCACGCTTTTATCCCTGAAGGGGTAAGCAGAGGCGTATTAAAAACCCAGATTTAGCCTTTTGCCAACTATAATGCTAAATACTGTTTGTATCGTACTATATTCACATCACTTGAGAGCGGCTGGACCATGTCAGTAATAGTACAAACTAAATTTTTAGATAAAAGAAAAATTGGCAAGGTTATTCGGACAATTGAAAGTTGTGGAAAAAATAAAAGAGCTTTTTTAAATTCAAACAGGTCGCCGTCTATCGAGTCAGCTAATTACTACATTAATATGTAAAACAACGTCCCCCGCCGCGTCTGTCTGTCTGTTTGCGATAAACTGGAAAACTACTAAACGGATTTTCATGCGGTTTTCACTAATAGACAGAGTGATTATGAGGAAGGTTCAGGTGTATAATTTGTTAAGATTTTGTATAAATTGATTGAAATATGTTGATGATTGTAGAAGATGTCTCTGCTACCCATGCGAAGCCGGGGCGGGTTGCTAGTAATTAATAAAAATGACATTGCAATGGTGCGGTTGTTTCATATGTGATAATCTTATGTGTAAAGTGTAAAAAAAATTAAAAACCAAACTTACTTCCACACGCCACTAATTCTAAATACTGCGTGATTGCAAGATAAAGAATGATGGGTACCCAAAATATGGGCACTAGGTACCACGGAGTATAGGTTAAACTCTCCAGCAGAGGGCTAGCAAAAAGTCTGCACTTTCTGTAAATGGCTGCATTCACCCATTTATTGTAGTGAGGAGCTATAGCATTTATCTGGTTCAAGATTGGCTTTGACCAGTCCAATTTGTCCTGCATAAAGAAGGTTAAATTAACGAAAACTTCTTTGAGTGTATTAAAGTACTTATTAACTCAGAACTATCCTGGGCTCCTCAAATGCAGGAAATAAGTCGTAAGCTATTTGCTTCTGCGGGTTCTTTAAAACGATTGAGAAATTTTCTACCAACTGCCACCAAAACTGCCCTTGCAAATTCACTTCTCCTTCCAATTCTTGACTATGCGGATGCCAGCTATCCAGACCTCACCGAAAACCAACTAGATAAACTAGAGCGACTTCAAAACTTTTGTATTAGATTCATATTTGGACTGCGTAAATATGATCATGTCTCTGAATTCCGAAAAAAGCTCAAGTGGTTACCTATCCGCCTTCGCCGGAACGCTCATTTTCTCTCTTTGCTATACAGTATACTGTTCAACCCTCGTACACCTTCCTATTTAAAAGGACGATTTGAGTTCCTTCACGATACTCATACGAAGTTCTTACGATCATCAGAAAATTTGATATTAAAAGTGCCAGCGCATTCGACAACTTTCGTTGATAAATCATTTATGGTTCTGGCCGTCCGTTTGTGGAATGAACTACCGGTACAAATTCGGCAAGCTGAAACTCTCACAGCCTTTAAAAATTTGGTCAAACAACATTATCTGTCACTATAATAATATTATTCTATTCTTTACCAAAACTAAGATCTAAATTGCTGTCTATAATACTACATTATCTCCACTAAGTAACTGTATATGTGTATGTGTATGTATATAAGTATTTATCAATTTTTAGAATAGTACGCCATCAACTACTATGTATTTATTAAATAATTTTGATATTATCTCCATCCTAAGGTTGTCTGGTAGAGATCGCTTTTAGCGATAAGACCGCCCATTGTACTCTGGTTTGTAAGATAATAATTTTTTTTCAACTGTTTTTATTAATGGTGTACAATAAAGAATATTCTATCTATCTATCTATCTAAAGTGACCCAAAGTTGGTTATAAAATACTTTCAACTGAAGGAAAAACTATTATAAAACCACTCAGTAGACTACTGATGTGAATCTACTCCTAATCCTAACATAATCTACATTTTAATACTAAAACAAATTTTCTCAAATGAAAAAATCGACTTAAATATTTGATAAACTCAATAATGTACTTAAGCGAACCTTTTAAAAATAAAAATGATTACTTTTAGATGTTATTTTAGATTAATAATTAGTGCTGTGATATAATATAGTTTCCATAAACGGTGATAACAAGACTGTCAATATTCGTAACGACAATCCGAAGACTGTCCAACTTTTGAGAAAACTACGCAGTCCCTTTACGTCTCATCACAATAATGATATCACGAAATAGACCTAACAAAGTCCTGAATGGCTTATATTACTGTACTAAGAAAACAATGATTCAAGATCATGCGATGCCTTAATAAGTATAATAATTCTCCTCCAAGATCCTGGCTCCAAGATCTTAATTACGAGGATACCAAAAATTTACTAATATCCAATTTAACATAGCGTGACATATTGCAAAATGGGGTGGAGACCTGGTATCCTGAAATACAGGCCTTGAGCCTAGCTTAGGTATCAGTCTCCCCACAATATCTAAGCTATTGAATTATGTGTAACCTAGATGTAAATCATATCATGTTTATATTGTGGTGAGAAATAAATATGTTCTATTATCATTATTAAAATCGAATTATTAAATAAAAGTATTTGATTTTGCTACGCTACATTAATAGCTTGCTAGGTATATTAACTCAGCCCTGTGCTCGCTGGCAAAAGTTCTGGCGCATTAACTGTATTGTGTTATACATCACAGCTATTTCAGCTCCCCGAAATAACATCCTTCGTTATGTTGAGTATAAGTCGCAGTCAGAACAAAAGAAACTGTCGCAACTGCTGATGACGCTCTCATACCGTACACGGTATATATTCGGGGAAGGATAACTCAACACTTACGAGTACACTAAATTATATCAATGAATATGACATCACGGTATAAGGTTATGGGCTGTTGGTATATTACTTAAATTATACATAGATTAATTACTTAGATTATTCAATTTCAAAATACTGTCTTAATCTTGCGGGTAATATGTATATTTACATGTTTTGTAATTACGGTATTCTACGTAAACACAGGTATTTTACGAATTCTTGTTGAAGACATTTCCAGTGCTAAAATTACCAAGTAACGATTTGCTGTTACTAAACAGTAATGGCCTTACACTATCCTACAAATCATGTTAAATAAACATATTAATCACAATCACCTTTGTAATTATCATATAATAAACATTACTGCTAGGCAATACATACTACAAGTTTTTCACCACATGACAAAAACATAAAAGGGTTGTCATGTTGTTGCTGTTATTGTACACAATGATGAATAGGAACCAAGTATAAGAACTATAAAAATCTACTTCTACATACGCACATACATACATATCTCCTTAAATATTCACACGTCTATCAGTGAAAGGGTAAGCAGAGGTTTATTAAACACTCACATTTTGCTAACTAAAATGTTGTCCCACTCACGCAACAGGGGGTAAGTCTTTTGCTGTCAACTGGACATTTTGGGAATTAAATATGGGAAGATTGGGACTATATTGTAAGGGAATGTAGTTAAGAAGGAAAGACAATGGAAGGGAAGGGATGTTGCTTATACAGATGGATTGGGGACTGCAAGCAATAGCTGTAAGTGAATCAAAAATAAATAAGGTTGCTAGAATTTACCACACAATTTGAAAATGAACGACTCTATTTGAATTTATGGCAATGTCTCCAACCGCACCTTGAACACTTGTAGTGTACCTTTATCGTGTTGTAAACCCATGTTATCTTAACACGTTTACGAACGGAATACCTAATTATATGTCGTAAATTTTAACATAATGTAAGATTACGCAAAAACGGTGAACATAATTCGACTAGGCCTATTTTACGAAACCCTACGCTCCACTTGTCCTCAAAATGCTAGGATTATCAATTTATCATACATTTTTATATTGACAAGTATTTGCTTCACCTCGCTTATTTCAATCTTATAATTTACAAACTGCAACCCTATCTAATGAAGATAGTATGCGCGTATGTAAATTTTAAATATATATTTTAATGTCGCGTAGCGAGAGTATTTAGATAGTGAAAGTTTCGAAGTTATACTCTTTTGGGGCAGCAGTAACAGCAGATCAGATTTCTGCTTGATTTAAACCAGCAAAAGCGTGTTTTGTTGATAGTCGACCACAGCTTCAAATAAGTTCATGCTGATAACTGTAAGCTGTAAAAACGTATGGTTTTTTATACTGAAGGAAGAAAAAAAAATGCTTAGTAAAGTTGTAAGAACTATTTAGTAGGTAATTAAGAAAAGGCAAGCACCGGCCATATAACTGCTATCTTGCTATATATCGGATTGCCAAACGGAATACTATAATGATTCTCTATTTTACTTGGTTGATATCATCGGCCATTTTGTGTGTATGTAATTTCCAGCAAAATAAATATGAAGTATGACGTTGTTTAATAATACGAATGTTTCGCTTAGTTACATGTAATAATCAGATACACAATTAAATATTACATGATTACAAATATATAAAATGGCGCCGATGAGTTTTCGATGTCTCTATCAGTTTTGCAATACCAAAACTGACCTGTTTATCAGATGACATCTTTGCAACTTCATCCGGCATAGAGCGGCTCCAAAGAAAAAAAAAACAATCATAATATAAAAAGTTTGCAATGCTAATTCAACCATAAACAAAACATTAAACACGATATCCAGACTCAACCACCTCGAAAAGCACGCGTCGTCATATATAACCTAAGTTTTAAACTTTCGCGTTCCATGATATAATGATGTATTTAAACGGGAATTAACGCGATTATGAAAAGGTATTACATACCTCTGAATTGCCTGACGTTTCGATCAGGTTGCACTGGCCGTGGTCACAACAAAATAGGGACACATAGGTTTGCTTACAGAATAGGGACACTGTTAGTATAGTATGTGACGGTTGTAAAGGTTTCTCTTTATTAAATACGGGATTTGCCAATTCTCTTCGATGATTTTTTTTTCTAAAACGTTCCATCAAACTTGCGGTTATAGGCTACATTTGAAGCCGTAAAACATCACCAAACTTTGATTAGATATAATATATATAATCAAAGCGCGTGAAAATCCATTTTTAGTGAGATACCATACTTATATTTTGCAGTTCATAATTTGAATTTAAAAATTAATTTTTTTTATCGTAAATGATCTTATTTTAAAAATAAAATATAATGTGCCAGTGTTCCATGCATAAAAACTCTTTTTTGCAAAATTTTCTTAGTGACCTGGTACCTAAGTACCTATATTTCTTACAAATTTAATTGACAAGTTTTCCTATCCTAAACAATAAATTGTATAATGGGAGTAACTTCTTCTATTTGGTGCATTTATATAAAAGCTTGTTTCCAACAATTTTTGTTTACATTTAATTTATTACAAATGGGTTTAAATATCATAATCTATTTAATATTAGGTGTGGAGAATTCTTTGTACGCATTTTTTAAGCAAACGCGCACGGACAAATGTGTGAAATTTACAATACTTAAAGTTTGTATGTAAAAGTGCAGAAATCTAAAAAATTTCAACAATATGGAAATACGGCTACAGGAAGTTGTGAAAGGTATATATTTTGACCTGTCATGGTACAAAAGTCTATACAATGACAGTTCAAGTTATACAATGAATGAATGAATGGTCAATGAAATAAAACAAGACATTCAAAACCAACATTTGATTCAAGCCACGGGATCTCTAGTCTTTATATTACTTATATATAACTACTAATAGGTACGTTAAGATAATTCTTGGTACGCATTTTACGCAGGAACGTAAAAATTGTGTCACAAGTTCACAACTTCAATAATTCCTATTTTAACCGACGAAAAGACGGAGGAGATTCTCAATTCAACCAGCATTTTTTTTTATGTATGACTGAAATATACTATATGACTGGAAAATACCTGGAAATTCAAACGGTCATAACTTTTGGTCAACTTTGGTCAACGAATAGTTTTATTTCAAAAATTCTTATTGTATCAGATTCATGGCCTTTCAGTGATTTAAGTGAGCGTTCCTTTTTCAAATACACCCTTTATTAATATTTAGAAAAAAAAATATTTTGTGTAGCTGAACGTTTTATGAAGTTTAGTTGATTTAAACAATTACATTAGTAATACTTTTTAAGAATCTGTACCCGAAGGGTAACTAACGGGACCCTATTACTAAGCATCCGCTATCCGTCCGTCTGTCTATCAGCGGGCTGTATCTCATAATCTATAATAGGTAGACAGTTGAAATTTTCACAGAATGTGTATTTCTGTTGCCGCTATAACAACAAATAATAAAAATAAAATTAAAATTAAAGGGGGCTCCCCTAGTACATAGTATTAAATCTTGTACGTTGGTGCGGAACCCTTCATGCGCGATTCCGACTCGCACATGCCCGTTTTTTATAAATATGTAGCATCCATTATTTTGTGTCCGAATTCAAATAATTTTAATAGAATATGTAATAATACTTATGAAAATAGGTATGAAAAGGAAATTTTGGATGAAATTAAAATATAAAAATACTACATTTATGCTGATAAGCGAAGGAAGGAGTGGTAAAGCTTCTCAAGACGCGAGTGAGACTTCTAGTTTGTGGGTGTCTATATAACTACTTTAGTGAGCAAGAATTTACTTATGTAGTTATATAAAAAGACACTAAAATAACTTCACTGTAAGGAATCGTTTAAGGATTAATAGTTTAAATTATCAAATATTTTTATCTTATCACATGACACACACATACAAACAAAAGTATTTTGAAGGGAACAGATTTTTCACATGAACTTTAATGGTCCTACAAATGTTCACTTGAGCATTTATTAAATAAAATATGATTTAATATTTAGATTTAAAAATTAGTATAAAATATGATACTTAAAAATAACTATTCAAAAAAAGAAAACTAAATAACACTACCCTATCGTGTTATTATCGTGGCCTTACACCACTGAACGAATATTTAAAAACCACACGTACCTCCAATTCTTCTGAAAACTTAATTTCCTCTAAATCTTTAGAGCTTTCTTCGCTTGTGACTATTCGCCCGTTCGTACTCAGTTCACCGGTCAAATTTTCGTCTTTTAAATCATCACAACCAAGTTTGAAATCCTTCAGCATATGATAAGCACTATTGCTGTGTCCATATTTCTCCATTACCCGTGTTATTGACTTTCCTTTATACCATTTTAAAGTATTTATACCCCCTGGGTGGTCAAGTAAAAATTTTTTGATGTCATAAATGTCACCGTTAAATTTGACGGCGAATAAGTCGCGGGAAGTCATTAGGTCAAAGCAGAGGCAACCGTGTATTTGAACGTATTTGAACCGACTAAATACTAAATACTTTTATTAAGCGATATTCGACACCATGTGATAAGAACATGTCGATAACTTCGCATTTTATTTTATAATCTATTACTTGTATGAATTGCTATAGATGTAATGTTGCAAAAGAGCTCAAAGGTGTCACAAATGCAATTAAATTAGATAACAAACACGGCATATAGTTATTATATATAGTATACATATATAGTATTATATATGTTGTAATATATATTTTTAAAAATATCTCTCTCTTTAGAAGTATAATCTTGAATCTTAAAATATTAAAAAGAAATCTCGGGGAAATTTTAAAAATAAAAACCTATATGAACTTCGTAGAATTACTCCACATCACTATCAAATGGCACTCTCAACAACTGCCACTACGCCCACACTGAATGGCAAAGGTCTCTTTAAACCAGGAAAAGATCAGCCTCGACAAATAATGCATGGATTTAACGTTTTACCAATTCTTTAAAACTATATACTGGGCACTCGGACTCCATGTGTGCAATTTTAGTAGTTTTAGGTTAATGCCGAACGGCTCAAATATGTTATCATCTATAGCTTACATAATATATGTATTTGTCATACGTACCAAGGGGCAGAGTTGGTTCTTTTCTTTTATTGGCTCACCAACAATTGTTTACAGTCATGTGGACACATAGGATACAGTGATATAGATATCATAGCCTTGGTAACAATCACTAACAGGTAAGCACCACATGCACTTTTATTATATTCTGTTAAGTAGTTTCAAAAATAGTGAAAATAATAATTACTTATGTATAATAAAATCAAATTAAATTAAATCAGTTCAAATAAAATTAAATCAAATCCAATTTATTATTTAACAAGTTTGGAAGAGTTACAGCTCAAATATCATTGTAGTAAACTATATAATTATGTGTCAGCCAACGATAAGTCTCCACTTCAGACACACAGGGTGAATACCCTGTGTAAGCAATGGATATTGCTTACGATTTCTTAATTACAGAATATAAATTTAATCTAACGAAAAAATAAAACAGTTAAATAACAAACTTACAAAAAGTTACTTAAAAAAATACACATTAAACATTACCAAAAAAGGCCTGACTAAGACAACTTTTGACTGAGGTCAATTTGGAATCAAATCAATTCAGTTATATAAAATGAAACTATATCAAATGATTAATAAATATAATTATTACATAAAATTATTTAGAATCCATAAGACTAAATCAAATCGAATTAAATCTAAAATTAATCACATCCAAGACTATGTGTGATTTTGCGGAACTTGTTAAGCATGAATATCGACCATGAAGCCATTTTGAAGTGAGTAAGTCTTGTTTCATAGGACTTTTTTTTACTTAAACCGGAGAAAAATGAAAAGTGGCAACGAAAACACTTCTGTATTATTTCAAGTCGCAGCTTGTGTGTAGCATAATGTTGTCTCCAGACGGTGCTACAGTTCTCCAAAATACTCTGGACAAGGCAGTTATACAAAAGTACTTTAGTTTTACTGCACCGGAAACCAACTACGTTTCTTAGGACAAAGCCCAGCATTCTTGAAGATTTTTTATAACAGACCCAATTTGGGATATGAATGTCAACTTTCGATTAAATAAAACTCCCAGGTCTCTGATTTGGTCCTTCTTTTAAATAATATGGGAGCCTATGAGATATGCTGATGGTAGTTGATTACATTTCTTCGAGACTTAAATGATAGCACTTATTGATGTTCAAGCTCATATCGTTATCCTTGCCCCATTTAAGTAACATATCTAAATCCTTCTAAAATAGTGCTTCATCATCGTAAGTTTTAACTACTCGACAAAATGTAATATTTAATCATTGAAAATTGCGACGCTTTTGTGATCTGGCGCAACACACCCCGCAGTGCTTGTAACATCAGATACCAAAAGCCCAGCATCTGATATCTTGCAAACTTTTCATTTGTTAATCATAACCCAGCACAAAGGTGGACGCTGTCGGTGACAACAGTCATCATGAGTCTAGCTGTTTGTCGGAGTATATAATATTAAGTAGAGCTGTGTTTCTACAGCACGATACGACATGGTGGCCGATCCTATCGACAGCTTTTCCAGAACAACACTGATTCGAGACTACAGATACTCCTAGGCCACAGTATGTCATGGTTTTATAGCACTTCGAGCGTATATGCAACATCTAGGAACGGGAATTACCGCGATTATTTTAGTAGATATTATATACCCAAAACGTTGCTGTTATTCCGGTAAATCCCTTCTAACATAACATTATACAATATATAATATTTCCTGTGTTCCTGAAGAACACTATGATTGCTTGACTATGCAAAGGGTGATTATATCAAACGAGTTTCCAACAAAAAAGAATTTCCTTAGTAGGAAATTTAACCGTAAATCAGAGTTTAATCCGCACAGTGGTAATGAAACTTCACTTGGAAAGAATGTGAAAGGTTGATATTTTCAAATGAGTAGGAAAAAATCACATAAAAGAGGTTATAATCTTTTTAATTTGATTCATAAATTTAAGCTTGTTAGAAAAGACATTAAACGTACTAAAACTTAATTTAAAGCTCCGTAAAAGCCTTTACTATAAAGCTTCGTAAATGGTGCTTCATAATGAGTTTCAGAAGTAGATTGAATTTTAAATATAGATTAAGTACCTATTAAAAAGAATCGACGATACTTTACTACTGAAATTATGAGCATAGTTATTAGAACTAATGTATACTCGAAATAGTTAGCGTATTATCGGGTAATAGGCAATTAAAAACAAACGATAGGAGTCGTTGTATTTACAAAATATATCTGTGTGGAGTTATTATTATTATTAACGCATAACGCTTTATTAGGGCGCGTTCATTCACCGAAAGTAGCACGCACTAACCGCGCTGGCTTGAATTTATTTAAAATTACTCTCATTATTTTACAAATCACTCAAAAATTGTGACCTTATTCTTGCGCGCTGACCACGTTAGTTTTTTTTTATGTTATCGGGGCAAACGAGCAGACGGGTCACCTGATGTAAATGACTACGGAAGCCCATGGGCAACTGCAACTCTCTTGAGTCACAAGGCCGTTGCAGCCCTTTAAGGTGGGAGTTAGGAGAAGAGAGGAGAGATGGGGAGGGCGGGAATAGGGGAGAGGAGGAAGGGTTAGGGCCTCCGGTAACCTCACTCGGCGAAAAGCAATGTAAGCATTGCTTCACTGCCGGTTTTCTGTGAGGCCGTGGTATCACTCCTGTCGATACGTGCTGAAGCATGGCACTCCCACTAGAAATTATCCCACGGATTAAGACTCCTAGTAGACTCAAAATCTGATGTTGTGAATATTTAGTACAAGTTTTCAAATACAAAATCCATTTTAAATTTGGAAAATAACTTTTTTTTTAAACAGACATACAACTTTTTACATGTCCTTCAATACCTTTTGATTTTTAAGTAATTTTTTTAGATATTTTAATTAATTGGTCAAAGTGGTATATGCATATAATATATTATTTCAACAAGATTTAGGTAGTATAAGCTGTATTTAATTATTGTCATAATATATAAAATATCAACATGAAGGTTTCAAAATTATAACACCTAATAGAAATTGTCCTTCTATCCTTGCCTACAAAAAGGAGAGTTTTAACTATTACTATTATGAATATACATTTTAAAGGCTCTTTTTAAACTATTCATAACAACAAAGAAATAATCAAAACATTAAGAGTGTTTATTCTTTCTGAACGTTACCTCGAATTCGGATCAAACATTCTTGTGTCTCGAGGCTCTTGACTTTATTATTGTTTAAGTGCTTAGTGCCACCTCGACCATTTCTGGTCTTTTGTAGCGCACGCTCTTAACTTACCAACAGACGTATTTCTGAAGGAACAAGACGTTTGCAAGTTTTCGTTCATTTATGAAAATGTTCTCCAGGCTGTGCATCCTTATCCGACTGAAATTTAGCGTACATTCTGATATTATTATGTATATACTTACTATCCCTCTTACTTTCTTACTTACTATCTTTATTTCTACTTATAAAAGTAACAGGCTAGCGTCATCGCCTGCTCCTTTTATCCTGCTTACAGATATAAACTGACTTTTATACATCAAACTAACTCAATCACTTTCCATAAATCCACTGAACCAATGTAATTTTTTATCCTAAACGTGTCCAGAGAAAAATTATGTTTTATTTCTATTGCTACGCATCTCAAATTGTTCCCACCCCCTTTGCAGGAAATGACAGTGATTTGTGGCGATTGTGTCGACAATAACTAGGGCCGGGCCGGTAAATTAACAATTTACGAATTATTCGGTTTTGAAAATCGTTTACTACCTAAACAGAACTTGGTGACCAAAAACTTTTAATTACAGAATTACATTTTTCTTACTTTTTTAAATTTCAACAATTTTAGGAATTAGCAATCATTTTGAGAAGACATGTAATAATGTAAATGTAATGTTTAACGATATTATTTCTCAGAGGAGGTTCTAGAAAACAGAATCTAAACAAACACTAAAACCTTGGCACAGAATATATAAATAACCTCGGAAAAAACACCCTCACCCGTAACTACGGTTAATGTAGTTACCACATCTTTGTTGGGACAACATACACTGCATTGACGATTTTCAAAGCAATAAGTGCAATGTAATGGCTAAGACGTCGGACTTGTAATATCGGTCATAACCGCAACAATTTGTGTTGTGGTTATGACCAACTAAGGTCACTACCGACGTACTCCTGATAAAATCATTTTGCTTACCTGGAGGGCTTAACAAGAATCTAATAACTTTAAACGACCAATTGTTGTATGTAAATAAATATATTTCGTGTATCGCGGAGACGGCTCTAACGATTTGAATCAAGTAATTGGATAAGGTTTTGCGTTTTATGTTTATTAGATTATTATACAAAAAAAATGCAGCGCGAAGCTCCATCGCTAGTATTAGTAATATGTGACCCATGTCATTATTAGTCTTTAAAATAGATTATAGTTTAAAAAAAATAAAAAAAAACTTGCTTTAATAGCGAGCCAAATGAAAATGTAAAAAAAAGTTCCACTACCCTCCTCCTGGCTCTATCATCAGACCATCGTTACCAAACCCAATCTGTTGGACTCGTCAAAACGAATCATATCAGATCAAACTCGAAAGGTTTCCTAGTAGCCACTGAACAGTTCCACTATCCAACTTCTGGTTCCGTCATCAGATCAGTTCCAAGATGCAAAATTATAGTATTGTCATCTGAACTACATACAAAGTTTCATTTCGATACGACACTTGGAAGTAGGTTAAAATTTACTTCCAAAATTTGTTTACGTAGTTCGTTTTGTGAAGCATATAAAAGCGTGTTGAAATCATAAACTTAGTAGTAGTACGTTAGTATATTAAGTTTATGGTTGAAATATACACACATGGAGATATTTAGAGGAACGCAAAAAAAAAAATCGATTGTGTTTAACATGTTCTCCTTACGCACTAGCCATCAGCATTATGTAACTTGAAAAAAGAAGATTTTAATCGTTTTTTTATTTCAGTTTCATTTGCTTTTTTCAGTGAATTTTAAGTTTATTTATTTAAAAAAGTTAATTTAACTAAGTGTACTTTTATAAAAGCATAATAAACATAAACAAAGTTTTTTTTGGTAATCTAACCTTTTTTTTTGCGTTCTTCTAAATATATCCCTGTGTGTATTTTTCTCAAACATACAATCCCTACTTGTAGTTTTCTTTTTTGACAGACTGTCTTCTAACCACATAACAGTATCAGTAAGCGAGTGCAGTCATAGTAAATTCTGTAGTTTGAGTAACACTGTTAAATAGGTATATGGCGCTTGTATTATGCCTATGAAGCGGGATTTGCATCGAGTCAGTAACCCGTAACCGCTGCCGCTGCGCACAGGAAATGCAGACATTAATCACAAATACTGTATGGAATGTGGAAAGTAATTTTAGTGAATTACGCTCCACATTCTAACAAACGATATTAAACCTACATTCCATACTATAAGATAACAAATAAGTACATTACTAAAATAACGACGAATAAATAGCATTTTATTGCTTCCGATTAAAATAATGTCAGTTGTTAGCATAAAATAATATAAAAAAGCACTTGTGTTTTAGTATCACATAAATTTTATAATTATTTTTTCTATTTATTGTTAAATGGAATGTCACCATAGTCGAATTTGTTGCAAATGTTTATTGAGACCTATGAAAGAAAATCCAGATTTTGAATACTGTCTAGTGTGAAGATTTGTTTAATTAATTTGTATTTATTTTTAAAAAAATCTAAACAAAGTGGCAATTTTATAGGAACTATTGTAAGCTAGAAGCTAAGGTGACTTAGATTTTAGCTTCAAAGATGTCCTTTCAACAAAAATTTTATATAAT
The DNA here is from genome assembly GCA_963859945.1 of Euplagia quadripunctaria. Taxonomy (NCBI): domain Eukaryota; kingdom Metazoa; phylum Arthropoda; class Insecta; order Lepidoptera; family Erebidae; genus Euplagia; species Euplagia quadripunctaria. The sequence continues at coordinate 12,718,057 of OY982569.1, forward strand.
CCGTCTACATCAAATATCCTATTTTCATAGTGATTGTGACTTGACCGTCTTCTCAATAATTGCATTCGATTCGTTTTCAATTTACGGAAACATGATCACGTGTCCCAGCACCGCTTTAACTTAAAGTGGCTGCCAAATTGCCAACGTAGACAGACACGAGCATTAACCACTTTATATTCTATACTCTTCTCTCCAAATCCTGCTTTCTGCCTAACTTCTCAATTTCAATATTTAGGTGCAAATCATACTGTAAATCTTAGATCTTCACACAACCGGCTTCTCCATTGTCCCACTCATCGCTCCGACTTCGTACATTCTACCTTCTTCGTTCAATCTGTCCTGTTATGGAACGCGCTCCCTCTCGAGATCAGTATGGCAAAAACTCGGCTTACTTTCCAAATACATGTTGCGGAGACATGCTTTGTCAGATTCTTTTTAATTTTAGACTCTCCTTCACGAGTTTATATTATATACTATATGTGTATAAAAATATATATCACTACATATTATAAAACAAAATCCCCCGCCGCGTCTGTCTGTCTGTCTCCTGCGGTTTTCACTAATAGACAGAGTGATTCATGAGGAAGGTTTAGGTGTATAATTTGTACCCGTGCTAAGCCGGGGCGGGTTGCTAGTATATTTATATATTATGTCATATTTGTAATAGTTTCATTATCACTTATTATATATATGTAGTTATGTACATGTGTATGTATTATATTAGCATGTAGATAGTAAAGTACTGTGGGTACTAAAATAATAATTTATCGAACTTAAAATAAATATGTCTTAATCTCTGTGCATCTACCTTGTTTTGTCTCTGCATCGCCCAAAGTCGACTGGGAGAAAATGCCTAGGGCATTAAGGCCACCTTTGACACATTTTGTACATAAAGTATAAATTAAAAAGTAAAAAAACTGATGTATCTCAAAAAGTAATAAGTACATTTATCACAGTAAAAAGAAAGTAATTTTAGGTTTTTAATAAGTAGGTAAGAAAGTAGGTCTTGATTCCAGTGTTCCAGTTCCACTGTTACGCTCTTTATATAATAAAGTAGGCATATCATATAGTTTATTGTTAAATATGTTATGTATGTGCCTTTTATGTTCAAGTTGAAGTTTATTTAACAATGTAGAAGACTTATTATAATATTTTTATAAAATAACAGTATACATTTTCCTTAACTTATGTTATTGGCATCCGTTGCGAAGTTTTTAAAACCCAAGCAATTTTATAGATTAAGATTTCAACTGCCGCTCCTTTGAATTTAGGGTGTGAGAGTGCAAAAATATCAATGTCTACGAAGTGTGTTAAATGTTTCACATACGCATAAAGCGGGGCAATGTAACGCGAATTTTAAAAATCGCGCTATATTGAATCCACGCTCAGCGAGGTCGTTTAAAGCGGGGTATTCCTGTAGTTTAAATTGAATATATTGTTTATTTAGTGTAGTTTGTAGTTTTAGCAATTGTGTGAATAACAAAGATCGAACTGATCGTTTTAAGTCTATTTACTTAGGTCTTCATGTCTCTAAGTTAGCAGTTTCCCTAATTTCTAAGCTTTAAAGATAAATTATCTAAATAACACGAACACATTGAAAGATATTTATAGAATGTAAATGTAGTCACAAGTCAGACTAGTGATTCTATTTTTTTAAAGCTGACGCGCAATAAACTGCTATGGAAAAGTAATTTTATTACAGCATCTGCTACTTTATACTGCTATTCATCTCCAAGCGCACTTGGTGCATACTGATCGTATTATCTTACGTAATAACACAGTTGTGTATCCTTCATTTATGTTTGTTAGAAAATATTTACTTGAAAAATGTTTTCGTGTTTAAGCCTGTCATGTTGTAACTGTTTCCAAAAAAAAACAATTTGTATAAATGGAACACGGCAGGCGTAAAATCCATTTCAAACTCACGTGTCATACCTATAAACTAGCTTCCTGCTAAATTTCAGGTCTCTTACTACAAAAAAATAAGGACTTTCATATAAACATCTGAGGGCCCTTAGTTAAGCTTACGTGTACTACCTATAAACTACCTACCTGCAAGATTTCGTGATTAGTTAGTAGATGATTGAGTGAAATCCTTAAGCTTTTATCTATTTAGATATAACTTATTGGTAAGAAGTCAACTTGAATGTAATGTAATCTAGTATCTCAATAAAATTAAATACAGGCTCATGTTAGAGAGAGTGGGTACAAAAGGAAATTAGATTTATTTATAGAGTACACCCATTTTACCCATTGATGTGATTAATGTGCGCAAATCTATTTATTTAAGAAATGGTCGGGTATATCGAACTCGGTGTCATAAGAAACATTACGTACTTATATAAAGTGGTTATAAGTAAAATGAATATTAGCCAGATTGTAGACTTGTTAGGTTTGTATGTACCTGATAGGTATGTGGGGCGACGCCGGTAACCGTCCTTGCTTGTCGAGCCACTCGGGCAAACCAACCTCTTAACAGAGCCACCACTGACGAGCATGATTCACAATCTAAACCATATAGCGGAGGTAAAAGACAAGAAATTCACTAGGATAATGGGAAATTATCTATAATATAAAAATAAATCACTGAATGTGTTGCTAAGCGCAAATCTAGAGTTCAGCTGAACCGATTTCGCTAATTCTTTTTTTAGAATATTCCTTGAAGTACGAAGATGGTTCTTACGCAGAAAAAATTAAAAAATTGCCTGAAGAAGTCTAAAAACAACACTTTTCTATACTCCCATACAAACGATTCGTAATAATACTTAAAAGTCAATTTGAACTTTAATACCATACCATAAAGTTCAAGTGTTAGTGGCGAGGTTCCGGGAAGGCAAAACAGTTGAGTTAGTATCGTATTTGAAAGGAAAGTATAAAGGAGAAGACGTTTTGATACCCCGCATCTCAATGATTCCGACTGACGTACCATTCGAGTTGAGTTGAGTTGAGAGAGCTTGCTTTCACTATGACTATAAACAAATCCCAGGGGCAGTCATTAAGTGTTTGTGGTATTAATCTAGAAAACCCATATTTCTCGCATGGTCAATTGTGTGTTGCCTGTACCCGTGTTGGAAAACCATTCGCTCTGTTTGTAACTGTGTTGACTATTAAAAGAATTTTAGGTGTTTTATAACTTTTATTTTTTGACATAATGTAATTGTTGACTTATTAACTTTCTTTTTCTTTTTTTATCTTACTAGCTGACCCGGCGGCGTCCCGAATAGCAGAATAAGTATTAAAAAACTAAAAAAATATAAAATCTACTGTTAGGCGGTACGAAGTTCGCCGGGTCAGCTAGTAGACAATAAATATACTATGCTTTATATTTAAGATAATATAATATTAAGTAAGGTATTAGTACTATTAGATTGCTATACTATTGAAATTGTATCACTACATATTATAAAACAAAGTCCCCCGCCGTTCTGTCTGTCTGTCTGTTCGCGATAAACTGAAAACTACTGAACGGATTTTCATGCGGTTTTCACTAATAGACAGAGTGATTCATGAGGAAGGTTTAGGTGTATAATTTGTACCCGTGCAAAGCCGGTACGGGTTGCTAGTTGTGAATTAAAAAAATTAAAAAACCCCAGACCAACCACTCTGCTGGCATTCTTTTAAATTTGTGAAACAGAAGCATATGGTAATACACTATTATACTCTTGCCATTGTTTCGTTATCATGAAATATATAAAGAAAAATACATAATACTTATATATATTTCAAGAAATACAAATAACCTTTAAGTCCACAGAAACCGTTCAAAGTTCCTTTTGACACATTAATGTTCATTTCTCTCTTATAAAAATATACTTAGATTCATTTCACATAAGGCTGTGGCTATAACTTTGTATTACGCTGTGACGTGTGAGGATTAAACTGTGACAAGTTTAGGCTGGGTCGTAATAGAATTCATTTTCCCTAAAGGATTACCGAATTCAATAACCACAGCCGCAGATTTCAAGATATGACCGGAAGTAAGAGTTTTGTTGTTGGGATGTCGGTTCACCGGAGCTAACCTTTTTTTTCTTGTTACAACTTCCAAATTCCACCCTATCGATTTCACAGTTAAGTGGTAACATTGGAGTCAAACCGACTATAGCATTAAACTTTCTCCGAAATTAGACCTTTTAACAGGTACAACGGTTTGCCTGTGACGCTGTGACTAACCCTGCTGCTGAAACTAGTCACTATTTTTGGCTCTTAGCGGGCTACCTTGATTTGTTGATTAGGTAACTGGTTACCCTTTCCGCCACCACAAGGGTCTCTATGTAGATTTTTGTAGGGGTTTTGTTATTCTCAGCCTCGAAGAATCCGTTCCCGTCTATTGCGAGTAAAATTTACGGTTTTTGCCGATCGCCAGTTGATGCCAAACCACATTTATCACTCTAAAAGAAATTAAAAACAGCGGACCCATCTCTTTTCTCCGTTTCACAATTTTATTCTCTGCTATTCAGAGGAGTGGACTAAAACTTGAACTATTCCTGCCTCAGCAGGACATTAGCAAGAAGCAGCAATTACTCCTCCCAAGAAAAGGAAACGTTCAACTAAATCTCCAACTAGTATTATATTTGTTCAAAGGAGAGTTTCTTGCCAATTTCATTAGAGTTAGACGCTTGCCGGGACACAACATCGACTAACACAAAAACTACCAACGTTGTCATAGCTTTTAAATTATTTAGAACTAGTTGGAATCTTGATAGTCATTCTTAACTTATTAGCCTTACCATTATTTGATATAGATTAATTTATTTAGATAGGTTGGTACTCTCTATTGCACACCAAAAAAGTATTATACAATCTAGAAAATGAATATAAAGTAACAGTACAATGGAGGGTCTTATCGCAGCCTGCGATCTCTTACAGACAACCTTAGGATGGACTTTACTGAATGGAAGTAGGTAACTCGCGGTGCACAACAATCAAATATAATAAGAAAAATATACAATTTATAAATAACAGTCTATTTAAGTCTACTAATTTTGTATTATTATCTAAATAATACATACATATACATAAAGAAATATACATACACACATATGTTCATAAACTACACATACATTTAATTATATTATATGGATTACAATAAGTAGCTTCCTAAAAGTACAATTCCTATTTCCAATACTTGAGTATAACATATAAAAGAGCAGATCCTCTAAATTTGATACTTTGATGTCGGACACTATCGTGATATTTATTAGTATGTGATCAAATTACGCAGAAGGCCGGACAGGTAGTTACTGATATTGCTGTCAGATTAATTCGCAGAGAAAGCCAATATTACTTGATAAAATTCGTATTATTATTACAAAGGAACTTAATACACTCCCTCATTGGGATTTCGTTAGATCCATCGTTTTTGATTTCGCATACAGTCCGTCCGTCACACGGTACATCAGTGTTTCCAATAAACAGGAAAGCAACAACCATTTCTTTTTATAAAAATATCGCCGTAGCAACGTTTAGCTTTTTAGGTAACAACGAATTTTAAAATTTGAGTACTCTACTCTAATGAAACATATTTTAGCAAAAATAATAAAAAAAGTAACACCTGAGTTTCGATTCGATCGACAATCAAACGAATCAAATAGTCAGTTTTTTGGCTACTGATAACACCATGCAACAAATTAAATACTTTTTATTTTCACCGGGGTTTACAGTATGTGATTATTATTCTTCACCTTAAAGCCAATTAAGATGTTTAAATGAAATTGTTCCATTACATCAGATTTAGTAGTAAAAAGCACTTATTGATTTTTATTAAAATTTGTACCAAGTGGTGATATTTTTCTTTATATATTTTTGTAATATAAACTTTTTTCTTCAGAGGGCAGAGGCTTTACAGTCTCACTTAGCGAAGGAAATTTTGTTTTGAGGAACGAAATTCCAAGTCCGACTCTTTGAATCACTTTCACAAAATTCTTTACAAAGTTAAGTTTCATGTGCAACTGGACGGTCTTTCTGCAACTGGAACATCTGGGGGCAGTAGCGCCAGACACAATCATTATGTGTCAGAATATTTCACCAAGTCTTTTTATTTTTTGAGAAATCCATGACAGTTGACAAACAAATAATTCATAGCAACCTTGTGAAAAGCTGCAATTTTTTATAGAATTTACAGAACACACTTTAGGAACCCATCAGCCTTTTTTTATTTGCAATCTTAAAATAATCTTCATGTGTCAAAAAAGGAGAAATTGGACTTTTTGACTTTTAGGAATAGATTGACTACAAATATAGCAAATAAGTTAGAGGAATTAACACAATTTTGCGGCATTTGATGGACTTATGAGTAATCTAAATGTTTTTACGACTTTTGTCACAGCAATTATATATTTTTATGACTAACCTGTGATTAGTCTCAAACAAGTTTTGCAGAATACGAAAAAGTAAGGTTTCCATTATCTGTCTTTTGGGATGTGATATCGAAACATTATTTTATTTCCGGATGTTTACTATGTATACTTAATTTGATTTACTATTCGGGGTATTGGTGATTTTTTTGTTGTTGCATTCCGTAATACCTTACAGAATATCATGCTCATCTCTAATCGCACATTTATTCCTTCATAGAATAAAACCTCTGTACGTCAAACTTTAAGGAACACGCCAAAAAACTTCAAGTTAAAGAGTTTTCGACTTATGAAGCGTTTTGACTTCCGCGGATTTTGTAAGGAAACATTCAACTTGTAGATGTTTAGTTTCATTGTAACTAATTTTAAGTTAGAGAGGTAATAAAAAATTTAGTTACAGAGATAATAAACATATTATTTCTCCAGTTAAAAGTTAAGTAACAAATGTACTACTATATAAAAAACAACAATCTAATCAAACACTCTCTTCCTTCCACTTCTAGTCCAGGATCAAACTAATTTAAGAGAATAAAATTTTCTTAGAAATAGTAGTTCTGAGGCGTTAAAAAATAATTTTAAAGATTTCCGGCCAAATTACACCTACAAAAATTTAATTGTATGAAAGTTGAAGATAATTAAATATGTACAACTTTTGGATCTACAAATTTCCAACAATCAATCAATCAGCCTATCATAGTCCACTGCTGGACATACGCCTGTCCCAATGTGGGGCGTCCTACCTTCCGTTTACCGATTCTCGGTCTCCACTCTAGGACCCGTCTGCTCCAACGGCCATCGGTCCTTCGGCATACGTGGCCAGCCCATTACCACTTCAGCATGCTCGGTAACTTTGGTTCTCTGTCGGATGATCTCATTACGAAATTTATCTTTCAAAGAGACTCCAAGCATAGCTCGCTCCATAGCCCGCTGCGTGACTTTTAATTTGTGGACTAGCCCCACCGTTAGTGTCCACGTCTCGGCGCCGTATGTCATAACAGGTAGGACGCACTGATCGAACACTTTTGTTTTCAGGCATTGCGGTAATGGCGAAGAGAAAACTCGACGTAGTTTGCCAAATGCCGCCCAACCTAACTGGATCCTTCTGGTGACTTCTTTCTCAAAGTTGTTTCTACCTAGCTAGATAACCTGCCCCAGATAGAAATATTCTTGAACAACTTCGAGCGTCGAACCTTCGATGTCAATCGGTCTGGGCATGACATGTTCATTGAACATAACCTTGGTTTTGTCCAAGTTCATACCAAGACCGACGCGTCGAGATGCTCCATTCAGGATGTGTAGCATCTCATCCAGCTGCTCCAGCGACTCTGCTAATAAGACGATGTCATCGGCAAACCGAAGGTGTGAGATGTGCGCACCGTTTATATTGATTCCCCGACCAGTCCAATCCAGTGTCTTGAAGACGTCCTCAAGCCATAGGTGAAAAGTTTAGGTGATAAAACATCCCCCTGCCTAACTCCACGCTGCAGGTTTATAGGCTTCGTCTTCTGGTCTTGGAGCTGGACGGTCATCGTGGCGGTATCACATAAGTATCTCAGCACCTCGGTATATCGCCAGTCGACACGACATCGTTGCAGAGCATTCAGAACTGCCCAGGTCTCGATGGAGTCGAAGGCTTTCTCGTAATCCACAAAAGCCATACACAGCGGCTGATTGTACTCCTCTGTCTTTTGTACTATTTGCCGAACAGTATGGATGTGGTCCACGGTGCCATAGCCTTTTCGAAACCCGCCTTGTTGTGGTGGCTGGAATTTGTCGAGCTTTCTCGCGAGACGGTTTGTAACGACTCTCGAGAACAACTTGTAGATATGACTCAGGAGTGAGATCGGTCTGTAGTTTTTCAACAAGGTCTTGTCACCTTTTTTGAAGAACAGCACCACCGCACTCCCACTCCATGCCCTAGGTGTTAAACCGTGTTGGATGACGGAGTTAAAGAGATTTGATTCGAGAATCTCGAACCTTGAGGTAATTGCTCTGCCATTATCTGTTTTGAGTTTCGTCAAATGGGGCCTCCCCAAATGCTGAGCGAACACTTTTGCACCCTGTTCCGCTCAATTGCATCCTCTACTGTGCGAGTGTTGAAGCGTCGGAGGTCGCGTCGTATCAGCTTTCTAACTTTTTGGTTTAATGCTCTCCTATCTGACGAAGACGGTTGAGTGGCTGTTAGTTCACGCCTTCTCCTCATAAGTTCGAGAGTCTCGGGAGAGAGTTTGGACTATTGCTGTTTGCGTTTTCAACAAAACGAAACAACTTTCGAGACACGTCCTGTAGCGTTTTGACAATTTTGTCGGTTTTCTCGTCAATGTTGCTACTGGTTTCCAACGTTACGAAACGATTTTGTAGTTCCAGTTGAAAATTTTCAGAACCTAGAGATACTTGGAGCGGGGTAGGTTGGAGAGTAGATATTATCCGGAATCGTTCAGCCTTTAGATTAATGTATAGAGTGCCTCGTACAAGTCGGTGATCACTACCGGTATTAAACCTATTGAGCACGGAGACATCTCTAAATATGTTTTTCCTGTCCGTAATGATGAAGTCTATCTCGTTCCTGGTCACGTTATCGGGGCTTCGTCAAGTCCACTTCCTGTGGGGCTTTTTCTTAAAGAAAGAATTCATTAGGAAGAGCCCCTGTGATTCTAGAAAGTTGACCAGCATTTGCCCCCTGTGATTTCTGCGCCGCACTCCATAGGGTCCGATTTTCGTTTCGCCGCTTTCTTGTACTCCCACTTTAGCATTGAAGTTCCCCATAACAACGCTGTATGTGGCCTTGGCGGTAACGTGTATTGCCTTGGCAATATCTTCGTACACGGCCTCGGCGGTTTCGTCAGAGTAAGTCGAGGTCGGCGCATATACCTGTATCACCTTCAGAAAATGCATGTTCGTGATTTTTAGTATAAGGTACGCTACCCGGGTCGAAATACTTCCACAACGCTACTAATGAGGTCCTTGTTGACCAAGAAACCGACACCGCTCTGGGAGAGCTGATCACCTTCTCTAAAGTAGAACAGGTTGCCTGACTCGAGGGTTATCGTGTCCTCCCCCTGTCTTCGGATTTCGGATAACCCCAATATGTGCCAGTTTATGCGGCCTAGTTCTACTTCGAGTTCACTAAGGTGTTGATCCAACCGTAGGGTGTTACAATTATGCGTGGCCAGTTGTAGTCGTTTGTGGTAGCCTCCCGTAGCCCGGAGATTCTTCGCGCCTCCTGTCCCGCCGTTACCACGACCGCTACCGTAATCGGGAATAGCGGGATTGCCGGGAACTGGGGGCCTTTTTTTGTGGCTTTTGTTCATTGGAAGGGGTTTTGGCCTACTATTACCACGTTGACCAGACGGGTTGGTAATGGGTTTTATTTCGAGTTTTCCTTCTCTTACAGTGATATTATCTGCCTAGTTGGTTCCCTTAGTCAGCTCCTACGACACCCTTGGGACGATAAGGGGTAGTGGTTTGTATTCTTAGCCGCCACTACACGGAGAGAAATTTCCAACATAACCTTAAATTTATGAAGAAAAACGCAAAAAAACTACTTATTTTGTTTTAATTTTTTTTCCGTAACAAAAACAGCCGTACTAGAAAATAAGTGATTTAGAAGATCTTGAAGACTTAGATGTACTATCTACGTTATCCAATTAATGCTGAAACTCAAGATCTAAATTATCAACAATCCGAAAATCTGCAAGATTTAGACGAAAAATATAAATTGTAATAAAGTAATTTATTATTAGAAATGTGGAAAGTTTTTTAATATTTTCATGACCGTTAATTTCTTTAATGTTAGATCTTTAATGTTAGATAGGAAAGATAGGAAATCGTAAAAATTATTATTCAGCCCTCAAAACGACGATGTCCCTAACTCTTCCGGGACTTTCGCCAAGTTCTCTTAATTTTTTTTCATTTACTTATAAGTTATACTTACGAATTTTTCCAACCAACCACATAGTGTTAAGATTTCCTCTTTAATTCGGGTTTTCAAAATCGGTTGGCCCTGGCCGTAGAGGCTTTAGGTTTCGAGTTATGGAGGTTTTGGGGCTTGAAGTTTTCGACTTATCGAGGTTCCACTTACAAAGGTTCTTTCTAATGAAAAAGTTTTTGAAAATAGCAACACATATGACTTCGCTTTTTTATAAGCTTTGCTTTAATAGGTAACAAACGAGTTCATTTAGATAACAGATGCTAAGCGGTTTTAACTTAAATAACCCACCCACAATCTCCACAAATACTCAATAGGAACTGTAAAATACGAGCTAGACTAACTTAACCGCCGTACAGATCGGACATTAGTATGCATTCGACACCACGAACATCTGCCTTTGGCCTGCACAGGTGCCAATACTACAGATGATGAATGAGTTTGATATTCCGAGAGCAAGATAGTGGCAACAAATGGATTGAATTATTGGGAAAATAATGAAATAATACCATATTTGAAATCACTTTATATGTATAGGTACATAGATACTGTTCTAGTTATAGCTTATTCAAACTAATGACAAAAATCTACTAAGGTTGTTGTTTACTTCTTTATGGTATTAAAGAACTAATAAGATAATAAGTAATAAGATACTTGGAAATTAACTATATCGAAAGTCTTATCCTATTTATCTCACTTTTGACAAATAATATCAACAAAAGATCTTCCTCTTCCTCATTCTGCGAGATTCTCCTCGCACAAGATCACAGTGGGAGAGTCATGCTTCGGCACGTATGAGCCGGCTCGACCGGAGTGAGTGTAGGGGAAGAGTCGAATAATGGGCGAGGAAGGGAGAGAGGCGGAGGGAAGGGTTAGGGCCTCCGGTAACCTCACTTATTTGGCGAAAAGCAAGCATTGCTTCACTGCCGGTTTTTCGTGACGCCGTGGTATCACTCCGGTTGAGCCGGCCCTTACGTGCCGAAGCATGGCGCTTCCACGATAAATATCTTCTTAATGGTAAATAGAATGGAATATAATGAAACAAGGTTTACTTTATATTAAAAAAAAATAGAAGATAATAATTTTCGCAATACAGTGGTACTTTAATAGATTTTCTTCCCCTATTTTACCATTTCCATTGAACCCGAGTATCACATAAAACACTGAAATATGTGCTTCTTTCTTTTCTACGTAAAACCTTATTTATCTACCTAAATAGCAAATTTGATATTTAATGAAAAGCATTTAATTATTGCCACTTGGCTGCATTATTTAAAGATAAATATAATTTACATAAGTCGAAGTAAATAAGTATTTCAAAATATATTTGAACAAAAACAATCTAGGTAATGGTGACCGAAGAGCCCGTAGGTTTATAAATGACGATGTGCTCACGAATAGGGAACTACATAGCCTTGAGCATCGTCGTAAAGTCGCCTGCTTATCGGTTTTTTATTGGATTCACTTTGATGAGTGTGCAAAAGTTCTCTTCGAATTAATTGAACCCCCACCATTCTGTTATCGGACTACGAAACACCAAAAAGTCGAACTAAACACTTTGATAGCTCCTCTTTGGTTCGAGTTGCCAAGGTCTGGAATGAACTGTCTGCGTCTATTTTTCCAATCAATTATAATCCTGGAGCGTTCAAGTGTAGAGTGAATAAGTTTCTTTTGGATAGGTGTGTACCATCTTTGTCTTCATCGTCACTTTACATCAGGTGACTTCTATGACAAACGCCTATGCCATCACTAAATTTAAAAAAAATGGTAGGTCTGCAATTTTATGTAAAAAATCATCTGACAAGCTTCTTGAACTAAAAGATACAACATGTCTGAAAACTGTATTTTAAATGTAATTTAAATGAAGCAATATGATTAAAGGTAATTTATCAAGCGAATGTCTCCCACAAGTGGTACAACTACAAAGCACGCTATGATTGATAGCCTTCATTAGATGGACAATCACATTTCAAACGCTATACACTAAACAACAGGGGCTAATCTAAATTCCTTCGAAATATAAGTTATTTAAAAAAAAGTGATAACAAGAAGAACAAATGATGCTTATACTGATAATGTAAGGGCTAGTTTTTTAATTCTGTTTTTTTTGTAATATTTTTTCAGTACATTTATTCTCAGATTAAATACATTTTTAGCTATACTTACCTGTAGACTAACAGAAATTAAATAAACACAATTAGTTTGTTTACTAGTCATCGTATTTGTGAACTTATTTTTCATCAGATCATCATCACATTCAAATGTACTTCGCTAACATGTAGACAATTCAGATTCAAAAAAGAATATTGCTTGCGTGGTGGATTCCTATAAATACTCGCTACTGTTGAATTGGCAACGGAGGAATGACAAAGTAAATGAAAGTCGAACTAAACCGTTTAACAGATTTTTTTTTTGGTACGAGTCACCAAGGTCTGGAATGAACAGCCTCTTTTTTTTCAGACAATTATAATCCTGGAACAGTAAAGAATAGAGTGAATAGGTTTCTCTTGGATAGATGTATACTATGTTAGTCTTCATCGTCACTTTCCATCAGATGATTTTGAAGATAAGACTTTATTGAAAAAGAAAATGAGATGACCTCACCTCATTTTCGGAACTCTAATGAGAGCTCCGAAAATGAGGTGAGGTTTTAATCTTCGCACGGGTAGGAGAGACATCTTCAACAATCATCATCATATTTCAATCAATTTACACAACATTTTAACAAATTATACACGTAAACCTTCCTCATGAATCACTCTGTCTATTAGTGAAAACCGCATGAAAATCCGTTCAGTAGTTCAGACAGACGCGGCGGGGGACTTTATTTTATTATATTATGTAGTAATATGTAGCGATAAAATTTTAACGCGCTGATCACTATCTGGAATTACTACCAGTCAGTTAGATTGTTGAAAAAAAAATAGTTTTTTTTAATATATTTTATCATTGTCTATATAAACTTTATCATTAATTATATTAATAGTCGATGTGAAATACTTAATTATTCTTTTTTTTAATTTATTATAATCAATTCAAAATTGATAAAATTTTCAAAAGAATCACGTGACTACGAACGCCCCACGATTAGTCGCCATGTTTATGACGTTATAATCTTAAAGGAATTTCACGATAGTATAGTGTCAACGTCTTCTACACAGTCAAAATACAGCATCAGCGCAGAACACATTCTACGCATAAACTTAGTATACTTCACGCTAGTATACTTATAGTCTAAGAGCTGGCTACCAAAATCAGAAATGATAAGGTGCAGTGAATTTTGTTATCTAAAAACGCTCCTTGCTATATGACAAACCCATGGCGCTTACAGCCTGAAGTTGCGAAGAAGCGTGGGTTGGCGGTCGAACAGGTCAATTTTTAATCAAAATAAAATCATTGAGTGCAGTCCTGAAATGTTGTGTAGTTATAGTTTTTAACTATAGAAATCGCATAACTGCACCTTATCATTTCTGATTTTGGTAGCCAGCTCTCCGTCTGTTAAGTTTATTGTCCGACGATGGGTAGAAATTAACATTATGACGTCACACGCACCGGTTTTGTTCGGGTACTGTAGGCATGTTTTCGGAACTGGGTTCAACTAATAATCGTTTTCTATAAAACTTATCTGATCTTATCTGATCTTTTCATTTATTACAAAAAAAGAATTGTTCAAAAACCCAATTCCTTTTGTATTGGATAGAGTACTCATTAAAGAAGGTATAGGCTTCAAAACTTAGGAGCGGAGCAGTCACCATAAACATAGATGAAACTGCGGAGAAAGGCTAGTATCGTTATACATATTTTCATACGAGATGCTATCCAGCTATCCTGCTATCCTGTGCCGAGGCACCTAGCTCATTAAGTTTTTAAAACATCGACAAGGCGTTGGTCGCACCCACAAGCTAGTGCCTGCTGTAACCATAAACGGGCAGACTAGCGCACTTTCGAACACTAATTCGTAATAAAAAGTTATAGTACTCATTACTTGAATATTTTTTTCATAACGACAAACTTTCAATGTTCAAAAAAACTTAACTTTAGCTTTTTTACATTATTTTCGAGTACAGCCTCTTGGTATAACTACATATAGAAGACATGCCGTGGTAATAAATTCCAGAAACAATTCAGTTTAGGGAATAATTTCACGGCTTATCTACGAGACCGTATGATATAATTATTAATTAGTAATTTTAACTATCTTGGTCGTTAATAAAGAATTTCATTCGTGTTTACGTAGCTACACGAAAGCATTCAATTAAAAAAATCGTAACTAAATACTAATTATACATGCGAATATGAGTTTGTTTGTTTGTTACGCTTTGTCATGAAGTTTTTCATTATGTGTGCAACATTTCATGAAAAAGGGACAACCCCAGGGATAAAAGGACGTAGAGTACCTTTCATCCAAATAAAAGTAATATGAACATAATGGAAAAAATCACTTTAATAATAATTTGATCAGTGTAGAATTTATTTTCATATTTTGAATTACCTATCGCATTTAGGTGTATCAATAAGTATGAAAAGAATTTAACCAATTGCTGCTTAGCATGAACAAAAAAAATTTTACTTCAGATTAAGCTCGAGAAAGAGCTTATTGAACTTTCTAAAGTTTGAAATGACAAAGATATCAAAGAAAAATGCGAGTTTTTATAGGAGACGAATAGGTATGTTATTGTTTCCAGATTTTCTTCTGTTGCTTCTGCGTTCTGGCCAGTATTTTCTCCCTGTTTTCTCCTGAGTAGCACCGTCTCTAGATTCTCTGCTCTAGGTGCCATGGGTACTGCTAGCAGTGCTAGCTAAAGAGCACCGCTAAGTCGTCAACATTTTTCTCAAAAGCCTTACAACATGAATTTCCGAAAACAGGATTTTAAAATATTTTACAGATTTGACAAAGTTACTAACCTGGAACTGCGGCAACTGTTTACCACACTGCTGGTCGTGTGCTTGTTGAGGAACTTATACTGATATAAAAAGTCAGTTTATGTTTGTTATAGTTTCAATATAACAATGACAATTGGCTATCTAATGAAACCAGAGAAGTCTTAGTACATCACGTAGTATGCATAGCTACATCGCGTAAGTGCACTCCTGGCTCAACTTGAGCCAGTTGTTAAGTGCGACTCGCACGGTTGTTAACAATGCTAGTATTCAGCTGAAGAGACCTGACCCCACTATGTATGTATTTAAAACTAATATTTAAAAAACCTTACCATGCACAATCAACTAACTTAAATTATACATTTTTCAAAGGGTAATTGAATTAGAATACCATATATAAATAACTACCATAAATACCTAAGAAAGGATTTATATAATCACAAAACACATATTTAACAAACAGGTAAAAAAATCGGTAGAAATTTCCGTTAAATAGTTATTGTTAGTCACAAAAAAAGAGTATTACTCACTACTATTTTCAACGAATTTTGCCTTTGGACATTTTTTATTTTTAAATATTATCGTTATATTTGAACGTTCGTTGTTAAAAATTACCATTTATTGCTAACAATAATCTTTAAGGTGATGATGCCGGTTTCTGCGGTTTTTTTAATTATAGAACTCTTAGGATAGGTGTTGCAAAGGACTCAAGTCCTCGAGTAGTAATTTTAAAGACTCGACTCAATCATGCAAGACTCAGTGTGTTTAAAAGGCTCGAAGTCTAGAGACAAACCGAGCCCGAGTCATTTAACAGTGACTTGAGTCTTAAAATGAACTCGAGTCTTCAAGAAAAACTCAGATAAGACTTGAAGTTTATCATTCGAAAAGACTCGAATAGGTGATGAGTTTAAATTCGTGTTTACGTAACTATGCCTACAAAATAATCTAATACGACAAAATCATTATAAATCAGCTAAAACTCACTTCTAAGAAAATAAAGATGTGAATCAAAACTGTTATTTTTTTTATGTCAGCATTTCTTTCATTCCCCGTCGTTTAAATGTAACAATTTGATTGCTAGACTCATACATAAAGAAGACTCGAACGCGACTCGCCGCATAAATAGGGCTCGAGCGCACAAAGAGACTCGAGCTCTCATGTCACATTAAAGAGCTCGTAGAGAATTTAGTCCTCTAATATTGGAGTCCTGTTGTAATGAGTCGAGTCTTATAATTCATCAACCGAGTCCGTTTAAAAAGGACTCAAAGACTCGAATTTTTTGCAACACTACTCCTACCTATACAACCAAGTCTAAATTACTCTACATACTTAATCTAAATATTTTTCACTTGGATACGAATAAAACCCTTATCGTTTAGAAATTGAACTAAAACATTCCATTTTAACTTCTGTATAAAATATGCATGATTAATTACATCGAAATGAAGCACTTATCCTTTAATATGGAAAATTTCAGTGCATACTTCTATTTACCTATTCCTAATAATTTCTTAAAAGCTTTTCTGAATTCAAGATTGAATATCGTGTAAATTAGAGGATTTACTGTGGAGTTAGCATACCCCAGCCATGTTATAACGTTAATGACTGTGATACTTGGACAACACGATATACAAAAAGGTAATATTATGTACATTAAGAAAAATGGTAGCCAACAAACGACAAATACACCCATTATGATGCCCAGAGTACGCGCTGCTCGCCGTTCCTTAGATAATGAGATCTTTTGTTTCTGTTCTATGAACTTATTGACAACATCACCACTTTTATTAACACTCACCAACAATGGTTTCTTCTGTTTCTTATGCCTGGAACCCAATTTCTTTAAAGAACCAACCATATTTATTTTATAGCTTCCATAACTACTCGGTGCTGTATCACATTGAGTTCGATTAAGATTCGATTCAATCGTCAGCATTGGATCATTTAATAGTAAAAATGGTACGAATAAATTTTTCTTTATGTCCATAAAGGTCTGTCTCCTTTTAATGCTTTCCCCACTGTCAGATTCATTTTCAAAATCACCTTTGTTATCTTGACTTTCTTCTTGACTTTCAACTACTAAAACTGGTTTAGTATTTTGCACTCGAGGAGGCACTAAGACTCGTTTCCTCAATCTTTGCCTTGCAGCTATGTAGATTTTAATATAAACTATTGTCATAATAAGCAGAGGAAGAAAAAAAGATCCCAGTGATGAATATACAACATATCCAGGCTCAGACGTAAGCTGACAAGGAGTATCTGCTGTAAAATCATCCGGCCAGTCATTCCATCCTAAGAGTGGCGGTGAACTTATTATTAGAGATAAAATCCATACTCCAATAATCTGGTAAATCACACGATGCAATGTTCTTTTATTCGCGTAATTTATGGGGTCTGTTATCGCCCAATACCGGTCCAACGCAATAGCGCAGAGATTTAATATCGATGACGTACAGGACATTATATCGCAAGTTAACCACATCTTGCAAAGGTGCTTACCCCACAACCATCGCCCTAGTATGGTATACGCTACATTGAGAGGCATCACCAACACCGCAACTGCTAAATCCGCCGCAGCTAACGATACTATGAAAAAATTTTGCACTATCCTCAATGGTTCATATGTAAACACTCCAAGTATTACTAGACTGTTGCCAAAAATAGTTCCAGAAATAAGTGCAATCAACAACAAAATAATTGTCCATGCTTCCCATTCAGGAATTGCAATTTCAATTCCAAAACTTGAATTGTAAAAGGATTCAGATGAATAACAGACGCCGTCTTCAAAGGATGAGTTAGATAATGATTCATTAAAGGGATTTAATGAAATATTGTTGAAGAAATTATAGTCCACGTTGGTAAAATTATTGTTCATAACGCCAAATTAGTTTACTTAAATATAATATGTAAAATCAGCTTTGTTAGAACTCTTCTGGATGTTTAAGAAAGTTTGTAGCCTTTTAATTACACACAGTACATATTAATAACAAAGAAATGTACACTTTTGATCAATAATAACACTGTTAAAAACTGTCATATTCATACTGGTTTATCTCACGGGTGAAAAATGCAGAAATCTTACTTTAGAACTAAAGATATTGTTTTCCACGAAACGGTTTACATCAGACTGAAGCGAGAAATTGTTTAAAGTCGACCTACATAGCGAGACACCGCTGAATAAACTACATTCTTAGTGGACTGTGCATAACATATATATACTGGTTTGTGTTAACAGCAGGGATGCATATTGCACAAAGATGTATGTGTAGAAATGTCAACCGTGCGGACCGTGCCTAAGGCAGTGTAAGAGCTTTCAGACTATTTTTGTAGCGCTAACTTCAAACACCCACTCTCGGTGTTATTCCTTTCTTTTTTAACCGACGAAAAAAAGGAGGTTCTTAATTTGACCGTATATATATATATATATATATATATACGGTCAAATTAAGAACCTCCTTTTTTTCGTCGGTTTCGTCGACGAAAAAAAGGAGGTTCTTAATTTGACCTTAGGCACGGTCGTATATATATATATATATATATATATATATATATATATATATATATATATATTTCTTTTTTTTATGTATGTTCAGCCCTCTCTCCGTTATTTATGAACCGATTTTGATTATTCTTTTCTTGTTAGATAGGGTACACCTCAAGGGTGGTCCCATGTCAAGGAAGTCAGGATCTGATGATGGGATCCTGATAAAATTGAGAGAAACCCTCGAAAATTGTAGGAACAAATAGTGTTTCTGTTTACTTTTCATTACTTTATCAGGTATTTGCGTTCAGACATTATCACATCATATAGCTGAGCTAATGATGAAAAAAAATCATCAAATAAAAATCTTTTTAACAAACTTTTTACAAAACTTATTTTGAGTCGACGCCAAACAACCAACTCTACGTAGGTATAGTTAATCATTTTATTATTTGGCACCGACTCGAAATAAGATTATAAAAATTTTATAGTTATTTATTTTTTGCTTTTTAGTTCTCTTTTCGTCGGTTTAATTTTTTGTTAAAAAGATTTTTATTTTATAGATTAACGTTTCACTATTTATACAGTAAAACAAACTTTGATTAAGTTTTGCGATTACTGAAATAAAAGCCGGTGGCATCTTAGGTTACACAACTCAAATTAAGAATAAATATGCTATTGTCATGTACCTACCATCCTACTTTAAGATTTCTAATAATTCTTTTATTTATGGGTGATATAATAACAAACACTTCAAAATATTAAACTAAAGTTATGCTACAGTTGGTAGTACTATGCTATATGGGCGCAAATCTTCAAATATTGTTTTTTAAGTGATTATAATTATTATAGAAACATCCAAAATACATTAGATTTATATTTAAATAGCTTATTAGTAAACAGTTACAATTATTTATCAAGATCAAATATTTAGTTCTAATAGACACTGTTTTGACCAATTTGACCGTTTAAAGTTGAACTTATGATTCAAATACTCATTTAAAATAATAATATATTCAAATAATTGAATTCAAAAAATTGTATAAATGTGCAAAATAAAGTCTAGTAGAATTAATATTATTATTCTGTATCAAATTTTATTATTTTATGCATTTAATAAAACTTAATTTCTATTGAATCCTGATTGCAGCGCCATCTGCTGACGATCTGTATGAAAATAATATTTGTTTATAAATAAATCATTTAAAGTTGTGTAAAATTGATTAACATATTATTTGTTTGAAATATTAACCTGTATTTCAAGAACAATTTTTATTCATTTGTAATAAAAGAGGTTGTAGTCGCTTATCTGTGTAAAAAAATCTATTGTAAGTTTATTTATAAAAACGTTTGGATTGTAAAAAAGGAGATTAGTACTGTGCTGGCGGTTGTGTGAAAATAAACGTAGTAATTTTTTGTGCTTGTTTTCATTCTGATGGACCCTGAACATGGAAACCCTGGCGTATCGCCGACATATATATATATATATATATATACATACTTACTTACTTTATTACTTTGTTAAACACACATCAAAAAAGTGTAAGCAACATGTACGGTTTTGAACTTTTGAACGATTTTTACTATTGTAATGTATTTATATTTCTTTTATAAATAATAACTAAGCATTCTTTTATGCATTAGTGACTAAAGCAACAAAATCCTTCATTTGATTGTTCATTTAATCACAATAATTAATAATATGTATACCGTAACATACGTAGTATAAAATAAAGTTAAAACGAAATTAAACTTTTTCATGTCTTACAAAATTAAATAATGACATTTTTATTATTATTTGGTCATTCAATACATTTTTCATTGAATTTATAAGATTATTTATCTGATCCTGCGGCAATAGCTCCCATACGAATTTTAACAAGTCTTTCAGTTGTTGGATTGTCGACACTCCGTCCAGGTTCTCTAGAACACGTCTCACGAGCATGTCTCATGCGTGCTCGATGGGATTGAGGTCTGGCGATTGTGCAGGCCACGGCAATACCCGGATGTTTTCCATTGCCAAGTACTCTCTGGTCCTCCGAGCTGTGTGCGAACGCGCATTCATCATTGTGCAAATGGGTAAACATAAGGCCCGAGGACATCTTCAGCGTAAGTTTCAGCGTTCATATTGCAATCTACAAAAACGAGCTAAGTTCGTCTATTCTTTAACATACCCACCCATACCATCACTATGGAGCCACTGTTAGGGTGCACTTCCTGGACGCATCTTAGCCGTTCAGCATTTCTGGGACGACTATTGACTCTTACGCTTCTCGTATCAGGCCTAAATCCAAAGCGGGACATCATCGCAAAATAAAATTTTATCCCATTGCTCCTGGGTCCATGTAAAGTGTTCCCTACACCATTCATTTCGACTGGCACGATTCCCATGGCGTATAGGTGGGCACTTAATTGGGCGTTGTGCTCGTAGGCCGTATTCATGCGGCCTATTTCTTACGGTTTGGTGGCTATTATAACAACAGCACCACTTGAGAATTGTATTAAAACGTAATTAACGTCAACGTGTCAGTCCATGTTCAGGGTCCATCAGAATGAAAACAAGCACTAAATATTACTTAGTTTATTTTCACACAACCGCCAGTACAGTAATAATCCCTTTTTTCACAATCCAAACGTTTTTATAAATAACCTTACAATAGATTTTTTAAAACAGATAAAATGACTAAAAATTGTTCTTGAAATACAGGTTAATATTTCAAACAAATAATATGTTAATCAATTTTACACAACTTTAAATGATTTATTTATAAACAAATATTATTTTCATACAGATCGTCAGCAGATGGCGCTGCAATCAGGATTCAATAGAAATTAAGTTTTTTTAAATGCATAAAATAATAAAATTTGATACAGAATAATAATATTAATTCTACTAGACTTTATTTTGCACATTTACACAATTATTTGAATATTTTATTATTTTAAATTAGTATTTGAACCATAAGTTCAACTTTAAACAGTCAAAACAGGGTCTATTCGAACTAAATATTAGAGCTTGATAAATAATTGTTTTACTGTTTACTAATAAATTATTTGAATATAAATCTAATGTATTTTGAATATTTTTATAAAAATTATAATCACTTAAAAAACAATATTTGAAGATTGATCGGTATAATCAGAATCGCACGTTCCAAAGAAATGAGAGGTGGGTTTACCGAAATTGGGAACAATCTTATCTATGTGTGAGTGATAGGCACTTTCCGGATGATGATGTTACAAATATATTTTGGCATAACATCTGGTCGGTACCTGTCATTCATACAGAAGGTTATTGGATGCGAGATGTTATCCACAGAGGACATAAGTAGTACGGTTCGTTCATTATCAAATTGGAAATCAGCTGGAGCAGACGGACTGCACAACTTTTGGCTTAAATGGTTCCGAAATTCGCATGCTCGTTCGGTATCTCAATTCCAAACAGCTTTAGATTCTGGGTTATTACCACATTTTATGACCACTAGCATTACCCACTTATTAGATGAGTAACTCGGGATTTAATCGCGATTATATTTAAAAGGTACAATACAATACCTTTTGGTTACCCGACGTTTCGATCAAATTGCGCCGATCGTGGTCACGAGTGGACTTATGAGAGCTCCGCGACGCTTCCGTGAAGTGCGAGTTTCAGCAACTACCCGCAGTCTTCACTATTTTTATTTTTATTCGTACTGTCGGTACTTCGACACACTACGCTTACGACGTCTCCTGACTAAATGATGTCGAGGGTGTAATCGCTGGCGATAGCATTTACTGATGACGGGATTCCAAGATGTTGATAAGCGGTACCCATCTTCTCGGTTGAAATGTTTATGCTTTTTTATTTCAACTGCTTCATGTACTATTCTGGAGAAATAATGACGGTCGGTTGAAAGGACCTGTGGTTGGTGTAATTCAATCCAGTGGTTTAGACCTGACTCCAGCAAA
Organism: Euplagia quadripunctaria; assembly: GCA_963859945.1. Classification (NCBI taxonomy): domain Eukaryota; kingdom Metazoa; phylum Arthropoda; class Insecta; order Lepidoptera; family Erebidae; genus Euplagia; species Euplagia quadripunctaria. The sequence continues at coordinate 12,740,648 of OY982569.1, forward strand.
TGCTCCGCGATCGCTGACTTATTAATTTGACGGTTTTTTACATCTGTGATGTGTTCTTTGACCCGTTCTGCGATTGTGCGTTTGGTCTATCCGATGTACGAACTACCACAGCTGCAATCTACCTTGTACACACCTGGCGTCTGTAGAGGAACAACATCCTTAGGTGTTTTTAAGGACTTTGCTATCTTTGAGTGTGGACTATATACAGTCTTAATGGAGTACTTCTTTAATACTGTTCCAACTTTGTCTTTTAACATATGGCAAAATTGCTGGTAGGTACTCTGTCCACGTTTACTGGTTTTTGGGTTTCTCTTTGAACGTTTTAAGCTGTCTCGGTAGCCGTTGCGTCTTAGAACTTCCTGAACGTGAGTGAGCTCGCTCTCTAAGTGTTCAGGGTCGCACAGGTCATGGGCTTGGTTTGATATTGTTTAATGGGAACATTGTTTACCACTCACACTATCACCCATGTCATCTACAATCCGTTGTGCCTTCTTTAACAGCAGTTTCTGATAGTTGCTGAAACTTGCACTTTACGGAGGCGTCGCTGAGCTCTCATCAGTCCACTCATGACCACGATCGGTGCAATTCGATCGAAACGTCGGGTAACCAAGAGGCATATAGTACCTTTTAAATATTATCGCGATTACGTCCTGAGTTACACATCTAATATGTATCAAAGTTGCAAAAGTTTAAAAACAATTATTACCCACTTACTCTATAAATCCGATAGTGCCATGGATCTCAAAAACTATAGACCTATTATTATTATGTATTACGTGTCTACCAACCGTGTATAAGCTTCTAACATCTAATCTGAAACTCAAATTACCACACATTTAAATTAAAATTCGATCATTTCTATTTCTCAGAATGGATGTAGAAGCGGGACTCGTGGCATTAAAGAGCTTCATAACATGAGCCACTGAGATTGATCCATGGATATGGCCATTAGCCAACAGGTGCGTCGTAACCGTAAGAGTCTGTCGACATGTTGAATAGACTTTAAGAAGGCCTATGACTCGGTTCCACATACGTGGCTTCTGAGAGTGCTAGAGTTGTATAAAAATGATACAACTCTTTGCACTTTTTTAAAGTCATGTATGGGGCAATGGAGAATGGTACTTCGCGATCCAGGATATCGGCAGAACGTGGCAAGCGATGCACAAATAAAGATTGAGCGGGGTATATTTCAAGATGATAGTCCGAGTCCCTAGTGGTTCTGCCTGGCTTTGAACCCACTCAGTACTCTGTTAGAGGGTTCAGGGCTAGACTATAGGTTGCAGAAAGATGATCAAGTTCTATCTCACCTTCTGTACATGGACGATTTGAAACTTATTACCCCCACTAATTTGCACAGCGCTTCTGAACGTGGCTGAAAACTTTAGTAACTCTATCAAGATGGAATTTGGTATGGATAAGCAGTCATGCTATATGCATGACTGCTTATCGTATATAGTATGTTTACATTATATTTTACAAATTATTACACAAGTTTTATACAAACTAATTTTCAGTTGGCGCCAAATAACAAACTGATTTATAAATTGTCTAAATTAAAATAAAAAGTATATGTACGTAGCAATGGAGAAAGCTCTACGTAGGTACCTAATTAAAGATTTTATTACAAAATGATTTCGGGACGACACGATTCCTCTTATGGAGGATGGTATAAGGAATCGTCCCGTGAAAATTTTGTACCAAATACCCTTCTGTGCCTGAAAAAAAATTAAAACGAAAAATAATATTGTTTATCTATCCGTTATCCGTACATCGAAGATCCTTAAAAATTGTTTTTTTGGATTTTAGATAAACTGTCAAAATCATTTAGCAACAAGTGCCGCTTGTGTGGCGTACTTTTTTTACAGGAGTGAAAGAAAAGTCCGAACATTATGATTCTCATATGACAACACTGTGTTTGCGTAATCTGCATCTTTAAATTAGCTGTCAAATTCACAAAATATTTAGCAGAGAGAAAACGTAAAGGCAGTTACTAGTGTTATATTACGTTAAAACTCATTGTATTTACTAATTATCAGCAACATTAATATACAAGCGGGCCTAGCGTTCACCTAAGTGTCTTGTTCAAATGATAAGTGCAACATAATGGGGTGTTTAACGTGGATCCGAGGTATGTCTTCCAACTTTGTTGATTAATGTTCATTATTTTCTACATTACTGTGTTAATAGACTAGCGAACTGTTTAATGGCTATATAGCTCTATACTCTGCTCATTAAATAATAACTATGTAGTTTACTCTGAATGTAATACAACTTGCGTATGACCTTTTCCTTCACTTAATGTTATTAAGGCTGTGTACGTATTTGTATTACGACATGGTGTGACTTACATGTATATAGTGCGTATTTGGCTAGTAAATAACATTATCTTACTTAGAATGGAGTAGTCGGCCTCCCTCAAAGACACGCCCCCCCTGAGGTGAACGACTATTAATAGAATCCAGATACAACATAAAATATTTAACTATATACATACTTAGAATTTTTACAGTATATATACGATTTTGCCTGCTACTAAACTAATGAAGTATGTTTTAATTATTGTATTATGTGTATGAAATTATAATACTATCAACACTTGTAACTAAATACTAGAATACTGCTATTGTAAATCCCAATATTACACAGTGAACCTGTTAGCTAACCATGTTATGTTCATTTGATTTTTTTATGCAATATAATCATTACCTGCTGTACATCATTTAAGTTTTTTATTGTAAATCCTTTTTAGTGGCTATGTCTTTAAAAAAGATCCCTTGTATTTTTTAAATCATTACCTCACCGCAGACTTAATATTGCACCTCTCAACTTTTATATTGACATAGATTGTATATACCCATATATTATATGATTAATGTAGAACTTTTTTCAGGATTCAAGATGTCATTTCCATTCAAGGACAAAGAATTAAACAAAATTGCAGCATTTTTTAATATCTCCACTTTTTTACTGACATGTGCTGCACTTGTTCAACCTAGCTGGTTTAGGATAAAAGGCTTGCATTGTTCACAACATCTCTCATTATCACAATTCTTCTCTTTTGATGATGATGACGATGATGATAATGATCAGATAACTATAAGTCAAGATGAGTTTGAACATATCAATCGACCACCTGACTTTGCTGGTAAGTATAATTGTTATATTTCATTGTATGATAGAAATAAATAAAGAATATAAACAGATCTTTAAAGATTACTAAAAGTGAGTTTCATAATGCTGGTTTCCTGAGTTTTTGGTAGTTCAATTAAGAGGATTTAAGTTATGTCTGTGTGTCCTTCATTGGTGGAAAATTATCTATTTGGAAGGATCCTGCACATATCTTTCTGTATACTAGACAGGTCTTGTAGTTGGCCAGATGTATACCAAAACAGTATGCAAGTGTATTAGTTATAAGGCTGGTTTATTCCTGTTTTTTTTTTGCAGTCTGTAGGTCCATTTTCTTATGTACATTTGGCACGTTGAAATGGGTACATCAATTACTTTTATACTATATTGTGTGTGACTGTATCGTTGGCATCTTATACATCGAGGGTTTTCGTTAGTTTTGCTTGGATCCTCTATATTGTATTATATGTGAACTAGATGCATTTTGCATCTGGGTTGTAATGACTAGATTCTATATTTATGAAGAGCATATTGAGAGATCTCATGGTTGTTCTAGAAGTTGCATATATAATTTCAGCTCTGGGTTTATTTCCTGTTTTTTGTATTGAATCTACAATGGCCTGTTTAGATGTATATGTATAATTGCAAGTCTACAACATCCCATTTTTTGTAAAAGTATAACAAATGAGTCTATTCTTTTGAATAAGCTCTATCAATTCTTTGGAAATATCAGCTGATTGCCACTTATTCTCATTCAATGTCTAGTAATCTTTCTTTCTTCTGTATAAAAATCTCGTGTCACAGTGTTTGTGTTCGAATATTTGGTAGGTATGAGAATAGGTCGTAAAGTATTTTTCACCCTCTTGCCCCCACCCCCCATTTTTTTATCGTTAATAAAAAGGCAATGCATTGCATGCCAGGTGCGCACAGCTAGTAATTTTATATGAATAGCTTTTTCTGTTACTGTTATAGAATATATACATCTCCCATACTAGGAATAATTCCTGTGTCGCAGAACACCCAGACTGGGGACCACTTTAACCATAGCGCCATCCATGCAGTCAGCTGCTAATTCATACAGCACTGCCTAGAAGCTCTGTCAATTTTAATAAGTACCATAAACAATTCTTAGAGGGGGTTTACTTAATTTCTTAACATGAGACTGGCATGTGCTTCACTATATTTGTTAGAAGTGCTGATATGTGTATGTGTTTGTTTCTCTGGGCTTTCATAAGAGGTGGCTACCCCACCTCTAGGGTTCCTTTTAGGATTGAACTGACTGGGTATTCTTTGCCATGTGGGATGGCAATTATTTTTATCACTATCCAATTTAGCTATAGTTAGAGGTGAACAAGGGAGTTTTCTGTGCTTTTGAATTATTGTTATCTGCACTTAGGGTGTCTTTGTTGTGTGTTGCTGAATAAGCTTTTTAGCAGTGCTGACACTGAGCATGTATAAATATGTAATTTATTATTTGCCTTAAAAAAAATATAATCTCAGTGGCTTTATAATTTTGATACTTCAAGTTCACTCAGTAGTATACTTAGTGTATATTATTGTAAATGATAAATATTTTTAAAGGCAATAGGGTAAATTGGAAACCTCCACGGGTCATTACCGGAGCTTACGATAGAGTAGTCACAAGTGAGTCTTTTGCAAGGTACCCAGGTACAACCTAAGAAGGAAGCCTCTGGGAACCCCTGCAGTCCTTGGCCGCCTCTTGATCAGCAGGTAGCCACACTGTGGAGTATCCGATTTCGAGAGGTGCGCGGGTCACAAACTCGAGAGGCGCGCGTGGAACACGTCGCGCCACTCTCTCAGGCCTGCTTCTGCTAGGGTAACGTACAACCCCCATAAAGTCCACTCCCAGGCCAGAAGGCCAGAGATCGTACTTTCCGCAGCCTGGTGCGTTTTCTGCGGGGAGGACTCGTCCTCTCCCGTACCTATTCCGGCGCCTCTTTAGCCAACATCACCTCCTAGTAAAATGAGAGGTGGCTGAATTCCTAGCAAGCGAGCGAAAAGCTTCTCGCACCAATAACTGTCGTGAGATCGAGGTGCTGCTGCGCCCACGCTAAGCACTTCACTGAAGTGTGGAGTGCAGTGTCCTCTCGACAGTCTCCGCAGTGATGGCACGCAGTCGTTGGCTCTCGGCCTATACGACACAGGTACTTATCCAAGCAGCCGTGTCCGGTGAGTATCTGTGTCAGCGGGTAGGAGAGGCTGCCATGTCGCTTCTCTAGCCAGTCCTCCATGATGGGTTTTACCACCGCAAAGGGTAAATGACAATGAGGAAACTGGATAACTTGTTTGTACATTTGTACAAATATAATACAGAGGAAATATTTCCTCTTATACCTTTCAATGCTCAAAGGGAGTCCTATGCCTATCTAAGCTTTTTCACAACTATGTGGTTGAAGCTTAAAATAACTAAAGATTTATATGTGACTGTGTTTGTACATATGATTTTTCCTTACAACTGTTCTGTGCATTGCTAAGAAACCACACAGGAAAAAAACTAATTAATCTATAGATTTTTTGTTTGTTTGTGAAGCAATTGTATTTTAATGAAACAATAGAAATAATTCTTAGTATTTTTTTTTGCAGGATATCCACCATGTACCACTCCAGAAACAATATCGCTAATGAGAGTCCTTATACTATTATGTTTCATGGTGCTACTATGTTCTTGTATTGGGACACTTATCAACCTTACCAGCCTAAATAGCAGAGCCATTAAAATGCTTCGAAGAAATGCTATTCCTAGTATATTGTGTGTGTTTTGGGTAATCGCAATTGTTGGTGTATGTTATTATACAACTGTAGTATTGGGAAATGCTAACAATAGTGATCCAAATACTATTCAAGTGGATTATGAATATGGATTTTATACAATCACTGGAGCAGGTTAGTATAAACTTTGCTAATAGTTTTACTTACAGTATAGAACTTTAACAGACTAAACATTCCACAACTTAAAAGTTGTTCCTTAATAACTAGAAAATTAATGTAAATATACTTTTTTATACAAGTAAGTGATCTAGGCTTCTCTGAGTGCATAATATACATAGGTTATTAAGCGTAGGCAAAGATTACTGAACAAAAACAAGGTAACAGAAAAAAACACTCCTTACAAAAAAATAATTGCCTACCGTTTTAATTGCCTACTCTTTCCGAGCGCCGCCTCTTCGTAAGCACGACCGCGTGGCCCTAAATGCATGTAGGGTTACGACTTTTGATGCTTTATTCAATACCTATTTATAAAAAAAAAAAGTATGTGAATAAGTAACGCTTATTTGTCATTTTAAATATTTTAATGTACAAAAAATCCTACATGTGTTTTATTTTTATATAATGAATAATAATTATTGACTCACTGTCGAAATGATGTCTTTACTTTGGGCACACTGCAGTTCTATCTTTTTTCCTATAAAAAATTACCTCGCCACTCGGCATGATTACCTATTGTTTTTTCACCTAACTAGACGCATCCCCGGCGGTAGTATTTACGCAAGTATGAAAACGTTGCTTCAGCGCACGTACCCCGCCCACATCGCACTTCTGCCTTATTATCAGTTATATAATGGATACCCTGTTAGTGTTCGCCAAAAGCTGTCCTCAATATGAGTGAGAAATATATACCAAACAGGGTAGGCGCCACGACACCGCCCTGTCGCACTCCTCTGAAAACGTTAATGGGTTCTGATGTTTCCCCATTATAAACTACAACGCGCTCATGTCCTCGTGGAAGGTTTTAAGGAGGCTCAGGAGTTTAGGCGGACACCCGATGCTCTACAGCGCAGTTTACAAACCATTTTTGCTGACGGTATCGAAGGCCTTGTTAAGGTCATCGAACGCACAGAGGGTAATTTGTTCTGGAGACTTCTCTTCTAATTAACGAAGTGTGAATAACAAATTTACTGTAGAACGCTCTGGGCGAAAGCCACATTGCAACTCTGGAGAGACTTGTTCAGCAAGTTGCAAGCAAGCAAGGACTAGGCCAAACAGCTTACCAGCTATACGTAAAAGGAGCATACCACGGTTGCTGTTGCAGTCGCCGCAATCACCTCACATGTAGACATGCTCAGTACTTGCATATCCATACAGCAATTGCTATAAAATCTCTTTCTATGGCTATAATATTGCCTAGTCGAAGTATTTTGACATCTGATTAGTGACTTAAATATACATGATTACCTATATATGTATAATACAATAAAATTTCTGACTTGTCAATCAAGATCAAACCCCACCCTGTACACCACTGACATGAACTCACCCCAAATCGAGTTTACAAGAATACTAATAATGTGTGAGCTAATTTATATCTTTAAAAAATAACAATTACCAATATAAAATTATTGTTGTTTTCTAAAGACTCCGTAATTTAGAATAACATCAAAGCTAATTAACTATTTAATAAACACTTACAGATCACTCATACATAGGTATAAACTTCCATTTACAAGTCATAATAATTATGAGTTATTAGGTATAGAACATACTATGTTAATTACAAATTCATTTACCATGTTTTCTGAATTTTCCAGGCGCTCTCGCATTGTTAGCGTCTGCGGCTAACCTGTGGGGCGCTCCGTTATCGAACGACGAAGATATTCAAAGAAGAAATTTGATGGAAGACTGGGATGGCTATGAAGCACACAGCGTAGGGCCAACACCTGCTGTGCCAACTCTACCGCCTTACACCCCCAGTGCAGATTATGTCCCTACGATAAACCCGCCGTATGCGCCGCCGGTTCTGGGCACGCAGCAATACTTCCCATTTGACGATCTTTCAGTACTTCCACCGCCTCCTCCATACTCGCCCTGAGTGACAAAATAAATCATATCTTCAATTTTTCTCGAATCACCCAAATATTGATGTATATTAGTTTTAATCTACAGTATTTATTATTTTAATTATTACAGATCTTTGAGTCCAATGAAAGATTAGTTTAAGGCTTGTGAGTATTTGCGAGTATGGAGTATTGTGCAAACACTAATGTTGACAATGATGGTCTGAAGAATCTCAACTAGACTTTATTTTGGAGTCAAATTGGATTAATATAGGTAACTCTGGTGAGGTGGATTTTCTTATGTATGTTTATACCAGATTAAAATGTTACTTTTAATAATATGTAGGTATATTAAGTTTAATCTAAATGTGATGGATTTTTTAATATGTCCACGAAAAATTTACTAAACCTAACTCTAAAATGCCTAAAATTGTATCATTTGGTTTATGTATATATTGTGGTTGTGAGTTAAATAATTACTACTATTCACTTCTACTTGTGATTTGCCATTTTAGTGCCTATTCATATCGTATTTCTCAAGATGCTTTAAGATATAATAAATTTAATTCTGTTTATTTATAGATTAATTAGATAATATGATTTTAAAATAAGGCCCAACTAACTCAATATTCACATTTAAATATTTAATAGTATATTCATTTCGTATCTACATTAAGACGTATCTTAAGTACCTACTGTTCGAAAGAAAAATGTCTTAACTTTTTGGCTAATTTACACTCTAGTGACTCTAGTGACAAGTAATACCAACAGGTTTCAGTGCAGAACAGTGTTTACTTATACCTATAACTTGAGATAGGTACCTTACACACGGGCGTCTGATCCTAAACTAGTTACTAGGCAGAGCCTGTACTATGATAACCAGACTGCTGATAAACATACTCTATATGAGTATGTTTATCGGCAATCTGGTTACCATTACAGATGCAGAACAAATGATCGTGCTCATCACACAATTATTTGTCCTGGGTTGGGAATCGAACCCACGACTAACTCGGCAGTCAGGATCACTAACCGTTAGACCAACAGGGCAGTCAAACCAATTACTATTCACTGTTTAAAATTATGAAATCAACACAAAGGAGCAATTTAGTTAGTTCCCGACACTTGTCATTAACAAAGAAGTAATCAGCCATAAGGCCTATTTACATTTTGATTAGTGCACCTGAGAAGAAGCAGCATTTCTTTTCGCACGGGAAGTCTACATTGTAACTTTTAAATTTCACTTACACTAATTGGTAAGATAAAAGGATGGCCGATGAGGCCTAAAGGATCTGGAGGGGAGACCATGGACTGGAAAGCGCAGCTTATGACGTCCACTTATAAGGAGGACAGAGCACCTTATAAAGATCACAGGTGGACAGTAGATGCAGGCCGCTTCCAACCGGTCTTTTTAGAAGTCATTGACATCCTATGGTTGAAATGAAGATGATTAAACAGGCTCTTAGATTATATGAAAAATACTGACGTTTACAAAACAATTTTGTCTATTTGTCTAACAAAATTATTTCCTAACAGCTATAGGTAGATCGTGAAATTAAATCATTCTGATGCACTGCAATTCATTATTTGTAACTGGTATCACTGAACTTTTTTTATATTATTTGCTTAATCTTATTGTCATTGGATCGAAATTTAAAATCTTACCTTTCATTTTAGTAGATCGATGATATCTGTACTACATTAATTTATGTGTTGTCTATTCCAAATATGAAATCCTAGAAATCTATTACTAAAATGCCTTTAATATTTAATAGCAACGATGCCGTTTTAATAATAATAAATTGAAATATTGTTAAACTTGTTAATAAATAAACTAATATTTTTGCATTGTTTTGTTAACAAAACTTCTAGTAGCTAAACGGTTGGGTATTGTAAGTGCATAAATCCAATTAATCGCTGTATATCATATTCTCAAAAGACCACATTCGTAAAACATCACATTCGCAAAACACGATATTCGCAAAACATGATATTCTCATAATATCATATTCTGAAAACATCATACTAGCAAAATATGATATTCGCAAGAAACGATATTCGCTATAATATCATATTCTCAAATTACCACATTTTTAATCTAAAAGTAACATCAGGGAAAAAATTAAAAACTATTCTTGATGTATGTAATTCATTTTATTTCTGATAATATGATACTGGCTGACAATGTATTTTCCTTATTTATGGTAATGAATACTAAAGACAGTATATACGTCAGGTGTGATTTACATCATGTTATTGCTTTGCGAGCTTAGTGCAAATTAGTATTAGTGGGTGAAAATGGACCAACCTAACCCAACGAAATGAAGTTTATAATAAGAATAAATATTCGGTTTCATAATAATAAATGTTTAATTTCTCAAAAACGTCAGAACTGTGGTGTGGTGTGACAGTCATATAATGTTTACCTGACTGTACTCAGAATAGAGTCTTTTGCGTTTATCATGTTTCACGAATAGCATATTTTGCTAGTATGATATTTTCAGAATATGATATGAGAATATCATGTTTGGCGAATATCGTGTTTTGCGAATGTGATTTTTTACGAATGTGGTCTTTTGAGATTATGATATACAGCGATTAATTGCATAAATCAACAATAATTACATGTAAATAAAAATAATAATATTACTCATGTGTCGAGAGATTTGTTTCATTTAAAAGAAACAATAAAATGAGCTTTTAGAATCTAGTGAATACACTATGTGATCATGTCACAACAACTAGACAAAATGTACCTAAATTTAAAATGTATGAACTGTAATAATGAATAGTACTGGTAGCAACCTTTGTATAATATCCATGTTACCAAAAATATAAGCATGTTACTAGTTTTATTGTTTGTTAATGTATAGAGTCCTTATAGGGGTAAGAATAGTTATTCCTGGTGTTAGCTGGGAAGTTTATTTTTACATTTAAAACAAGAGTAAGATTTTATTTTTGTGTAAGACCAATATGCAATACATATCTATACTTAAATGAAAACTCTCTTTTACTTATCATATACTATATTTTATGTACATATATATTATTATCTAAGAGTAGTTTATACTGTGCATTTTTAGCATATTATAGGACAGTCAAAATGTTACAATACATGATAGTTTTTTTTTTGTAAAAAAACAGGTCATCAGACGGACGAATTGATTGATGTCAAATAATGACAATGTTTCAGAGTGTAAGACGTACCGAAAACCGAAATAAGTAGGTTCAGTTTATTACAAGTTTAAGTTTAGTACAAGAGCTTAAAATCATTGGAATATTATGCTCGGAAAATTCATATTTCGGTTATTTTACAGTACCTTTACATTGTCTACACTTAAAATACTAATGAAATCAATAAATAAATACTGTAAGTATACTATAAACTTGGTGACAGCTGTCACCAAGTTTATAGCCACAATCTACATAACACCAACACGAGGACTTGCATCTTTAAAGACAGCTGGACAGAGTATTTATAAAGAACTACCATATATGGAAAAACATTACCATATAATAGCCACATACCCAAGATCTTCAAGTTTTTGAAGGTCTAACTCCTACTGCCTTTTTTTCCTAGTCCCTCCATCATTGTTCATAGTCAGACACCATAAGAGGGCGCGCAATTTATGAACTAGTTATATAGATATTTAAAGACCAGCTCTGCACTGCTGCAAGGAATTATGTCAAATGCATATCAGCACGTGCTTAACATTGTTGTTTATGGTGTCAGTATAGAAATTAAGGGATTATAATCACAACTACTAGGTAACTTCTCGAGGGACCCCCCTCGAGAAGTTAGTAGTTGTGATTACTTCTAAATAACTTTTCGAGGTAAGCTAGTTTTCTCCAAGCTAGTCTGAATTGGAGGTCATTCAGATGTATGTATGTACGTATCATGCGAAGGGCCATAAGGCAACAACAGAATATCGATGACAACATAATGAAAACACATTTACATTTTTTATTTGTGTTCCAGTAGGTCGTAAGACTAGTGTATGTGTAAGAATAGTGGGACCACTGTCTATCTGTGTCAACAGCTAAAAAGAGACGGTCAAAGAGTGTACAAACACTACGTTAGACCTACGGTGTTGTACGCTTCTAAGGGCTATGGTATCAATGTTTATGCAGACAGGGGCGGCCTTTGGCATTGCGAGGCCTCGGGTGATAGATTTTTGCGAGGCCCTTGTCCTTTGAGGAATTTATGTGAATTGAAGACCACAGCATATTGTACATTTTGACGATGGAGCATTTTAACCCAAGTACAATTAGACGTTTACTCATTGAAGTACCTGCGTCGAATTGAACCTATATTTAATGCTGATGCTTAATGAAAAATGCAATAAAAAAAATTGTTTTAAAATTGTACACAGGAAATTGATAAAACTTATATGTCAATTTCCTTCACTTTTCTATGGAACGGTATTCACTAACCAAGTGACGATCTGTTTTATTTTCCGTTAAATCTTTCAAAACATCACATATATCGCTTAGCTGATATTTAACGACCTTCAGCGACTACCCAGAATTAACACGTAGTTTCATATAGCAGTTTTGACTTCAGCCAGCAAAGATATCTTTCTTCTTGGGTCGTAGTGTGAGGGCGCGAGGCCCCTGCGAGAGCGAGGCCCCGGGCGGTTGCCCTGCTTGCCACCCCCTAAGGCCGCCACTGTTTATAGATCATAATCATATAAGCTATTTACAATCAATACAAATAAATAAAATTGAAGTGTCTGTTTGTAATGTCAAAATAATAGTTCTTTTTAAAGCTCATATAGTTATTTGGACGATACATATCATATGCTTAAAAATCAGTACTTAAACATTTTTGTCTGTCCGTGTGTTTGTTCTAGCTAATCTCCGGAACGGGGGGACCCTTTCACTGGCAGATAGCTGGTGTTATAACTGGCTGGCTACTTTTATTTTGGAAAAAGAATTAGGGTTCCGCGCAAAATATATAAAGCCGCGCGGGAACTACTAGTACCTATTATGATTAAGTAATAACAAACTAAACACTGTTTAAAATTATATCTACTTTATTTCTACAATAAGAAAAATAAATAAATGATTTAAAAACAATTGCATAGCTATAAACAATGAATGGCATATAACAAAGCTGAAAAAGGGGTTAGACTACAGGATCAGGCAGCAGGCAGTATGGGCCAGCTCGATCGGAGTGATACCACCGCCTTACAGAAAATCGGCGTGAAACAATGCTTGTTTTGTGCTTGTGTTTCGCCGAGTGAGTGAGGTTACCTTAGGCCCTAACCTACCCTCCCTACTACCTGTCCCATAAAAAGAATAACAGAATAATAGTAAGAATAGAACTATACAGTTCATATAATTGGACACAACAATCTCAGTAACTTTTGTTCCAATTAAAAAAATACATACATAGCTTGTTAACTGAACCAGATAAGGTATATATACATAGCCTCCTGTGAGTTATGGAAGCAAAGCTAACAGTTGTTTTGTTGTTGTTGCTTGATGCAACAAAAATTACTATTATAAAGCTGAAGTTTCTTTTTAGTAATTCATTTGTTTAAAGTACTAATCTCAAAACTTCTTTTTGTATTGTCTATTCATTGAGGAATGTTATGTGTATGTAGGCTATGTAATACCATGCTACAAGCTTTAGGAACGGCGCAGTGATCATAAACACATTAATAGATGAATACACATTTTTACAGTTCTAATAAGGTTACATTGCAATAATGGGATGTTGTCACAGTATACTTGCAGTACATTTCGAAATCCAGTATAATAAAGTTTAAAATCCAGCATCCAAGCTGAAACTCATAATGCTTATTAACAAAACAACAAAAAATGCCAATTAACACTTTCAGTACCGGCGACACGCCTGGCGTGTTCTTCTAAATTTCCTCCAGGTGCCGAGAACACGCCAGGCGTATCCACAATGTTTCGGCAATATTTAAGCCATTATGCAGTATTATGTAATAAAAATAACAGTGTAGCTTAATTATTTCATAAGTAAACCAAATTTATGTGGGAGAGCCATGCTTCGGCACGTATGGGCCGGCTCGACTCCGCTCGTTACCTCGGCCTCACAGAAAACCGGCCGTGAAGCAATGCTTGCATTGCATTTCGCCGCGTGAGTGAGGTTACCGGAGGCCCTAACCCTTCCCTCTCCCCTATTCCCGTCCTTACCCCCTCCCCCTCTTCTCCTACTCCCACCTTAAAGGGCGGCAACGCACTTGTGACTCTCGAGTTGCAGGTGCCCATGGGCGGCGGTAGACATTTACCATCAGGTGACCCGTCTGCTCGTTTGCCCTCTATACCATAAAAAAAAAAAAAAATTGGCTCCTGTGCTACAATGATTTTTATATTCCACAAAAAAATGTTTTACATACACTGCCAGGAACACGCTAGGCGTGTTCAGCTGCATAGATTGTCAACCATGACAACTTTTACTTAACTATAACCGTTGATGTGCTTGATATTATTTGTGAAGAATCGGGTACAAAAAGTCGTGAACTGTTTGATGCAAGAATTTTTGCATAATAGACATAATTTTTTCTTAAATAATATTTTTTTTATATTAGTATTATTCTTTAGAACAGCTTTATTTGAAAAAAAGAACCTATTGCACAGGAAACTTTTGTTCAAACAAAAAAAATATATGCAAAAGATCGACAGTAAGAAGCCACTGCACGTATTTTACGACCTTTCTTCGAATAAGTAAGAGGTGCTTTTGGTGCTGGGAAAATGTTGACAATTTCTGCCATAATTACGAAACTTGTTTACCTTCTTTCTTATTTTATGATATTTTTCTAAATTCAAACTCACTAAACTATGGTAAATCACTTTTTATATACCCTAGTCAAATTACCAATGTATGTAACATCGGTAAAACACAGAAAATGACAATATTAACAATTTGCCTTTATACAATGCCGGTGAACACGCCTAGCGTGTCTAGTTATTTCAGCTTCCAGAGCCGGCGACACGTCTAGCGCGTTTAACGCAACTCGTTCGCAGCATCGTGCAGGATATAGTGGGAATTGGGGTGACACTGAAAGTGTTAAAAACAAAATTGATTTAGAGATGACACAAGACTTCTCGTTCATAAGATTTATTTTATAGCATATTTGCATGAGTTTCAGTAAAAGCTTGATGTTTGTATTTATGCTTACCTTGTATGTCACTTTAGTAGTTCCTAATCTTAAGTACTGCAATGTGAGACGTTGCAGTTCTATTATAATATTTGTTAATCTCTCTAAACTCGTGACAAATTGGAAATTTAAACTTGTAAAAGCAAGTTATGGGGCATACTAAGTTTTTTAAACCATGTTGTTTTCATTTACACTAATATCCTATAGATCTTTTAGTGCACTTAAATCGAAATGAGGTTGACCAGTCCTATCTACTGTATTAATTAGCCTACCCTGCTGAGGTTGTTTTGCTATTGGCACTTTTTGAATTAAATCATTGGATACCCCATCTCCTCCTATGTTCGTATTGGAAAAGTTCCTTTGCAAACCATCATTCTGTGATGGAAGATTTAGATACTTTGTTCTCTCCTTTTCTAAATAGATGACTCTTTCTTTTAAAGTCATGTTCTCATCTTTAAGTACTTCAACTTGTAATACTAGCTGTTCAACGAGAGAATGTAAGTTTTGATTCAATATTTGCAATTCTTCTACAACAGTTTCTTGACCTTTTTCAATCTTCTTACCATCCACCACTTCCATCTTGATAACGGGCTCGTTTGCTGGATCTTGGTCATTGTTTTTATTCAGTAAAGTGTATAGCAATGAATCTGCTTCATTTATTGTTCTATATATAGCTATTTGAACTTTAGAGTTTTCGTTAACTTGAAGATTAAGAGTAGTATCCTTGCCTAAACTTTTCAAATGGTCCACAGCTTTCCTCACTCGTTCATATTGTTCCTTCTTACTTTTTATAAGATCTTTTTGCTTCAGGTGATAACTATGTTGTAAGGTGATAGACTCTAGTGCAACAGAAGATGTGGTTGATTTCATGGCATCTAATAGCAACTCCGCGGCGTTATGATGACATTGCATCGCCTCATCGTATTTGTTGTTCTTGAGGTGAGCTTCAGCTCGACGATGCTGTTGGTGAGCCTATTCACAAAGAGAACACTTTTACTTCAGGTAAAATACAATACGTAGTCCATTTATAACAGATATGTTATAAATTATATAGTTACCAAATTAAGAGGATGTGATTCCATTATCGTTAGTAAATGTAATGTTCTGTAAAACTACTTCAACTTCAACTTTTGGATTGTGGCTTTGTGGATCTGTAAAACTAATCTATTTATTTACTGTTTCGAAGTGTCATTGTTAACTATTGTCATGTCATGTCATAACTGTCAGATAGATATGTATGTTCCGATATACACTGGGAGCACTGTTCAGAACTCGTACTGGGCTCTCTTTAGTTGGCGGGGAAAACTCGTTTTTTAACCCGTTCGTTCTTAGTTTCAAAAGGAATAAAAATTACCCTTAAGTTGGCGGTTTGACCAAGTACTTCGTTAGTCAAAAAAGTAAAAAAAATGACTTCACCCCGCCAACTTAAGACAGCCCTGCATTGATGTCATACTTTACAGTGCTCTCAGTGTATATCGGAACGCAGACATGATCGACCAAATATTTATTGCCATAATAAATTAAAACTAAAAAAAACACAGAAAAGTTATTTTTTCATGTTTATTTTGTACTGCAAAAATGTAGTATTTTTGTCGGTCATTGCAGTCGGTGGCGTCGTGGGCACTTTTTCGTTTGTCAGATCCAGCCGACCGTGGCGATCACAAGGTTAAGGATGTGATTCACTGACCTCTATTATACAAGTAATAGAGGTCAGTGGTGTGATTGCATTGAAGTAAGTAGAGCTGTAAAACGGAGAAGAACAGAACAACATCATATTATGTGGCAGACTATCTGAGTCATCTGGCAGTGAGTACCAAGTACTATAATACTGGTACCGTCCTGACTAACAACTCTCCGCCATGCATACAATGGCATAGATTTATTTTGCATTTAAGCTCTGACATCTTATTTACAGGTAAGTAGACAGAAATCTAGGGAGCTTAGCGTGTCGACTTGAGGTCGGGCCGGTTTGACTATTGTCTCTTTATAAAATTTCTGTATGCATTTGCAAATTCTCCATCGTATATGGAAAGACTATGGTGTTACTTCCTAATAAATTCTTTTTAATTTCACGCTGTTCTATGGGATCATCGGATGTAATATCGTTAGTAGATATAGATTAATAATATATACTACTAATGTGGCATATTCCCTAATTTCATTATTTATAACTGCATTTTATATCTATCAGTAACATTTACGAATAATGATGACGCACGGAATTGGTGCAATATAAAAAATATTGTAAGTTAGTTATTAGGTCTCTTTTAATTATACTACAACTATGGAAACAACATAAATATACATATTCCTACAGCCACACTGGGTTTCTCTAACGAACAACCTTTATTACAATACACTAATAATATAGACTATAAAGGTGTAGTTTTCTTTTGGTTGATTGTTTGTTTAAACGTGCTAATCTCTGGAACTACATTTTTTTGTACATGCATGATAGTCAGATTCATGAGGAATAGTATAGGCTATCTGGCTAGTATAGGCTACATAATCCTTAAACATTGATTTTTGCTAAGTAAATCGAAAGCACTACTTTATCCGCGTGTAAATACAAAGTCCTACGAAAATATTGGTCCTTAGTAGGTACAACTAAAGTAAGTCTATCTCATGGACATAAGCCATAATAAGGTATTTTGTTACAAAGAAACATTGAAAATTAATTAGTGATTTTTGAGTATTATTATTAAGCATGACATAGAACCTAATCCTTACGAATGAAAGTTACTTCATCATCAAGACAAATTTTTAAAGATAATTGTTGACCTTTATAGCGTGTTATTACGACGAATAGTTTAGGAGATAATGGAAAATTAAAATAATTAAACACTTCTCAGGTCTATGACTTTAGCAGTAACAGTATGATGTAAAGTATTTCAATTATTTTATAACGAAACCTGCTACCATCAAATTTATGTAACTGAACTAGACTTTAAGTAAAATTTCTTATTATAGAAACTATAATATATCATAGTTCGTATAGTTTTGACTGGGCTAGCAGTTGGGCAAACGGTACTAAATCCTCGAATTCCTATATTACTATCGTTGGTAGATACTACAAATAAAGCACAGGGACAGACCTTTAAGCACGTGGGAAAAGATTTAAGGCCATGTTGTGGCAATTATATGTTGGCTTATCTAGCACAGGGTTCGGTGAAAACCAATATATTCTAATACCACAAGAAAATGTTACTAATAATATTGTCTATACTAAAGGATTATAAATCATCAATCAGTGATTTCTCTATGCTAGCAGCTAGCTAGCTAGTATATGAAATTATTAATATAGGTACTTAAGTGGTCAGTAAGTCAAAGGCTTATCTTTTATAAAAGTCTGTAGGCTATTAAAAAAGAGGGTGTACCTACTACACATAAATTCAGTCTACGGTTGTCACAAGTTTGACAACTGCATAAGAACTTATTATATATAAAACAAGAACATTTTTGATAACATCCCAGTTGTTGAATAAAATTTCCTAAATTCTACAGGTGTTCTAAAAGGAAATAACGGACAAACAATGATAAACTATAAATTTGAACGTGTTTGGCGTACCAAAGCTAAACAGATAATGCAAAATCCTGATATTTCGATTGCTGAAAAAATACTGGCTTATAAAATTTTCATGAGACCCTTGCTAATGTACAACTGGTTCGAGAGAGGCAGTGGTTCCTCGAAGGCTATGGAAGTAAAGTTTCTCAGACAGGTATTTGGTCCAATGAAGATAAGCAATTTATATAAACGCTACACTGACATAGATGTAACTGGATACATGAAAATAGAGGATATACGGTGGTATAGGACCAGTCGCTCTAATAGAAGTGTCGTTCGAAAGGCGATAAATGCATTATCGAAAACTGCTGCCGATCCCTCACCGTACTTTTTCAGGGCTTCAGATAGGTCAAAATATCGTCAACGTAATGAATCACGTAAACTGCAATGTTATTCTTCGAAAATGACTCTAAAAGAAAGGTGTCGAGCTGATTCCACTGAAACTGTGATCAGAAGAAGCCGTCGCTTAGCGATTAAAGACAAAGACTCTACAAACAATACACAAACATCTCCTGCCATTTAAAGAATTATATCATATTTTTCTTAATTGTAGACTTTAATTTTAGCAAATATTGTTCCCTAATCATTTTAAACTTATTTTGTAGCCGAGTCAACTATTTCATTAATTTTATTAAGTTCGTTAGGTTTTCCCTATTGAAGACTGCGGTTAAATAGCACTACCACTACTACCAGTACAGTGTTGGAAGGTGTACTTATATTCGATGGAGTGTATGGTGTAAGTGTTGAGAAGTAATACGATTTAACGTAGGTATTGGGTGGAACGAGGGCACGGCAAAGTATTTAGTCGGAGTCACAAAGAGTAGACAAAAAGGTGAACCGAGCTAATGGAGGTATCCGGTAGAATATCGGTTGACAAAAACACATAAATATAGAAGACATATCATTATACTAGCAGCACCCCACGGGTTTTTAAGAAAATTTCGCGAATGTAGTGACTTGAATTTTGGAATATTTACAGTTTATATATAGAGAAAGCGCAGAAAGCAAAAATTTTTAAACAATATGCCTTACAACTTTAAAAATTACGTAAAACGGCTTAATGAAATTACACACGTCCAATATATATGTCATTAACCGTAATGGTAAGTCTATACAATGACAGCTCAAGTTATACTGGCCAATGAAAAAACCATGGTTGAAATTCGACCGTAAGGCGATCTCTAGTTAGCATCAGATTCATACCATATACTTACCTACTATACTACAACAACAACCAATCATTATTGACACAAATAATCATTATTGACAAATAGCTGTTGCTCGCGACTTCGTTTGCGTGGAAATTCAAATTTATTCTTATTTGCTGCGCAATTTTCTTACGGGTATATTTCGGGAATGCCCGACAATTCCGGGCCCGAAGGGCGCCAGGTTTGCAACCGACGCGGTAGGACGCTTCACCCGTTGATAAAGCGCCCCCAGATTATTTGTGTCAATAAAGATTGGTTGTCAATAATGAATTTCAATCACTGGGCGAACAGTAGTACATAATTATGAGAAAAATAGTGAAATTTCCAACTTTTGACTTTCTTTTAATTTTGATAAAGTTGCAGACAATCTCATTCAGTAAATGAGTTTATAAAAATATGGATCAGTGCCTAAAGGTTCTTTGTAAACAAGCAAAAAACTAGTATTATGCTCGTATGATGACATCATGTAATCATGCGGCAAATACGGCAATAAAATCTGAGACGCCGAGTGGTCCGACGATGAGATTCAGTTAGGTAATATAGCTAGATAATCTTCGACCTGTAGTATATTCTCCTGACCCCATTTTCCACTCGATCATGTTTAAGACATAGGGGCTATTAAACTATTTTGCTGAAAACCAACTTTCCCATAAAACTTATATATCGATGTGGATAAATCGTGCCTAAAGTAACTTTGCTGTAAGTGCTCTTAACAATAACACCGCATATATTCATCAGAATTTGTATTTAGGGGCGAGTGCAGGGTCCCCGTATCTTTTATAAGTGAAAATGCGCCTTCAGTTTTTAAATTAAAGCGAGCATCACTGGCATGAAGCGAGTAGAGAGTATGACTCATGTTTTCTATACCAAATCAGTTAACCGACCAGTTTTTGGTTCTCCAAGTAAATTATTCACCCCGGTGCGTCATCCATACTGCTTCTTCGTAAATCCGGCATATAAGATGTTGATGGATCGGTTTCAGAATATGGTTCTGGTAATTGTCTTGAATCTCTTTTAGTGTTAGATGTAATCCTTTTTGAATCATTTCTTGGCGTACAATTATTCTTTCTGCGATCCCACCAATGCACGGCTTGTGAACATCGTAGACTATTTAATGCTCTTTCTTCATGTTTTATTAATTCTGTCCAAGATAAACGTTCACAATTAACGTAATTCACAACGTCTCTCTCTCGATAACGTCTGTACACGGCATTAAGATCAGGCCTCAGTCTTTTAGGATGCCTGGCAGGATACTTTGATTTATATATTGCCACCAAAATCCCGGTCTCAAAACGCAAAATTTTTTTACATTGATATTCACTAAGGGACCAAAGCTCGCAGCCGTACGTGAGAATAGGTCTGACAAATATCTTGTATAGATTGAATTTCGCTCGTGACGTTAAGTGAGGGTTACAAAGCAGTTTCATATACCGTTGGCACCAAAGTCGGGCGCATCGAACACGTTCTCTGATTTCAGGACCCATCTGTTCTCCAGATAACCGTGGTATACCTAACCGGTTTTGCAAAGTATCCCTTTGCATTGCACACCACACAACGTATATTGCAAGTCATAACATATTCACAAATTATACTGACACAAAGGTATATATATTATTATTTTATAATGGACTCTATCCCGCGCAAGAATCAGGGCAGGAATTCCGCCAATGTCAAGTGTTTTATCAATATTGTCGACACAAAGGTAAATACTTAGACTATAGAATGATACATTAAATTTTGACAAATTAATAGATAATATAATATATGTCACTGACCTATATAGTATCAAGTATATGGAGGTCAAAGTAAAATAGGTAGGTTAAATACGATATTATTATAGAATTATATAAGGAAGAAGGTCGAGTATAAGCTCTATGTTCTAATGTAAAATTTAAAAACACAACATTGATGATCGAATGCAAATCATAGTCATGTTGCTAAAAATACATCAAAGTCCAAAGCACCTTTGCTGTAACTGTATATAAAGCAGAGCATAGATAATTCGTTCATACATTTTAAGGAGAATGAAAAATGATGGTCTTATGTCTGATTGTAGGGTAAGTGTATGAAAGAAAGAAAGTATTTATTCGATGACATTTAAGATACACGATACCTAGGACATGTGACATTTAATATTCATAACAATTTAAGCAATAATAAATTTATACCTAGTATTAAATTTGCTTAATAAACACTTAAAAAAAGTTAAACCGATTTCAAAAACCACTAAGAAAGGTCACTGAAAAGTGAAAAATTATTGATTACAAACTTAATTGAAAATACTGCAATACATCTGACATTTTTAATATAATAGGCATCATTATAAGACACTAATTACCTACTGGTCTGTTTTACTAGCATTACGAGTGAGTTTCCAAGTCTGTTATTTTTCGCAATGTAAAACGATACCGGCAGACAGGAAAGTATACGAAACGCAGAGGGCAAGGTAGAAAAAAGTAACCACAGCTAGGGACGACAGATTTATTGTAAGTAGCGTGTCAAGAAATCGTACTTCAACGTCTTCTGAGGTCAGAGCTGGGCTCCAGGAAATTCGAAATGTGACAGTTAGCACCAAAACCATAAGAAGAAGACTTAAGTCAACTGGAGTAGCGGCGTTCGTACCTGCCAGGGGGTCTTCTTACCACAGGCCATCGTGTAGCTCGGAATAACTTCACTCGCTCTCACCGTAATTGCTTTGACAATGACTGGGGAAGAGTATTGTTCACTGACGAGTCCAGGTTTTGCCTCAAGTCAGATGATGGAAGGGTCAAAGTGTGGAGACGACCAGGGGAATGATACGCTCAGTGTAACATTATTGGAAGAGAACCTTACGGTGGTGAGTCAGTGATGGTATGGGGCATCATTTGCTGAGGAGCATGTACGTAGTTACACATCGTGGAAAATGTGTCTCTGATAGCGGCACGATACAAAACGGACATCTTAGAACAAATTGTAATATATTTTGTTCCATACATAGGAGATAATTTTCTTTTAATGCATGAAAATGCTCGGCCCCACACTACTGCCATCGTTTTGGGATACCTTCAAGAGGTCGACATCGAAGTTTTGGAATGACCAGCCCACTCACCAAATCTAAACCCGATATGCCTGACGATCCGAGCATGCCTGAGACAAACTAGGAAGAGAAATTAAACAAAGAATGCCAACTTAAGACAAACTGAAAAGGGCATTGATAGAAGAATGGGACCAAATGCCACAAAGTTTTATTGACGATTTAATAAAAAGTATGCCCAGACCGATGGAGGCAGTTTTCACAGCGAGAGGAGGTAACAATAGGTACTGAATGTGCCTACTTGTGTTCATGTTAAATTACAGAAGAAATCAGCCATTTAATAAAACATTTTTGTTGTTTATTTTTGAGAATTTTCCGTTTCCTCACTTTACGTCAATAAGAGACAACTGTCCGTTTTTTGTTTCTTTTTTCAGTGAATTTTAAGTTTCTTTATTTATTAAAGTTAATTTAACTAAGTCTTCTTTATTAAAAGCATAATAAACAATGCTTTTTTTTGGAAATTAAACTTTTTTTTTGCGTTCCTCTAAATATGTCCATGTGTGTATTTTAATCAAACTTCAAATCAAGTCCAAATGCTTTACACAACTACTGTTAAAGTTTATTGTTTTCTTTTACTAAACGAGTGTTATCGCATTGTTTATCGAATCATTATCGTTGTTTTCCCGCAAGCCGCTATAACAGTTATTTGGAAACTGTAATAACTTCAACTCGGTCTCTTTGGCAGTGCGTACTGTTTTGCACAATTAGCATGACTTATACTCACATTGTTTTTGGACTGTTATGGAGGATAGTACATGGTAGTATTACATCGCAATGTACGGTCACAGATGTGAAGAGTCTTTTAGAGGGTTGTGACCGGCTTACTGGATTAAACGTAACCAGCGTTGGTGGCACTATTGTAAACGATCATAATTGTGATGTGGTCTTGCCAAAGCAAGTTTTCATGGAGGAGCCGTTATTCCAGTTTTCTTCAGCTGATTCGGTAAAATATATTCATAATTTTTTACTTAGAGCAGAATCTACGTAATTTAATACAAATTAAATACAATCGTTATTCGCTTCTTTTTAATATTTTTATTTGGAAAAAGAAACAATGAAAAGTCAATTAACGTTCATTGTTCTGTTCCTAAAAGTAACTTAATTTAGTTTTTGGGTGATTTTTATGTTTTAATATTTGTAACTTATGGAACTCTACAAAATATTTACGTAAATATAAATTTGTATATTTTAATTGCGATAAGGTCGCCAATCGTATATAACCTCAGCTAGTATGTAATTAAATTTATGTAAAATAATGTACGTAACTTATTGTTTTGTGTACAATAAAGAGTACATCTATCTATCTATCTATATTATACACTATTTGCGTAAGATTTAAGAATGAAATGAAAAACTGTGTTCATATTTCAGAAAAAGTTTTTCACGCTTCTAATAGTTGATCCCGATGCTCCACCTCAGATCGACGGTGAATTTTATCTGCACATGGTCAAATCGAATATACCTGTAAGTTGTAAACCCTAATCCTTGCTACATGCCTTAGTTAATCATTCCCGAGAATCCCTGTTGCATTAAAATGTTAATGAATGTGGAAGGTATTTTAAGATGTTCAAAACTTTTTAAAATACTTTCCTTGGGGTCAATTGTTGCAAACTAAAAAGAAATCATTTCTGAGGAGAAGTTCTGAAAACGTAGAAAATTTATTCACCACCAAAAGGTTGAAGTCAAAAATTATTTTTGTTATTAATAAAATACAGGCAGGTAATATACACAATTGTTTATTGGTTCTTACATCTTTCATTTCTTAGCCTTAGAAAGATAGCATCAGATCACAATTACAGAAAGATCATCATCATTGGATTAAACGTTTACATGCTTATAACTGTTCTGTGTAAGTCTTAGGAATCATATCATACTAGTTTGATTTTTTCCTGATCTCATTAATCGTAATTAGGTATACTCCTGCCGTACCTCCCGACTGCCGAGGTAGGCCGCCGCGGTGGTTTAGTGGGTTGACCGGTTCGCCGGGAGTCCCACACACGCCCTTCGTATCCCCGACGGAGGATATGGTGCGAAAAGCATTCCCCCGTAAAAAAAAAAAAATGTATACTTACCTAAATGTTTTTTTTTCAGGGCCTTGCTCTAAAAGCTAAGGAAAGCACGAAAACTGTTGGAATTGATTATCGAGGTACTGGTATAAAAAAAAAATCCTTTTGATTGCCAAATTATGTTTTCCTTTGTTTGTTTTCCCTTAATTGTTATATTGTTGCATGAATTTAATTCACATATACCTGTGGACTACCAAATAGCATGCAAATTCTTGACGAATTAATTATTGGTCTTAAAATCAGAGCTGCGGACCGACCAAAAAAATAAAAATGTAAACATAGTCATACCCATCTGATTATGGCAAATCAAGTATAAAAGTCTAACTCTTTTATTTCATACTAGCGATAAAAGTAGCCTATCAAAATATCTCTATTTCAACATCGGTTCAACGCTTTAGGTGTTTTTGATTTTGGATTTATTAAACGAAGTTTGAAAACTAAATAGATAAGGTTATTAGTGAAATAAAGTCCAATCCCTCAGATTTTCTCTCCTACAAATATTTAAATACTTTGTGAACTACTTTTCTTTCACGACTATGTACAGGGTTCGGTAAATTTACGCATAAAAATCTTACAAACTGAACCGAATAGACCCTTTGACAGTAATCAACAATAAACAAAGATGACGTTTTAAACTTATATTTGCTATTAAAAGAAAGTAGTTCCATTTGTTTTCCGCAACAAGGTGAGGTATTTTATTTTCCTGGTCAGACTTCAATATCTA
The DNA here is from genome assembly GCA_963859945.1 of Euplagia quadripunctaria. Lineage (NCBI taxonomy): Eukaryota > Metazoa > Arthropoda > Insecta > Lepidoptera > Erebidae > Euplagia > Euplagia quadripunctaria. The sequence continues at coordinate 12,766,336 of OY982569.1, forward strand.
TTACTTATTTTATGCAGGATACAAACCACCAACGCCACCTCGCGGTACGGGCCTACATCGCTATATGTGCCTCCTCTACGAACAAGCAGACGGTAACAACTTTCTACCAACGGTTCCTACAACACGTCTTCGTTTCTCGCTTGCCAAGTGGCTCGTAGGAAAAAACCTGTGCGGTCCAATTGCAGCTATACAGTTCAGAACTGAATTCTAGATGGCGTTACTAGTTACTGATTCTAATTAGAATTTATACAAATTTTAGTGAACAGCTATATTATGAAATTCGAAGTAATATAAAGAATTCTGTAGGTACATGTTAAGATATCGTATGTTTATAATAATAGCTAAAATAGTAGTATATTTTAAGAGAATATAGCACTCAGTCAAGATTAATATAATATAATTATTTAACAATTTGTTTTTATTTTACCCAGTGTATTGTTGCCTTTACCTGCTTAGTTCTGAAAATGTCTTTTTAAAACTAGTGGTATTTTGCTGAACTCGCCTCTTTCCGAAAGGAAAAGAGGATAGGATTACCAAAAACGTTACAACTGTGCGGTCCGATGGCAGAAACTACAACTCGTTACACAGTCGACGAAACACACAAAAAGAAGTAGAATCCCTTCTTAGGCGGTTTTATTCCAATCCGTAAAGATCTTTCTATTAAGAATTAAAAGGTTCTAGTTCGTAGGTTAGTGTTCCTAATTAGAGTTTATAATAATACTCCATATGGGACTGGACTGCCGACTTATAAAACTGCTCCGCAGTGAAGGGCTCTTTTGTTTTATTGAGCCCACTAATTATATAACTCTGCTAGCAAAATTTACTCACTCAAGTTGTACACTTGTACTCACGCTTCTGTCGCTTACATCTAATTTGGGAAAGACTGCAAAGTTTTGGACCTAACGGAGAATTTTTTATAAAAGAGAAAGAGCGTTTGGTAGCGTCAGTGTCCTGTGTCAAACAGTTTCATCAGCTTGGCATGAAATATAAACTATCAAAAAAGTAAATAATGAAACTCCTATAATAGCCAAAACACACTTCTTTTGTTTCACTTTTGACTAGTAAAAAACGAATAGTGGCACGAGCTCAGTGGCGTAGGCAGCGCGCACGCACGCGACACTTCCCTCTCACCTCGGCCCACGCGCAACCACCGCACTTAATTTATATAAACAAATTATTTTCTCATCTCCAACTACTGGTTTTATTAAACGTGATTTGTATTTGGGAAGTGAATGATATACCATATGGATAGTTGAATCTTTATCTTCATCTTACCTTTGTAGTGTCAATCTTGTGTGTAATAGAGCATTTAGAAAAACAACTTAAACTTAAAGAAAATAGCGAGTGCCTTAGAAAAAAAATCGTGAAACTAATTAATAAAAGAGGTTAAAGGCCTATAGTAAGTAGCTATACTTTGAAAACTAGTAATTGGATTTGCTGGTGGTACTACTGACTGGATTGAATTTGCGTATGACGAAGCAAGGTTAATGGTAGGTGTTCATAAAAAAATCAGACATCCTAGATCAAAATTAAGGAGCATGTATTGAGCAACCGTCTCCTGGCATATCTGGAAACCAACGAGCTCCTCAGTGACAGCCAATATGGTTTTCGAGGAGGGCGGTCGACTGGTGACCTTTAGATATACGCCATCCACCTATGGAGCAAGGCCTTGGAGGGTTATGGCGAGGCAATAGCAGTGTCCTTAGACATATCCAAGGCCTTTGAATCAGCCTGGTACGGAGCTCATTTAAGTAAGCTTCCAGCGTATGGCATACCAACCGATCTCTACGACCTGGATATTTGTTTTCCTAAAGGGAGTCGTCTTAGATGGCTGCTCTTCCGGCCTAATGGCAATTAATGCCGGGGCACTTTAGGGATCTGTTCTCTCTGCAACCTTGTCCCTGCTCCATATTAATGACCTCTTAACACCTGGCATTATTGGCTACACCGATGACAGCACCGTTGTAGAGAGATATTTGTCCAATGAGCGGGCAAATTCACAAGAAATCCAGTCTTTGAGAAAGTCCATGATTGAACGGGTTCATTTTTTTTCTTATATTATACGGGGCAAACGAGCAGACGGGTCATCTGATGGTAAGTGACTACCGTCGCCCACGGACACCTGCAACTCAAGAGTTACAAGTGCGTTGCCGGCCTTTGAAATAGGAGTACGCTTGAGCTTGAGCAATTTGAGATTGCAGCGGAGGTCCGATTGGGGTGACGCCAATCTTGTAAATTTTAACCCTTTCCAAACACCGGCGTGTCTCTTCTCTGCGAAAAAGAGTACTTTCAAACTTACGCCCACAGGTCAGTGATTGATAACAAATTACTGACCACCTAAGGCTTCTGGGCATCACCGTCACGTTCAAACTTATCCTCGGTCAACAAATCGAGTTCATGGGCCAGAAGCTTTCAAGAAATTGTGAGTCATTTCGAAGGTCCGGCGGTACTTCAGCTCTAAACAACTGCTTCATCTCTATACAGTCCAAGTTCGATCTTGCATGGAGTGCTGCAGTTACCTTTGGGATAGCTCAGCTAAGTATCACCTAGAAACTCTGGACTCTGTCGACCGACGAGCCCGTAGGCTCATAAATGACGATGTGCTCACGAATAGGGAACTACATAGACTTGAGCATCGTCGTAAAGTCGCCTGCTTGTCGATTTTTTATTGGATTCACTTTGGTGAGTGTGCCAGCTCTCTTCAAATTAATTGAACCCTCACCATTCCTTTATGAGACTACTAGGCGCAGACAGAGGTTCCATCCTTTAGTTGTCAAAATACCAGAAAGTCGAACTATAACTTTGACAGCTCTTTTTTGGTTCTAGTCGCCAAGGTATGGAATGAGCTGCCTGCGTCTATTTTTTTAGTCAATTATAATACTGGAACGTTTAAGTGTAGAGTAAATAAGTTTGTCTTGGATAAGCGTGTATCATCGTCGCCTTCATCATCATCATTTCATTCAGGTGAGCTGAAAAACGAACGCCTATTCCATTTCATGATAAAAAAAGTACAGTACAGTCAACATCGACGGCAGAAAGCAAAAATGTCGTACCTCGGAAATTGGCCTAAATGTTTCAAGTCTTGTCTTTCTATGACAAAAAAAAAAAATGATAAGTACAGCATTGATTTTTTTTTCTAGTTTTCGTGCTGTTCATTCGAAAAATTGCTGTAAATAGTGAAAAAAAAACTTTTGAAAAGAACACAAATACGACAATACGTCCAGTGTAAAAATTGTTGCAACATTATTTTTCACTAAATTCAAATCTGCGTTAGATGCGTATTTGCATCTTTATCAATCTTTTCTGTACTAAATATATTCTTATTGGATGACGTTTTACTCCTCTTTTTATTATCATTCCATCAGATATCTGTCACACTTACAAACGCTACATGTTTACAGCAAACCGTCAATGCCAGTTTAGTTATTTAACTACAGCCTTGCGGGTCACCAAAAATAATGTCCGTTTCACGTGTTGCAACAGTTCTCAGAATAAGCGCCTTTGCAGGGGTGGTCCTTTCAGTTTTATAGTGGTACTTAATGTGTCAATATATTAAAACCGCCGTTGTATTGTGACACTTTATAAAGTATCACAAGATTTAATTGTGTTTATAAAAGTTAATTCAATTTCAGCTAAGCGACATTAAGTTTGGATAAAAAATGAACTCGCCCACGTTTATTTGTCATTACTTTATTTTCGCCGCAGATTCTGTGGACACTTACATGAATACAATGTTTTGTTTACAATCATTTTATTACTTTTTATCAGTTTAGATTGTCATGCACAGGATTTGAATTTGCCACAATTATATTTATTATAAACTCATAATCACATTTTTTATATAAGTATGTAATAAAATATATGTAGGTTTTTTTTTGTATTTATGTTACATTTTAATCCAAATCAGGATTATGTATTGATAGGTAGTGTTAACTTGTATTCAAAATCTATCAAATCAAATCGATCTTTCTTTGTTCAGAATGTCGGTAAGAAGAAATAAGATGGTTTGTAAGAATTTTAAGAGTCTGGTACAGTCTGCCATAAGGCATACAAATTTTAAATCTGTAGATACTGCTAGTCGATGTAAAGCATTTGCATATTCTTTTTGTGTAACTTTCAAGCAATGAGGAATAGGATCTAGCAGTTCAAAATGAACTTGACGAGAGACTTGTATCTTTGGACAACATATTCAGATGAACAGCATTTTATCGGATAGCTGGCTGTTCTAACAGACGCCCATATTACTACTAATATTTAGTATAATATAGAAACATAATATTTCCTAGAACTATCTCGTAATTAGTCGATGTTGAATGAATGAATTAATCATTTCCCGGTTAACCGCAGCATGACACAAGGAATGATCCTAACTTGTGCGGTGTTCCACAGGGATCAGTCCTGGGCCCGCTCTTGTGGAACATCGGCTACGACTGGGTTCTGCGCGGTGCTCTTCTCCATGGTGTCAGCGTCACCTGTTACGCTGACGACACGCTTGTGACAGCGCGTGGAAAGACGCACCGGCAGGCAGCAATTCTGGCGACGGCTGGAGTCGCGCAAGTCGTTGGTAGGATCCGGCGGTTGGGCCTCGAGGTGGCTTTGCACAAATCCGAGGCTGTTTGTTTCCATGGCCCTCGGAAGGCGCCACCCTCGGGGTCCCACATTATAGTGGGGGGAGTCCGCATCGGCATCGAGCGTACGATGAAGTACCTGGGACTCATCCTCGATAGCCGGTGGGATTTCGGACCACACTTTCGGCAGCTGGCCCCCCGGCTAATGGGCACCGCTGGGGCACTCTCGCGGCTCCTGCCTAATTTGGGGGGGCCCAACGCATCTTGCCGAAAGTTGTATAAGGGGATCGTACGGTCAATGGCGCTCTACGGGGCGCCAGTATGGGCGGACGCTCTGACGGCCCGTAATATTGCAATTCTACGAAAGCCGCAACGCGCAATGGCCGTCAGGGTGATAAGGGGGTACCGTACGATCTCCTTCGAGGCGGCTAGCCTATTTGCCGGATCCGCGCCCTGGGATTTGGACGCAGTACTCCTTGCGTTGCAGTACCGGTGGCGCAAGGATGCGCTAGATCGGGACGACCAACCAGTGCCTCGCGAAGTAGAGGCACATCGGGACGAGCTCCGCCAGATCCTGGTGGTGGAGTGGGAGCAGCGACTTGCGCGACCTAGTGCGGGGCACGCCGCTATAGCGGCGGTAAGACCTGTCCTACGAGAGTGGCTGGAGAGAGGGCACGGGGCCCTCACCTTCCGGATGACGCAGGTGCTTTCCGGACACGGTTGCTTCGGCAAGTATCTGTGTCGGATCGGCCGGGAGCCGACGTCACGGTGCCACCATTGTGGTAACTGCCCCGACGACACGGCGCTGCACACACTGTCGGAATGCCCAGCCTGGGCTAACCAGCGCCGTGATCTCGTCGTGGCAGTCGGTGCTGCGGGTAATCTCTCGCTCCCAACCGTAGTTCTGGCTATGGTGCGGAGCGAGAGCGCATGGAACGCTGTCGCCTCCTTCTGTGAGGAGGTGATGTCCGCAAAGGAGGCGGCGGAACGGGAGAGAGAGCGGAGTACAGCTCTCTCTACCCGCAGCAGACGCACCGGGCGCCGGAGGGCGTTTAATGACCTCCAGCCACCTTAGGAAGTGGCCTGCGGGCGGCGAACTTTTTTGGGGAAGTCGTCGTCCGAACAGATACAGGCCCGAGAGGCAGCATGCAGTGTTCCGCGTGCGCTCTCAGAGGAGTGCGGCCGACGGGTGATGGTCGCACCGGGTGACGGGACCCGTCTAGGGTGAGACGGGTCAATGCCTGTCGGGGGTTGCGGAAGAATGCAATAGCGATTCTCGCTCCCCTGATCATAGGCAAGTAGTGGAACACCGGGGTGGTTTTTAGTCGGTAAGAGTCCGACAGACCCCTTCGCCTCCCCAAGGCGGAGGACATCCATGTAGGATCTTCCACCTCGTCAACAAAAAAAAAAAAAAAAAAAAAAAAAAAAAAAAAAAAAAAAAAGGAATGATCCTAACTCGCATGATCTATTCTCAGAAGGTGTTTGTTGTATCTTTATTGTTTTTTATTCATCAAATGGTGTATTAGTTTGAAGGTCGTGGATTAGTTGTTGTAAAGGTATTGGTCATTAGATCATGATGACGTAATCTTCCAAAACTTACCTCAAGGCAAGTCCATTTATGATTGACAGTGTTATAATACTATTATACTTATATATCGAACATTCCAATTGCTCCTATAAATTCGGAAATATACTTGTATTGACGCTCGGGCTTGACATGTCGGACTTACAGGTTTAAGGATTGTGTTATTCGTAATACAATTTGCATGTGGTCATCAAATTCCTTTCGTATTGGCACTCAGAACTCGGCACACTCTGTTAACTAAGTAGATCTTATTATGACGCGACACAAACAAACAAATTTGACTGGCCTGTCGGCCTGGCGGTTAGTGATCCTGACTACTGAGCCAGAGGTCGTGGGTTCGATTCCCACCCAGGACAAAATAATAATTTTCTGTAATTTATCTATAATACTATGTATGTATTTAGAAATATAAAATAAGGTATGTTTATTAGCAGTCTGGTTACCATAGTACAGGCTCTGTCCTGTCTGCCCAGTTTGGGATCAGACGGCTGTGTGTGAGATGTATCAAGTTATTATTATTATCATTTATTATTATTAATTTATATGGTCATATACATACCCACCCGGCAAAATATTGATTTAAAAGCTCATATCGAAACGGTACCAGGGGTTAATATTTCAAATTTCGCGTACCGGCATTACTTATTTATCATATTATTTATAGTGGTAAAAAGGTATAAAAGCAAAATTATATTAGCACGTCATAGTAAAATATACGGGATCCAAGATTTAAGCATGCAAATTTGGTGAATCTGCAGCCATAGTAGAGAAGTTCGTAAACATTTGTTCATAAAAAAGAAAATCATAAATTGTAAATTTAAAACACCCCGACTCGAAAATCCCTTAAACGATTAGAAAAGAGCTGATGATCTTTGAACAGCTGAACAGATGTTCTTGGATTATATCTAAGAACACTTTTGATCATGCCACCTTTCAAACAAAAAAACGAACTTAAATCGGTACATTCGTTTGGGAGCTACGATGCCACAGACCGACACACAGATACACAGATATGTCACGCTTATAACACCCTTCTTTTTGCGTAGCGGATGAAAAACATACAACCGAACCTCGTAGGTAATCTATTCGTTTTTGGCGAATCTGCCGTAGACCGTAAAAACATGTATTGTTATAACAATACACATTTATAAAATACATGTTGATACCATAAATATACTTTAAACATGGGTAACCTAAATGTTACAATATATTTATAGATGTAAATCCCCTTAAATGTGTCCACGTGCAAACATCCGTTAATAGGAGTAAATAAAGGAAGCAAGTTTAAGGTCACATGAAATGATGGAGAAAAATAGACTATGATAAAAATATGTAAGCATTTCTTTATCAACCCTCGATTTATTCAACGAAAATACAAATTAATTATAAGTAGTCCTATAAAAATCATGTTATTATTTTATTTTATTGTGAATGTTTGGAATGCTAACGATTACCTACATTTTATCAATGCATCATTAGCCACCAGCAGGGGTTTAGGAATGAATTTCCTTTGCTAAAGCTAATTATGATAAGTATTTTCGCAACGGGCTTTATGATAAATCTTCAAAAAAGCCTAATAATTTTTAATACCTTAGACTTAGACCTAAGTGGCAGACAAAAAAAAGACTACTGTGGAATTAAATCAGAAAATTTCTAAATACTATCCAATTCAAAGCGTAGCTATCATTTACGAGTAATGTCTACAAATGATAAATTCCGTCGGCCTATCACGCTAATTAACGATTCTGTTGAAAGGTAAAAAAGAAACAAAATATCTGATAGAAATCTAATAGTTGAGTTGTCATATCACGGATTCGAATGTCACATCTTTTTTGACAGGAAGCTCATCTATCGTAAATTAATCGACATGGCTCTCCAGAAACACCAAATTAGTGAACCGGTTTGGCGTGTGCGCGGCCGCCGGCCGGTGACCCGCCGGAAATACTTGCGACGCAACATCCATAGAGAAACTCGACACGTTTTTCTTAATATTCAAATGAACAACATTGTGTTGCGAGATTTTGGGCCCTCTATGCGCCAACAATTTTAAATTCACATCTCGAGTTTTGGTTCTTAGAACTTGGACACTTAAAACTTTTTAATTGTTTTCTTAGAAAACTGTTTATTTTTGTTTCTTTACTAATTTAAATACCAATAATATAATTAATTTATATTTATGTGATATACGTTGTGAGGGGTCGTTCGTCATCTCGTCCCAAAATAAACTCGGCCCATTGGGACGACTTGACGAATTTGAATCCTTTATCTTTAGTTCCTATTAAAACTTAACAAAACCAAGAACGGGACGAGATGACAAACGAAAATAAGATTAACCATGAAATTCGTCAACTCGTCCCAGTGGGCCGAGTTTGTTTTGGGACGAGATGACGAACGAACCCTTGTAAGGAAGTATCGATGCTTGCGAATTCTTTATAGGTCTCCTTTATGTTATTTAAAGTCAGCAAACATTTGAATGGTAGGTATACTCTATGGTCTATAACGGCTAAGAAAGATCATTCGTACTAACTGACCTTGAAATGGATCTGTGTCCCGGAATAATAATATCTTCCTGATGATGGAGTGACGACATTACAAAAGTCAAATCCTATCCTGAGGCCGTCTTATTAATTTAAAGTTAAATACATGATGACATCAGCTGACGAAAACGTTGGAGTAGTAGACAGAAAATAATACAGTTAGACAAACAACCGAAAATAGATTACTTTAAGTAATGAATTGAAAGTCTATCAAATATAACCTATTGTAAGTTGAAAAGAACTCATAATTTCAGAACCGATATGAGTCCTGGTCTTACCTGTACCACGAGTAATTACTTTTTACCACGAGTTTAAACATAAGTCCACAATTTATTCCCTTAAACATGCAAGCGGTCTTTAAATAATCTTAACGACATGAACGTAATCAGTATAATTACTTAATACAACTGCTGAGTTATGTAGTTTACCAAATTGATGTACACTTAGCGATGTGGCTGAATGTTGAATAATATTCGTGTTCATTGTAAGGTAAACGATTCAGTACAAAACCTTTTGGATTCTTACTCAACAGTTTCATCGATATTTTTAATTACACTGCAATTGTTCTTTTTAGGGTTCCGTTCCTCAAAAGGAAAACAAAGGAACCCTTATAGGATCACTTTGTTACCGTCTGTGTGTCTCTCCGCCTGTCTGTCAAGACCATTTTTCTCAGGAACCCGTGGACGCATCAAGTTGAAATTAATACCTAATACATAAGGTTGCGGTCCCTAGATATGGCCACTTAAGCCTTATATTTGACCAAATTTGAACATTTCGCATGTAAATCAAGGTTATAGGTATAGGTATTGATTTACCTGCGAAATGTTCAAATTAAATTTCATGATTCTAGGTCAATGGGAAGTACCCTAAATCTAAATGAAATTTGGTAAGAAGCATGGTCTCAACACAAATAAAGAAAAAATCCGAAAGTCGTTAATTTGTTGTTATATCTGTCTGTGTATCTATCAAGACCCTTTTCCTCAGGAAACCGTGAAGGCAACCAGTTGAAATTAACATCAAATACTTATGTCAGCGGTCCCTTGAAGTTGTAAAAATATCAAGTTTCTAAGTAACCGCAATCAAAGATACGGCCATTAACCCTTAGATTTTAACAAATTTGAACATTTCGCAGGTAAATCAAAATCCATTAGATATGATATATTAGAGAGGGTAGAATCATGAAATTTGGTAAAAAGCAAGGCTTGACAGCACAAATAAAGGAAATAATCCGAAAGTCGTTAAATTGATGTTATATCACATAAAAAAATAGTTTTCGTGTTTACAAACTTATATTTTGCGGTTAGATTGTTGACTTTGTCGTACATCACAATCGCAAAGTTAAGTTTGTCTTTCGAAAAAGACGGATAAAAGTCTTCGAGAATTGATTCCCGAGATGGACGTATTATCTACATACAAGTTTGTTTGCTTGCTACACTCGGTGTGCGAGTCAGACTCGCGCTTGTCCGGTTTTTGTTTATTATATTAGCAAAAAACATCTAACGTCATTTATAAGAAGGATTTTTTAAATTAAGACAGTTTTCATACTCAGGTGGCGGCAGGGAATGTTTCAATACATAAGTAATTAATATAATTTACTTTACGTTACATGGGTCCCTTTATGTTTTTATTTTATAATATACTAGCAGTTCCCGCGCAGCTTCGCTCGCGTGTACATATTTTGCGCGGAACCTGGCTATTTTTATTTTGGAAAAAGAATTAGCTTTTTCCAAAATAAAAGTAGCCTAAGTTACTCCTTATAAAACCAGCTATTTGCCAATGAAAGTCCCGTGAAAATCGGTCGACCCGTTCCGAAGATTAGCCGAAACAAACAGACAGAACAGACAGACAGACAAACAAAAAGACAGACAGACAAAAAAAAATTAATTTTTAGGCATAGGTTTCGTTCAAATAACTGCATGAGCTTATAAAAAAACTATTATTTTGACATTACAAACAGACACTTCAACTTTATTTATTTGTATGTAGTATGTATGTATGTATTGATTTATATTCTTCAATTCACAAAGGTATTTTGTGCCTACTGTACACTGAATCTAATCTAATTTTTCATTGTACAAGAATATTTAACGCAAGTTTTCAGAGCTCCTTCTAAACGTACTCTAGAGCCAGTAAATGAATTCATTCCCTGGATTTCCAGGTGATCATTACGTTTTCGTTAGGTTTTGCAGAGTCACCTTGAGAGTTCATTTTTGTAAGAGTTCGTAGATTAAGGCAAAAATTACATATTATTTACATTAGACAAGTTTCAGAGAAGTACGTGATACAGTTGTGACAAGAGATTAAAAAAAATTAGCTTAGTTAGTTATTGAATGCATTTGAAAAGAGGTAGGGGGCTAAATATATTTTTAATAAAAACGTTGCTAACTAGGATTTATGATTAAGAATGATATCTTATTAATCGTCATTATTTGCAGCCTTGTTCTAACATTGGCACGTGTATCCTATTGATTAGCTGCTTATGCAGTTATGTCGATTATGAGATGGTTAATGAGGACACATAAAATCAGTTTAATAGCGTCTGTAAATTTAAATTATAAGTTAAGCTATGTCTGTTACAGACTCATATAATTATACTTTAGTAGAAAAACGATTTAAATTAATTACATACATTAGTGAATCCAGCAATTGTGTTTATAACTGCAGTATATATGATCTATCATGTTGCTTTTTTATACACAACCAAGGTGACCAAAAAATAACCAGCCCGCCTAATGGTAAGCGGTTACCTTACCTCATAGAGCCCTGGCTATTCTACACTAGCTGTTTCATACAGTTTACGCGCGTTTAAGGTCCCTGCTCCGCTTCTAAGTGTCGCAGTGTAATGTTACAGAGCCTATAACCTTCCTTAATAAATACTATATCCAATATAAAAACAATTTTTCGAATCCGACCGGTAGTTTCAGAGATTAACGCGTTTGAACACACAAATAATCAAACAAAACCTCTTCGGCTTTATTATTTTAGTATCTAATGAATATTTTCTGCTTGAATGCTACAAACTATGCCAGTACGATTGTTTAACCAGGATTTGTAAGGTGGAAGGAAAATTTTCTAGACCGTATAATGTTTTGTGGTTTCAAGTTAGTGTTGTGGGTTCTATCCTCATGAAAAATAGGTTATTTCTTTTTCACGACTGTCAAAACATTATCTCACAGGGTAATAAAGTGGTATGTCGGAATCAAAACGACTAAAATCACACGGTGTTTCGTTAGGGGTCTTAGTGGGTCTTTTGCAAGGCACTCAGGTTTAAAGATAGGAAGTCCCCGAGAACTCCGGTGCATCTAGGCCGCCTCCTGAACAACACTTAGCTTAGTGCTGTTCAACTGAAGGTCAGTAGTCTAAGCAGAAATAATAGATCATGTGATTGTTAAATGAACGCGGGTAGAATGCTCGTTAAACAAATTAAATATTACAAAAAAAACTTACAATGCAAGTTGACGCTTAAACCTACTAGTAACACCAGTGTTATCACGTGATTATTGCCAACCGCGTCACTTTATAACTACTGATCCTGAATCGAGCACTGGAAATTCTATCGCCGCGGCTGATATACAACTTCCCAACATAAGCCATTGGGCCACGGCCAGCCAAGTGTGACCAACCATCCTAGTCTGGTCGGAGCATCCTCCAACACAATACCGTATTCCTAAACTATCCAAAACAATATAATTCTCATACCTTGAGCAGTAATGGTGTTATTTCTTCTTGTCGAAGCATTCACTTTCTGCTGTTTAGTTTGACAATCAAAAAAATTATAAAAACAGTTCTTAAACCAGCACCAGGTGTGTCGATTTCTAAGATTTATTACTTCCACAGTTTCGACTTGCCATATTCTATGTTTAAATTATACCTACACATAATTTTATGGTTTATATTCGGTTAGAAATGCATTTATTAGTGAAACTGACTAATTTATATTTTTAATAAATTCATCCTTTTAAATTTACGTCAAGTTTATGGCGTGAAAACACTTCTTTTATTTATTTCTTTTATCAGTACTTTGTTCCACTTTTCTATTATTACTACTAAGAGAAATAGAAAAGTGGAACATTTCAACAACAATTTCCTAGGAAAGTTTTGTAAAGTCGTAAAGTCGCAGTTGAAAGATGTGTTTCTAGAGGTCTAGCTCCTGCAGAAATTGAAAAGAACAAAAAACATTACGATATTACATCGATTTACGAGACACGTTCTTCTCTCGTTTTGACTTTTAGCATACTCTGCTACATTGTCTAACTAATAAGTAAAACATAGAACACTCTTATTACTTTCTTCTTTTCCTTAAACTCATACCTTTCTTCTTCCAGGGTAGGTAGAAACTACAGCCATAGATTAGCTTTCATCCTTACCCACTTCACCATATATTTCTTTTACCGTCATTAGACTTTTCATTCAGATAAATTTTTAGTGTTTCTGATCTCCTCAACCTACTTCCTTATTTACATTTGCCTAACAGACTTGGTTTGTCATGCGTGCCCAAACTATTTAAACATACCTTACATACATACCTACTTATTTTACTTCTTGTATAATTTTATTTTATCTTATTTTAGATCCTAAGTTCACATCAAAACGCAAAAATTTGGTAACAGCAAAACTTCTCTTAAGTATGTCATATATAGATAATACGTCAAAGCCCTGCAACTACTTCAAAACGCAATGTGAAGTTCCAAAAACCTCCATAAGTCGCGTACGGTACTTCAATAGCCAATTAAAGTTATTTTGACCGGTTCAAACTTCTGGATAAGCTGGTTTACATCACAAAAGCTGACACGTGAGTTAAAATGCAAACACTATTATTTACGTGTCGCAAGTGCTATTATATGTGAAAAGCCAAAAGCCACGGCTTCCTTCCGGTCGCCCACGGCCCGCCCACGCGATTTCAACGCCTACGTGCCGATATAATATTAATCAATGCAACAAAATCTATGATAATGCAATAAAGTTTTAGGTTTATAGTTCATGTTTTGCATATTATATTTGTCTCTGACTTATTTTTCATATTACATGGTCAGCCAATAGTCAAGTTTTTGTATATCCCCTATGTATTACCGTATTATTGGTCCCAAATATAATTATTGCATTTGCTTTTGTTGTAAATGTTGCTATTAATTTAAATGTCTTATATGCAAGCCAAATGTTATACTATTCAATGTTTGGCGATACCCAAAAACATTTGCAAAACGCATGCATTACTGTATACTCTTAAAGCTCGAGCGACCATACATATCAGTAGAACTTCAAGACTTTGCTAGTAGGATTGGTAGCCGCCGTCTTCAGGCATCGGAGACTGGTGGCCTATGTATATTATAGTCATGATAACCTGAGTTTGAATCTACGCTACTGCGTAGAGTTCAAACTTTTAACATAAACATATAATTTATAACACTTAGTTTCTGAAAGACAGTGCCCAACTGGTAAGGTCTAGAAGCATCTAATTTTGCTTGCAGAGAATAATATTCTGGTGAGCACTTCGCATTGTTCTGCTTTTCTGCTAATGAGTAGGTTTATCCTTTGTTATGCAGTATGGCGAAATGTTTACGAGGCCATTGGTGTTACGACTGGCGAACGGGGTAACCGTTTCTATGTTTACTAATTACACAACAAAAATCGTAAAAAGTATACACCAAACATTTTCTAGACCAACATTCATTGTTAGGTATACACGCAAAGTCTAATTAATGCATTTCGACCACAGGACCTGCTATGATTTCACCATCAAATTGAGAAATCTTGATTCTTATAACTAGGTCGACAAATGCGGAAATAATGAACCGTATCTAATACTTCCAAAACTATCTAGTAAACATTATCAATGCAAGCTTTGTTGTTAAATAAATAAGGCCAAGTGCGTTAGATAAAGTTACATTAAGACAGTTTCTAATGCAGTCATCGCCAAATACAGCGCGGCCCGTTTCTCAACGACCGAGATAACCGTGCAGCCGACGTCATAGTTAAATCCGAACGAAGGCTAACTGGAGGCGTTAGTACCACAATTATATTAATTAATTATTTCCTTTCAAATTCGCCTGAGTACATCAATAAACATATACTTTTATAATAACGTGCGGCTCGTGTGCCCAGCCGGATGAATTTAATTAAATAAATTAATGACTAGTAATCAATTATCTGATATTATGCCTGATTATAGAGTTGTAAAGTATTTTTATTGACAAATAATAAAAGTGTCAAGCGTAAAGTGTCACGTTTATGTATTCATTTTTTAATTTCAATACCGTTTCTTGGAAATATACCTACAATTAAGTTGGAAGTCGATCTGTTGGTACTTTTTTGTGTAATTTTGAAGTACACTTTGAAATCCTTAAGTTTTTAATGGGTTTCTTTTGTTCTGTATAGTCATTTGCGGGAAAACTCAATGTTTACTTTCAAATTTATACGCCTATATTCTTTATTATTTCCTTATAATTATTAAAAAACAAGTTTCATTCTCGTGATTTTTAATGTTTCTAATTAACCAAAATTAGAATTAATTTATATCATATCTCAACGTAAAAAAATAGTCAAAAATAAAATATTTGGAAAACAGACGCATACAGATAAGAACCTAAGTCATTTATAGAACCAAAGATTTAATTTATAACAATCGAAAATTAATGATACATATATTATTTCATAAATATATGCGAAAAATATGCAAAGTATAGCTACTATGATAATTCATTTATCAGGAGATTCTCAACTCAATTCTTATCGGCTCTCCCTATAACAAAAAAGGTAGGTACGACAAATAGGGATGTTGACACTAATCGAAAATTTATGTTACGTTGTAACTAAATGATTAATAATTGTTTAGCTTATTTTCTAACATTTATTAGTTATATAACCTCCGTTTGTAATTTAGACAGTTTTATTTCTCTACATTTGATAAAGCTATACGTACCTATAACCAATATTATAATGATAAGAATTACTCTCGAATTTCCATCTGTAGACGACTAATAGTTAATTATAATCGAATAAGCTTTTAGGTAGTCCCGCATTCGAAGTTTTAAATTAAATTGTCAAACAGACATTACCTGACGTTGGAGGGTCATCCACTGGCATCTTAATTAGAGGTTGGGATGCATAGTAACGCAACATTTGTCAGTGTATGTTGACATTCTCCATTAGCAAGGTTGGATGCGGCGATCGGCAGCGTCGGTGGCCGATCGGCCATGACACGAGTCCTCGCCGTGCGTACGCCACAAATTCGCCGTTCATTGATAAAAACTGCCGCCCACTCGTGGCGCGGAGTCTCCATTCACCGGCGCCGGTGCTTGCGCAACGCGCATGCGTGGCCCTCCATTCGAAGTTTGAAGCCCCCCGCACAACCGTTAAGACCTTCATTCGAAATCGTCGAAAACAAACTGCCTTCCGCAATTTTGTCACTATATTAGAAACAACAACAAACAAATGTGAAATATTTAGTGTAGAGCTTGTTCATTACGATTGTACAAACCTAATTCAAGATTCATGTACAACAAAAAACATGGTGGTCTCCCGAAATCCAGATAGAAATCCCTACATATCAATAGCTGGTGTTTACCAGCTATTGATATGTAGCTTGAGCGGTTCTAACAATAGAAGCTCTTGGGTAAATGAATAAAGGGCATCAGGCCAGGAAATAAAGACCAGGGTCAAACTTGTAAGAGCCTCATTTAACAAAATGAGGTAAGGTTCTGTCTATGTTAGGATATTGCCGTGCTACGTCTGGCCTGTCATCGTGTACGACAGTGAATCATGGACCCTGAATGAGTACACTACAAGACGTTTAAAGCATTAAGCGTTGCGCATTAGTTGGACACTAAGGGTCAGAAACTAAACCGTAAAAACTGAAACTTGATGATAACCATCAAAAAGTGCAAGCTGGAATATCTCGGCCACGTGCTTAGGCATGATAGATATCGCCTGCTCCAAGTAATTGTGATGGTGAATTGGGTGAAAGGTAGAAGAAAAGAGACGCGCTGGGCGAAGGAAAAAATCGTGGCTGCGCAACTTACAGGAGTGAACCAAGATTACCTCTGACGTACATTTGTTCCGCTTGGTTATCAACAAAGGTGAATGTAAGAAGCTGACGGCCAAGCTTTGGGAATGAAGGAATGAAGAGGTACTTAAAATAAGAAGAAAAACATAATGAACTTTGTTTACAAGTCGTCACAGTGGCTTTTAAACCAGTTGTCTACAATGGTTGAATTACATCTTCGAGCCCAATAAGTAAAAAAATCAGTAAACATCACATCTATTCTAAAGTCGATTAGTGAGCTTAGCTACTATGAGATGTCTCCATTAATAGTATATTTTCAAGAACTTTTAACCTTTAAAAATTTCAAGTCAATTTTTCTGTCTTATTCTTGATTTTAATTTGGAGTCGCAAAATATAACTACAACACTCTTTTCGGGATTACGACGTGCCGACGGCGGCAGGAAGACCCAGTCCGTCCTCGTTTCTCCACTTTAAGCAGCGGAGCAACACTGGGTGATTTAGGGAAGGGTCCCACCGGGTATCCCGCTTGGTCTGGAGTCTATCTCTGGGCCAATCCGGCATGAGTGGCTTTACCGGCATAGCCCCAGAGATCATTGATCCGCGCAAGACGCCCCACGACGCCCACGTGAGGATACAGTTGGGAGAAATCGCGAATCCACTCCTAATACAAGCTTTAAGCTAAGCGTTACTATTATTCTTAAAAGTGCCCTGTTGATATTGTCACTATGTTTATATAGAGTTGGCAATCACCTAACTTTAACTATTCTTTAAAACAGCAAAAAAGAAAATTGGGTATTGCTTTTTTATAGTGCGGTCTAACTGCTGCTGGTGCTCTATAGTATTTAATTTCATTTATTCTTTACACAATAGACAGTTTTTCCTTGTTGGGCAATTCTAAATATATAGTATTCTAGTTATACTAGGTATGCTCGTTACTTCATTCGTGCTTATGTCGGAAGCCTGCGGGCGACGCTTGCGACGAAGTTTTGCGCTCCTGGCCGCTCATAAATATTCGAATTTCGAATGATTTTTTCTGAACTATTGCAGATGTACAGGACCTATAAGTTCATACTCTAATGGTAACTCTTAAGTAATGCGTGATATTCAACTTAAAGCTATTCTTAATAGACCACAACAAAAAGGAGCCGTAAACTTCATAAAGCAACCCCATAAAGATCTGGTAGCTTAGTTGAATATCAAAGCTAATATAAACATGATATTAACGACGATTTTAAATCGCAAGCATTAAGTACGCTATAAAAGGGTGAAAGGAATCTCAATTGGGATTATCGGTTTACATATCGTAATATAACATGTGTGGCCAAAGGCGCAAGTCAGTTCACTATCACCTTAACGTACCCGAGCCTCGGGACAAATAAGTGATGTCGAATTTATTTTGGTTTACGTATTTTCATTATCATCCTGAGTTAATGATTAATATAACACATTCCAGTGAGCTCCATTTAAAATGGATAAATGTTTTTTTCGTTATTAAGTGTACTATTTCTAATACAGCCACTACTGTGACCCTCGTACGTTTAACGCGAAACACTTTTTAGCGAGCCAGAGAAAGCGGCGGTTCTCAGCAAGGTTTTCCTAACTTCAGAGTATCTTTTTATCAACATATACGGTTTGCCGAAGAACTACCGAAGGCGGATGGGTCAGTCACACAAAGTAATAAAAGAAACACCAAAAGCTCAGTCTATAAATACATACTAATACACATCCACTCTCGTGACCAAGCCAATTTGATGATTTTACCAAGATGCGACATGAATGGAACTAGTTTGATTGATCCCAGTGCGCCTTTTGGATTGCTTACTTATGAATTTCGGTCCATTCGCGATACCACTCACAAATTGATGATTGTAAAAAAATGATAAAAATCCGGACGTGGTTAAAATTTTGCAACTTGAAACTTGATTCCCCAAAGTTTCTTTAAAAATCGGATGTTCGAATAGAACAAGCCGTGAACTGTTCATAACTATATTGTCAGTACCCTTCATACGTTTGAGTTGTCAATTATCTGACTGAACTTAAACTTCTGATGTAGGAGAAACCGTTACACAACCATTCCATCCTTATTTCTGATAAATATAAATGCGAATAGTTAAGGTTCACTTCAAAATTATGCTTATTAGCTTTCCTGTAGATAATTTATATTAAAAAAGAACAAAGTCATGAATAAAGGTTTTTATATCGGAAATTTAACGGTTATTGCTTTTAAAACCTTATTTAAGTGTTCGGAGACACTAAACAAGTATTCATTAACATTAGTGCACATATGTAATCTTATAAAAGTATTTGTATGCACACAATGAGTTTTAGTCGTACAAGTTGTAGATAATTCTGTACGTGCATATGTAAAGACCACCATAGTCGCCTACATGACTGTTGCACAATTTCAATTTATTAAACTTAGATCCTTGAGTTTGTTTCTTCTTTTCTTCTCAAAACTAGATTTACCTAGATTTTTTGATATTAACATAACATAATTATACACAAAAATAATTTCATTGTCATTAAGAAAATTAAATAGCATTTCATCCAACAGATAAATAATAAAGTGGCTACGTGTCACTAGACCCTCCAGCGAATAGTCAGCAACAGTATTTTTTTAGTTTTTAAATGAAAGTCACACTTGCAAGTCTATTGAAAATGGTCGTGCGATACGAGTGCTAAGTTCACGTATTCAAGCATTCACTCGCCTAGCTCCCGCCTAGGACTTACCCTTAAAATAGCATTAACTTGATTATAATAATAAACTTTCCGCACGTGTATGTACTGCTTCAATAAATTTGCTTGAAAATGCATGAATGTTTACTGTATCATAATATTATTAGTTACACGTGCGATATAAGCTGATAATAATTTAAAAGTACGAAGAATGTTGTTTGTCTTATTTTTCTTAAGTAACCGAGAAGTTTTTCTATTGATTCAAATATTAGAGTTGGTTGCGAAAGGACGTGTTTATATTAATATTCCACATTTAAATAATGTTATGAATATCAGCTAGAGCCATAACAACTACATTTTGTTACTGCCACGCCGCGGGTCGCGGGTTTGATTCCCGCTCACTACAAATATGTGTATGCGTGAATATTTCTAGTGGCATTACATAATATAATAATAATAATTTACTTACAAAGCCTTTAAAATCTAAGGCTAGGTTACGCCTGTGTTCTAGAGAGCTTTCCAGCGCCTCGTGCCACACTGAGTGTGGCCGGAGGTATGGAGGAGGAGGCGGCGGCGTCCGTGGGTGCCTGGTCGTCGCCTTATTGACAGGTCTTTACCCGAAGGGGGTTCCCTCTTCTTTGTGGGCAAGCGCTACGAGGGGTCCGGATGTCATAATAAAAGCTGTTAGAACACATAGTCCAAGTTCTGCTTAATTTGGGCCTAGATAGAGCTGTGTTATATGCCCAAGGATATTTAGACCACCTAGGAAGTATAATATTTCTCACACTTCAGATAGTACAATTACCATCCAATTGTACGATAGTTTTCAAAATTAGCTGCTATTACTGATAGACTATATCAGGTTTTACTTAATGTTATCATTTGTTTTATTTTAAATCTTTCAGGTCATTTCACGGTATGCTAATTCTAATTCTAAAATAAAATTCTATTGAATTCATCATCATTAATAAGTGTAGTGCTCGGGAAAAGCCGAAATTCTAAATTTGTGTATATACTTGGTTTGTTTTTTTGGAATGAGCGGTCATTTGTAAATTTGACATTGATGTAAAACATAAACTCAAACTGGACATATTGTAAAATAAAATGTAAAATTAAGATACTGTTTCCATACAGTTATATGTATGTATACAAATGCTTTATTGGCTATTACTTATTCAATAATACGAAGGTCCGAGTGAAATTAGATTTTGCCAAAAAACCTATGTTTCTAAATGTTTCAGCTTAAAAATAGTTATGGACTATCTCCTACAATCATAGGTATCATTTATGTGTAAATAAATATAAAGTAGGTAGAAAGCAATCCAAAATGTTACGTGGGATGGTTTTATGTATAACACTAATAGAATTTGGTTTTCTTCCAATTAATATTAATCATCTTGTTCACTAATGAATGTAATATAACTTGATATAGAATTGGTCAAGATGTGTTTTGCACAGAAGACCCACTCATAAATTTTATTGTTATTATCTAAACTTCCGTTAGCGATATAACAAAATAATAAAAATGAATTTAATTAAAATCTTTAAAACAAAAATAAAATAATATTGTTTCTCCTCCCGATTTTTTTATAGATATTATCTTCACTATCAGTTGTCACTTTACCTATTAAATATTCAAGATGTTAACTGTAAGATAATTCGATAAAGGATTATTATACGATTGCATCGTATTAATTCTACTTAAAATTAAATGTTTGAATTATTCTTTCATTAGTTGATCCTGTACTAAGAGTTGTAAATAATACTATGTGTTATGTTAATTAATATGCCTAGTTGGTGTTTTAGTCTCAGTACAAATGTCACTCGCCTTGATTAAAAAAAAAGGTTAAAATAGCCTAAACAATTCAGTTACGATGCTAGATGTGGATGCTATTTATCATGTAGTTGCTATAATTTTCCTCTAGATTGTGGTGGGTTAAAATCTGTTTGAATAGCGTGGTAGTCTAAGTACGGCCTAGAAAAGTATTATAAATCTTAACTTACCACATGTCTTGGCTAAATGTCTAGAACAAACGACTTCGCAACAGTAGGTATGTATTGTTCTCTTACAGATTGGAAGCACTAGCGGAACATTTCGCGCAACCATTTGGCACCTGACGGTTAAACAATTGCCGAAGATTTGCGTATATCATAGTTTAGAGAGTGGTGATGTTACGTAAAGTGCATTGATTGCAACATATTACTAGTCCATTAATTACATGTCTTTATTACAACTTTCCTTTTTAATTAGTAGCATAATAACTCAATCCAGAATGAAGTGTCAATTTGAAAAATGGTAAGAAGAGTGATCAACTAATGCGTTATAGGTAGTACCCTAAATGCAGGTTAACGCACCTGAACCAGTTTGTAATTAAGAACATATTTAAATTCATTAAAAAGCATTAAAACTTTCCTCGGGCTGATACACATTCAATAAAGCGACACGCTAAGTGGCCCCACCAGTACCTAAGTAGCCATGCCTAATTATGTTGTAAGACCGCCGAGCCGTCCGACTGCCCGACTTGCAGCTCTAGCACTAACACAGGTACCACGAGAGCTATTTATTGACTGTAGGTCAATATTGGATAGTGTTTTTTTTTGGATGAACAGATGGATGGATAACTGAACAGTCCTATAGCGATTCCCTTTTCCATTTAAAGTACGAAATCCAAAATAAAATTTATTTCTTTTGCATTCGTACATACTGGACCCATATAAGTCAATTTCAAATATTAGAGCAAGCAAATAATTTCCTCAGGTTAATCGTAAGATATGATATCGTATCCGTATGTCTAAAATCAGATAACATAGACAAAAGAAAACCCAACGTTTCGCCATACAAGATGTGGATTCACGTAATATTTAAGCTTAAATCAGGATTTTTTGTGTTCGTATAGGTACTTTATAATAATTTTATATTGAGAAAATATTTTCTTTAAAGTACGAAAGCATTTATATTAAAACTAATTACACAACTTAAGTACACGTCTTAGCGTTTTTTTTTTCTTTCAGTATAATATTATCGCTGCCGTTTTCAATTTCATCTGGTGAACTCAAATAATGAAAATAACCCCATAGAAAGTTATTGTCATATCTGCAACTTGAAATCCTACACGTAGCGCTATCGGTTGTTGATTATGCCATAATAATCATGGCAAAAAATCTTCGAGAATTGATTCCCGAGATGGACGTACTACTTACATACAAGTTTATTTGCTTACGGAACCCTCGATGTGCGAGTCACACTCGCACTTGTCTGGTTTTTTTTGTGGTATTGATGGTATTAGGTTGCACTCGGTACCAAAGTAAAATAATGAATCAACCACATTTTTTATGTTTATTATGATGATATATTAGTAAGAGACTACATAGAAAACTAAGTAATTGCTTAAAATAGGTCGAGAAGCCGTTATTATTCTATGTGTGGCTGTTGAATAATCTTTAAACTAACATATCTGTTAAACTCCGCTAGCTATTGAAATCAAATAAAGTTCAACGTTGATTTGAAACACTGATGTATAAAATGGTCTAAGTTTTAACATTGTACAGCCCGGTACAATACCTCATTCAAAGTGGCGGATCTCCTTTAAGTATTTAATTAATAGTAATGCTTTACTTCGTAGCATTTAGATATAACGATCTTAATATTACTATTCTTTACGTCATGTGTGCAACGTAACGTTACTTAAAATGAGTTCGTACAGAATTGTGTTTTTGTTTAGTTCTGACAGTTTTTAGACGACGTGCGACATAAAGTATTTTAAAATGTACACAGTTACATAATTATTACAAGTTCATAAACAAGATGTTAACGTCAGCATCGCCGCATACTTACACTTTACTTGTAAATTTGAGTATGGGCTTTCAAATTTATAAAACATACTTACATACTATTCATATTAAAGAAATCAATTATAGTTTAGTAAGTATAATTTATTTTTTTAGTACAAAAATCAAAATCATTTTGTTAGTACAAAATGATTTTTCGAGGTTTATTGCCCACAATTTTTTTCGGATTTACTTGTATTTAAATTTAAACTAATAATCTCACCATCCCTAATTAGGAATTAAAATCCACTTAAGTTGAACCATTAGTTTTTATGTCGAATTAAGTAGTATTGAAATATTCAAATCATCACATGTAAAAGTATTCCAGCTTAATACTTGGTTTTATGTTGTAGTGAATGACAAGTAGCCAGGGCTATAATTAAGTACTCATTAAATAAAAGGTCAATGGTTTATAAGTCGCTATGGATATGTAGTGTCTCCTTCTGTGATGAGCTGTTCTAGATGTATCCATTAACTTCTACTACGATTAAGGCTCAATGTCGCTTCAAAAGTCACGAGTGCACAAACAAGTAGGGTTGCCAAATTTGAAAATCATCTTGCAAATTCAATGTTTAATTCAATTCTATGCATATGGTTGCATTGCATTGCACTTCTTAGGGCACATCGCAGAAATGCGTAGCATAGTCACATAATGTTTCGATTCGGATCATGGCTTTATTAATCAAAATGCATGAAATGTTATATGTAGTGGAACGCTAAAGAAATGTGAATCTATATAATATTAATACGTCAAGAAAATTCTTTTTAAGTAAATTTCGTGCGGAATTTGAAATACTTAACGTTTATAATGATATAAGGAACGGCCGGCCGAATCTTGAAATAGTAGATTCAGACCATCATTCTGAGTGGAAAATCATTGGAATTTTCGGCCTGAAAATTCATATATTTTTTTTATGGTTAAAAGTGATATCACAATGAGTAAACAGAACATTTTACAAAAAAAGCAATAAATACCCCATACGGTCAAAAACTGCTATTCATCATTATTTATCAACTAAACAAAATGTATGCAATCAGCTGCTACGACGGCGCCGACCGTTTAAGATTATTCACCGTACTGCACAAAAATGATACCTATGTTGCGTTTACATTGTAGCGCAAAATCAAACAAATGATGATGAATGATGTAAATCCTAAATTTCGCATTTTTAGGATTAACTGACTTTTGCATTGTGATAAGTATCCATAGAAAGATGTTTTTGTAAGTTCTTCGCGACGGTAATGCTTACACGCGGTATATAGAAGAAGTGCAGGAAGTTTAAACTGTGTACCTCAATACGAGGTGTACGATATAAAATCGCCAACTTTGATTGCTTAGATTTCTTCAAATTCAGGGCTGTCAACAACCCTGGCATAAAGCAAAACTTTAGCGAGAACTCGCCTCTAGCAGGGGTCAAGGCGAAATTTTGTTTATTAAGTTTCAATATAAAGTGATTGTCATCGAGGTCTCCGAGTCAGGGTTATATACGTAAAACACACTAGCTTTACTACTTATACTTACAATACAAACGGTTAGAAACGTCTATTAATCTAACTTTAACGTCTCATTTCAAATTTCACGACTCAGCATTCAAACGGGAAATCGGCGTTTAGGGCAATAAACTCTCGTATATAGTGTAGAATTAAAAGATATTATGGGCTCGGCATAAGACACTAATGATAGTGAACTGTATAACGAGTGTTATCGAAGGCAGGAAGTGAGAGGTTGATGGTGCAAATGAAAGACAATACTGTATTGGCAAATAATGCGTACGTTTTGTAGGCGCGTGCGAGATACGAGCGGAGGCGGCTGGCACACTGGTATGAATGGATCCGAGTGATTCACTGCGGCCCATTCATAACCGACGAGCGCCGCACGCGCATCACTCGAGCTATGAGCTACAAAAATCTATTCAATGCCACTTTATGCCAAGCCATGCAATCCGTTTGCAAATGAATGAATCTAAATTGCCTAAGTGAGAAGTCACGTCTTACGAATATGGTAGTGCGTCAATTTTATCTATTAGATATGAATAAAATGCTAAAGGACTTCTATTACTTTTACTCCTGGATTTTAAATATGTTTATCTTTAAAAAGTTCATGCACATATTTATATTAGAAAAAAGCTAAAAGCGAGTACAGTCTTAGAGAAGCACACCTGTGTAAATATAAGTATCTCAACCCCATAGAAGATAGTAGCTAATACAATATTTTAGTGAGTGTAACTCCAAAAGTTCTTAAGAAAGCCTCTGGAATCAATAGCTTCCCATATCCTCTTCAATATTTAGAAGGTTCTCCGATGAAAGGTAGCCAGTGTGATACTGAAGTAACTACTTACCATCAAGTGGACTGATTGACAAAAGAAATTGAAGTGATATAAATCAAAGTGTAAACCAACAATTCCTCTGAAAATAATTTAATGTAGAGGTCGTGATTGTGATGGATTCAAAGATTAAGATTTTTTACTGTATGTTTTATAAGCAAACAATTAAAAACTAACTTTGTATCATGACTTTCTGTTCTATCTAGGATTCATTTAGTCTAGATAAATATTACGTAGATGATAAAACAACTTAGTAAGAAACTTTGTTTACAGATCTTCATACACTGTTCCCATTTGAAATCATATTGTTTTATCCTAATTCAATGCCCATTGCTACAAAGTTTAAACTCGATAAATAATATATTTATTGATTGGGTTGCGAACGCATACGAGTCCTACATTTTTTTATTATTATAAATGTTTCACAACTTTACACGATTTAAGTACATTAAGATTCATATTTCACATTTGAATTGTACAGAATGTCTAATCTATAGATTAGATAATCTTCCAATATATGAATGGACAAATTAGCATTCCGCCGAGTGTAAAAGCTCTCTTGTGCGGTCAACGCGCACTTCGCCCGTAGGCCCATATATAAGTACAGTTGGTTTGTCTCGAAGGCAAAAGGTTATGAGATTTCAACCCATAGATTTGCTGATAGCATTTAACTGGACGGGTAATTGTTTGGTGAACGGGCTATTAATTTTGTATAATGGCTTTAAGTCCACATTTAAGTTACCTAACGAAAATTATGGTTACGAAGCTCGATGTGAGACGCTATTGAAAATTTTTAATACTGAACATAAAAAGGCTGAATGATTTATAGTTTTGTCTGGTGTTTGTATTGTTAAGGTACAAAATATATTATTATTTTTGCTTTCCTGTCTAACGTTATCGTACTGTTGATCTTTGATATATTTAAGCGCGTCTCGAGTCGTGAATAAATGACTTATTTAATTAATTGCACTTTTTTGTAGTTTTTAGAGTAATGTTAGAAGAGTTCAAACTATTAATGTATATTTTAATATTTTATGTATAGTTTTGTAAGGCTTAAGACTATAATTATAATGTCAGTAGTAGTATAAGGACAAATTTATAGAATTCCTTTTATAATTTTAGTTCTAGAGATGAAACGGATATCCGGCAACTATCCAGTATTCGACCTATCCGATCTTAATTAAATATACGGCCGGGTACCGGTAGTAAGCAAGGATCAAATATAATCGTCATATTTTCACAACAAAAATTGTGGATAGACAATTATTTAAGGATTTGGCAGTAAATGGCTTTAAGAATAAATATCACACCAAAAAACTACCCATCAATAGCAGATCACAGACACAGTAATGCACACATGAGAATTATTTCGTTTTTCACTTAACAACATCTGTGTTAAATAAAGTTTTGGTTCTCACTTATTTTAAAACTTTACTCATTCTCATTTTTGAAGTTATACTTCTTTTGGCACTTTATGGAAAAATGATGAAAGTAAATTTTTACGATGCGCGCGCACATCGTCACAAAAAACCGACACCCTGAAGTTGGCCAGTCAACATTTTAGTTTTTCAAAAAAAGTTACCAACTTCACGATAGTGATAACATGGTTTTTACATATTACTTTGAGTAGGTACGTTTCTAGAATTGAAGGTTAGTTGATATGTATTACTTATGATAATTTAATGTGATTATAAGTGATAAAAATAATATTACATATAATAATTTGAGGTTAGTTGACGGTATGTTTTATTTATTATGATATTTAAAAAACTTTATTTAACTAGATAAAAGTATAACTTCTTACGTGCGTACACACACACACTTTTTTTAGCAATATCTTGTCAGCTTACGACAATAATGCAATCTATACTACTTGCAATACTATAACTAATTACCCACAGGTAACTACTTAGTAATCTGTGCCACAGGTGAGAAATTTACAAGAACCCTTAACATTATTTTAAAAGCTTTAAAAATAGTTTCAGTGCTAATTTAACTTTTTATTTCTGATCATAGAAGTTTACGCAACGGTCTACAGCTTTGTCCCACGCAGTTTATGTTCTTAGTTCCCGATGTGCTTAAAGGCACTTATAGTTAATATTATACATTGAATTGCGTGTTTGGAAAGATTTTTAAAACACTTTTATATTGAAAGGTTTTACTGTTCTATTTTCAAAGTTTTCATTTTCGAACACATCACTTTAATACTTCATTGTTCCATAACGTCAATGAATATGTCCTGATTTAGATTGTATTGGTAAGGCCATAGGTAGCAAAATATATTACACAATAAACTACAGGTGACTTCTTAAACGACCGCAAGTGTTACGATAAATGGAAATTGTATCAGATATGTGACCATACATTGGTATATTTACAACATACGATTTGCATGAAAAACAATCAGAGAATACAGAAACGGAAAATATAACACAGAAGTTAGCCTAACAAGGATACTTTGTATAAGGCAGTTAAGTAAGTAAACAATAAATACTTGAACAAGCCTTACAATGTGTTTACAGTTAAAGTATTTATTTATTAGATAAGATAGATTCTAAAACAAGCATTAGGGACCGTGAATGTGGTTCTAACTATGTCCAGTGCGGCTGTGTACACTGCTGTAGTCCCCCGTGTTTCTATTTACTTTACTGACATTTGAATCACAAGTAGAACCCGACCGAAATTGTGCTTATTTAAATATACGCGCTGAAAATTTCGGGAATCAAGGAAGTGACACAACATTCCTATTTAAAAATATATTTATTGCTTTTCGAAGTATTCTCCGCGAAATTTGACACATTTTCCATACGATGGAACCAATCATTGAAGCAACCATTCCATTCGGAAGTTGGGGTCTCCAAAATTGCCGTTTTGTAGGCGTCCACAGCTTCTTCAGGTGATGAAAATCTCTGACCACGCAATTTATTCTTTATTTTAGGGAAAGTATAGAAATCATTAGGGCTTAGGTCGGGACTGTACGGCGGATGATCTAATAATTCTATGTTTTCAAGCTCTAAAAACTCTTTTGTCCTGTGCGCGGTGTGAGAACTCGCATTGTCGTGATGGAGGATGATGCGGCGGTTGCAGTTCTCTTTACGGAGTTCGGAAACGACCTGTGGCAAACAAATGCTAGCATACCATTCTGCATTAACTGTTATTTGTCTGTGACTGGTTTTTTGTTTCGGGTTCGTACGCGTATATCCAGGATTCGTCACCTGATACAATGTTGTATACAGCATTTGAGGATACTGCGTGGAATCTTTCGAGAGGTCTGACGTACCAAGTAACGCGAGCCGCTTTTTGCTCTTCACAGAGCAAATGCGGTATCCATCGGGAAAACAACTTTTTTACACCTAATTGTTCATGCAAGATTATTTGTATTTGACTCATGCCAATGTCTAAATTTGCCTGAATTTCGCGGTATGTCACATGTCGATCTTCCTCAATCAGCTTACGCACAGCATCAACGTTTTCTTGGGTGACTGCAGATTTTGGACGACCTTGACGGGGATCATCACTGAGCTTGACACGTCCACGTTGAAATTCAGCAAACCAGCGATAAATTGTGGTTTTGGATGGGGCTTCATCACCAAATGCAAAAAGCATCCGGTCAACACACTGTTTTTGTGTTAAACCGCTTCGAAAGTCATAATAAATCATCGCCCTTGTACTTTCTCGAGTCAATTCCATTTTCTCAACGACTAAACAAGTTTGAGAAGACCTTGTGAGAAGACCGAGAATCTTTTTTTAAATAAATAAATGGTATTCGATTTTTAAAACCAAGGAGTTTTCAATTAAAAGGATTTTAATATGATAGGAATAGTGGAAATATTCCATTCCCGATACTTTTAGTGCAGCCTATGTACTAGTAAAGAAAATGGTAGATTAAAAATAAAAAGTCGTAGCGTAGATAAAAAGATGAGAAGTAGTCGTTCCGCAACGTCTATCTTCCATTTTGAATTTTCAATACTAAAATTAGAAAAATAGACCAGAGTTAGCGTTGTCTTATTGTGACTATTTCAATTTCTATTACTTATTAATTTCTCAATTCCATAGCTTGAGAGCTAATTATACTAGAGGTCCTAGATATTGTTGTTTATACTACACATAACTTCCAATTAACTGTAATATTCTGTTTACTTACTTTACTAACGTTTTACGTCTTTGCCAACATTTTACGTGATCTTTTCACGTTGAAATCTTAATTTCCATTTGCACAATTCGTCCAAGTCAAAGTTAAAAAGTTTAATGAGGCTTACAAAATTTACTTTTTGTTTAAAAATACAAATGGCTCTTACGAACGCACTTTATTTTTACGTAACAAAACGGGTACTTCGTTGTTTACTCATGCAACCTAAGACTGTGTTTCGGTTATTAGAACTAATTAAAACCTGATGACCACTTTGCTTTATATTACAACATATGTTTATAGGTAGGTATAAATCAGTAAAACAATGGTGCTTTAGGCACAATACAAGCAGTTAATTACCTTAGTAAAATGTATATAATGTATAATAAATAGTTTTTTTATATAAGTAGAGGTGTTATAAAAATATGAAACACCAATTAACTATTTGTAACATTTGATGCATAATACCAGTTTCGATACATAAAAAACAGGTACTTAGAATAATATTAAAGACCTTGGTCTGCTACTGAATAATATTCAGTAGGTTATAATAACAGATATACAGACAAACGTACAGAAATGCAATTCATAATACACAAGGAATACCAGGTATTATTAACTAGGTGGAATTGGTTTACCACGTATCTTACATCTTGTGTGTAAAGTGAGCCACTCCATAAAGAACTCGGTGTTGTCCTATGAGATGCCTATCGGTTAACTAGCTGCTACTATTTTGCAAAGTGAAGCGGTAAACTGTGCTATCTAATAGAATTTCTATTTGCGCAATTTTACAGGCAATATTCAAGTACATTCAATGTTCTCGTTTAATGGGAAAGGTGAGTGTACATTTGTGAAAAATTAGAAAATGACTATAAATTTAAAATTTAAAATACCCCCGACTCGAAAATCTTTTTTGAAAATTCAACGATTAGAAAAGAGCTGATGATCTTCGAACAGCTGAACATATTTTCTTGAATTATATCTAAGAACACTAACGACTAATTCACATTTAAAAAAAAACAAAATTAAAATCGGTTTATCCATTCGGGAGCTACGATGCCACACACAGACAACTATAACACCCCGTCGTTTTTTCGTAAGGGGTTAAAAATATAAAAAAACATTAAAGTTTTAAAGTATTTCAGTTGTCTATTAAGAGTCTAAACTCGCTGACTAAGTCAGATCTGCTTGATGTTAGCTTGTAATTGACCCATTAAAATTCTTTATATCAAAGATGACACTAACGCTTCGCCAACCCCATCTGACGGAGCTCTGACGAAGGCAGGCCACGATTGTGGCGGTAAGGCCCATGAAGGATTGGCTGGAGAGGCGACATGGCGCACTCTCCTCCTCTCAAGCCAAAGATCGGAGAGAACTAGTATTTTAAGTGTTCAGGCCTTCGTTCCTTTAATTTTTATTCCGAGTGTTTCAATATTGTTTCCGAGGAATAAACTATTTTAACTCATATCATATACATTCCTTATTTGTGAGAACCAGGTAACTAAGATATCTGTTTCCCATATATTGGGGTGGTGTGGTCTTGAATGTTTTAGTCTGTTTAATCCAAATTAATGCGATTAGCGTAAAGTCTAAGACTTAGGCGATGGTACCAGCCCTTTTTTTTTTGGTGATGAGGTTGAAGGTCCTCATGAATGTCTTCTGCCCTTGGGGGGGCGAAGGGGTCTGTCGGACTCTTACCGACTAAAAACCACCCCGGTGTTCCGCTACTTGCCTATGATCATCGGAGCGAGAATCGCCATTGCATTCTTCCGCAACCCCCAATAGGCATTGACGGGCCCCTCTAGGGTGAGACGGGTCTCACCCTAGCAGGGCCCGTCACCCGGTGCGACCATCACGGCCGCACTCCTCTGAGAGCGCTCGCAGAGCACTGCGCGCTGCCTCTCGGGCCTGTATTTGTTCGGACGACGATTTCCTCCGAAAAGTTCGCCGTCCGCAGACCGCTTCCTCAGGTGGCCGGAGATTATTAAACGCCCTCCGGCGCCCGGTGCGTCTACTGCGGGCAGAGAGTCGTATTCCGCTCTCTCTCCCGTTCCGCCGCCTCCTTTGCGGACATCACCTCCTCGCAGAAATAGGCGACAGCGCTCCATGCGCTCTCGCTCCGAACCATGGCCAGAAACACGGTTGGGAGCGAGAGACTAAGCGCAGCACCAACTGCCACGACCAGATCACAGCGCCGGCTAGCCCAGGCTGGGCATTCCGCCAGCGTGTGAAGCGCCGTGTTCTCGGGGCAGTCACCACAATGGTGGCACCAAGACGTCAGCTCCTGTTGTCGATTCTGTCCTTTCAAAGTAATAGCATTATTATCCTAACTTTGTCTGTGTGTTAAACGAGTCACACGTCTTTTTGTAACCGAAGGCAATTTGTAGGATTTCACAAGCTAATTATTTATAAGTTCGTGGAAAATTGACTGTTGGAATGATATAAACATCATATCATTAAAAATTATCAATGCATGTTCTAAGAAAGTAAGTTCAAAGGGACAATCTATGGCGCTTCAAGGAATTTGTTATTAAGGTTGTATCTGTTGTCGCCACATCAAAAGCTCTTATTTATTTTATTAAAAATAGAGGTAAACTATAATAGACAATAAAACAGTTCACTATTTAATAAAAATGAGTTAATAGACATTATTATGACTAGTTATACAGGTAAAGCAATGCTATTGGTCGGTTGATAAATAGTGGGGTTATAAACGGGTAGAAATGTATTAATTAATTAAATCGAGGTACGATCAACATGGCAGTTACTGTTAGTTAGTGATTTTGATAGTTTATATCAGTGTTGTGTGACTGTTTCTAATATGTCATTGCGCGATTTAGTTCTATTCTATACGGCGCGAATTTCATACTGCAAGCTTCGGAATTTCTGACAGAATATATATAATGTTTGCGTGACGTAATACTGGGTCAACGGTCAGTAGCCACAGAAATGGACATTAGTTCTGTTATACATTATGTTTAACTTAGAAACTATATAGCGAAATTTTATTTTGTAACCTATTTCAGAAATACATTTAATGATAGGATATTTAGATATTATAAAAACGTATGCGGAGTCCCGCAAATGAATTATATTAGTGTTTACTATTAATATTTACGGAATCTAAGTCATAATTTTTACTGTCCAGATATATATTGTGTAGTAGTAGTACATTTGACTGCCATACCTAGGGTAGTGAATTCAATTCTAGTTCAGAGTTTCTGTGTAAAAACAGTACCTATCTATATATACCTAGGTATATATATTTACCCGTGTTCTAGAACCTCAGTACAAGCTCTGCTTAGTTTGGATCGAGATAGCAATGTGTAAAATGTACCAGAATATTATTATTCTAATATTGAAATGCATCTGTTATGTTGAAAAGCAATTAAATTAATTGGTGATTAGTATAGTTTTGGAATCCGTATATTTTCATTCACATGAACTTCGCCTGTATCCAAAAGTGATAAACATGAAAATGTTTACATGTTTATAAAATTCTTTTTGAAAGGATAGCATCTCATTTGAGTACTATAGAGTTTTATGGCCGGCCCTCAGTTGCGCTTATTGAGAACAATGTGACTACAGTATGGCGGCTAACTGCAATTAACCAACGTGTCACTGATTCAAAGATTTGGGAAATGGTATAAAAACAGAATCATAAAAACAAGAGAATTTCCCCTATAATTAGTTAGCAGGTAGACCGGTATTACAAAACTCACACATTTGCCAAAGCAATAGCATATTTTATTTTTATTTATTCTACTACTCACTAAGAACATAAACTAGAGCTATATTTATATTGAGGAGAGAGGGGAGAAATGTGGTTTTATGTTATTATCCAAGAAGAAAGCAGGTTCACCTTCATATGGAGACAGGTGAGAAGCGTAAGTAAAAAGCATAGGAATTTTCACTTTAAAACAAAAGACAGTTAAGAATGAATATTGCAACACCTGTTTTTCCAGTATCCCTAAGTAGTAGTCAGCTTTACTCGTCTGATGGAAATCAATGACGATGGATGGGAGCAGTGAATTGGGTTTTCTTAGCAATAATCGAACATATTGGGTCAATGGGGTTGAGTCTTCTTGAGGACTCCTGTACCTACTCATGTAAGAATAGTTGCAATTTCAAACAGTTGAACTGTTATTCCCGGATTATTACTACTGCGAACCGAGGTATACTTCCATGACCGAGCCAGGTAGATACCAGTAATAACACATGACTCGTTGGCTGTGTTCAACTCTGGTACTTAAATACTTACTTCGTTACGCCAGCATTGCCGTCATCTTGTTAACTTATACCTCAAGTTCAAATTAGATTCTCATGTTTACCTATTTGTTTGTCATTTCAAATATTTGCGATTTTACAAGAGCCTGTTCTTGTTAGGCAACAGTCTCGTAACATTCCGTCTTGAATGAAAAGTGTGTCAGTAGTTATGTTGCATGAATTGTTATAAAACGGGTGTTGCGTACGCCCACCGTTGAATTTGTGAATGGATCGTCGATTCGTCGAGCGTCGTCGGGTAGCCGCTGCTCTGCACAGTTTGCAACAGCATTCGCCTACGTGCTTGTTTGGAGGTCGCCAACTTTCATTCATAGGCACGACGGTCACATTTGCACTATGAAAAATCTGCAATCTAAACGTGATGTTGGCTAACCGTTTCTTTATGGCATGCAACTTGTTCGCATTACATTGTTAATGGCTATCTATGTATAGCTACTAGGTCAACTAACTTTAATTTCTGCGGTTTTTAGAGTTCATAAATTGGTTAATTTCTTATTCCAAATTTAAATATTTATAAAATGATATTTATTAAAATATGGCATTTGACAGTCAATGAGATAATATATAATAGATAGTATAGGGTTCCTATTTTGTAACGTCTCGTTGTATCATAGGCTTAACACCAGTATCAATAAACTCATATTTCTCTATGATGTAAAAAGATCACGAGGTATAACTATATACTATGTGCCGGTAGCGTAGTGAATACGACGTTGGACTTTCAGTCGATAGGTTGCGGTTTGGACCCCAGTACGCTGTCTAAGTGACGACCTTCACGAGAATACTTACTCAAAACGCGTGATCCACAAAATAATAATAAACATTGTCTGCAAAACATTTTTTTTGAGAACTGAGTTCTATATCAATAAGTAAATACTTCTGAAATGTAGAAAAAAGTTTAGATGGATGCACTTGTACACAATTATGCAAAAAGTAGGTACCTATGTAATTATGAAAAAAATAAGTTACATAAACCGTACAAATTATCCTAAAAATTTGTGTATCTCCCCAATAAAACCATCTATACCTATGTAATATTTATCTAATAAGTTTAATATGCAACGTTTACTAATAAGTAATTGTAATAACGTCAACCACGAAATATCTGTGATTGGTTGCCGCCAGAAATCGTTTTAATATAAATTGATACAAACCAACTATTGAACGAGCGTCTATTAAACGGCTTAAATCATCTAAACCGACAACTTTGACTCGTCTATGGCGTCTAAAATATTCCTGTCGTTCATTGACACGTGCCAAACCTGTTTTCGGGCCAGTTTTTCTGAATGGTCGCTTCCTTTGTGAGAGTTAACATATTCAAATGTTGCGATTAATTCATAGCTAGATAGTGCCATGCTTTTATGAATGGAAGCCAAGCTGCAGGTGTGTAGGTGTGAGATAGTGTAACATGCACGTGCACACATAGACAGTCGGATTTGCATACTGGCCTAGGCGAGCCACGTGCTGCAATCGTTTCGAGCACAGTTACCTCTTCAATATTCGAGAAGTTAATTTTAAATGTAAATGATATTTGAAAGTCAACAGTTTATAATGCACCCAGGAAATGAGATCTTTCAATGTTTGCAAACAGATCTCCTTCCGGGTGCGTGTTAGCAAACCCAACGGTTTCACTGGAACCGTTCCTTAGTTCGTGCACAGACAATTCATTGCTTACTAAATGTTAAAGTTAGTAACTACTTCAATAAATAGTACGTAATGTACTTTTGAGTTAGAGTGACATTTTCAATGTGGGTACTCCATTGAAATCAATATAATCGCTGAGTTTAAATTAAGCTTGCTAATAAATTGCCTTATCGCCTTCGGTCTAATAGCAATAGCGCGTGCCTTTAGTTTTGATGGGCACCATAATAAGAAAACATACATATAACGGACACAGCTCCGAGAAAGTATATATATAGAACCAAGTAACAAAGTTTGTCGAGAATCTAAAAGTAAATGTCAAGAACACTGGATAAAAAACTGTCTGTATATACAAGGGACTATCATACCTATATTTAGAGCAACTATTTTTGAATATAAATTCCAGTCATACGAGAGTTATAAATAGGGATGCAACTACATATCGCACCTCGATCAAATACAGTAATAACTTGAAAAATTACAGTTAAACGTTTTCTTAATAAAAAATATCGCTATTACTCATTTTACATTCCCAAAAAGAGTAATAACTGTAACTCAAAGTTAATGTTCATGAATTTCCAAATACAAAAATTAACGTGAATATTTTTGCTTATTCTAAACAATTTAACTTTTTGAGTTGTTACACTATTATTTTATACGAAGTGCGATATATACCACAAAAAAAAATATTTTCGAAACAAAAATATCACGTTTATATCGATGTTATAGCATTATCCGATCATATTGATATTATCTAACATAATCATTTGATAATAATAACTTTCGATTATCGATATCTGACTGAAATCGATAGAAATATCGATACTTTTATTATTTAAGTAACGTTGCTTCCCTAGTTACAAACTGCGACATTTCCATATATCGGGACGTTAAGCAGGCTCCTTTAATAGTTCGTTAAGCAAATCATTAGTGAAGCGATACTGGGACGTGCATTGTACGACCAATACAATGACTGTTCATACACAAGCACACCTTGTTAGCAAGATTTATAGTGGATGTGCTATTTACAAGAAGGGTCGGTGTGTTGGCTGTTTTTCCATCGTTGTAGTTCTTAAACGCGAAAAGCTTTCAACCACAGTTGGACTTCTCCGATTGGACGACCCATGGATTTCCGTTGATAAGCAGCTGTTAAGTTTTCTGACAAAAAGTAGTCTTAAAATAAACTTAAACTTCCAATTACGAACAAATACGCATTGAAGACAATAGATACAGCCTATAGTTAAAGCTCAATAGCCAACGATCGCGTGCTCGACTCAAGGGCCTGTGATGAGCAAGACACAAGTCATTTCCGGAGTTCAGAGTGTTGTCGAGTCGACGTCGCGTACCCAATGTTGCAACAGAGAAAAATCGTTGCTAATAAATGATCGTCACTTTCATAAACACTGACTCATGTATAAACAAAACAAGGCTGAAGTCTCGTGTTGGCGTCAGCGTAATACAAACTTCTTACGCAACTTTTGTCCTCTTCTCAGATTACTTAAATGTGGGTGATAATTATTTGGCGCCAACCTTTTTTGGCGAGGTTTTATGTAAGTGTGAATAGAATAAATCGATAATGTCTAACTTCTTGACGAGTTAGTTTGAACTGTTACGTGTTACTTGAGCGCATATCAGTGCACAAATGAGGCAACGAGATTATGTTGTCAAATCATTCGTGGCATTTCAATTCCACAAAACGGTTGTGTGTACATTATTTCGTCATGATAGAAATTCAATAGAAAAGAAAATATTTTGGCCACTCAAATCTCATGTCACTCAATCTCATCATACTTTAATATTTAACAATATTTACGCATTAAAGATTAACCAGCTGTACGTTGAGTACGCAGAGATACCTGATAAATGATAATAATTATTTGCTGATGACGGAGACTCACGTTGTCACGCCGAGTACACGATCAAAGCCGAAATTATTGACAGCTAATATTAAAGTATAACTTTGAGGTATTTAAATTAACTTAACTATAACGGTTAAAGTGTTTCTTAACCAAACATTGAGATTTTATTACTTGTTTTTGGATAAACAACCAAATCTACGAATACATGAGGTGTTATTGTCAAGAAATGCATCGCGACGTGGACATATCTAATTATGCAAATGTGTTGCTATTGTATCGGTTGTAACTGTGAGTTGGACATTCACGAGGTGTGTGTAGTGGCCCCTTGAGCGGTCTCTCGGGCGCGCCGGCGCCAACCTCGAAAGCTAGAATGAAGAAACCATCCCATTTTTTCCGTTTTCATCTTATTAGTGGGTCGTATTAGATATAAAACTTATTTATAACAGTTTTAATATGTATTTATGCAAACTATAGACAACCATTGAACTGGACTTAATCGCAGTGTCCAATCGTAATTGATTTCGTTATCGAAATGGGTCGACTAATATGTGTTCCTAATAAAATTTGAGATTTAATCTTGTACGAACTATATTGCAGTCCAATTTATTTTATACTGCGCTGTTAGAGAGCTACGTTATGATCTCTAAAATTTGTAGTAGATAAATTATATTGCTTATAGAAAATTACATTTAGGTATTTTCATGGTCACAATTTTTCTTGAAATTTCTCGATATTTCGAGTTTTTTCGACGTCGACGGTCGACGATAAATTGTTGACAAAAAATTATGGATAAGTATTAACTCTTTCTGTGCCAGCTACTCACTGAACGGTGTAAGAATACAGCGACTAAACATGAAATAAAACTATTGTCCTAATAATTAGTATGTAGCTTATCTATTACCATACTGGAATGGAAAACAAACAGCAGCTAACACATCAATCTACCCATACACAATTCTTTTGACAGAAGCATTTAATACTTCAAAACAAATAAGTAATTTGTATAGAGAAGTATGAAGGGTCGAGTAGTCATCGCCAGTGGGCGAGTAACGGGATGCACGGGCGGCGCCAGTCATTACTTGCGTTGTGCGATACAGCTCGTGCTGACAGCCGTACAGCTGATGCATAGCATAGCAGGGTGATATAAACTTTGACAACACCACAACCAAGCTTTATACTTTACTTTTACACCGCTTTATTTAGACTTTTTTAAGTTATTTTTGTATCCCCCGGGAATAGTACTCTTGTAACCCTGGCAACGTATGCCAAAATTCACGATGATCATTTGAGTAGTTAAGGCGTGAAACCGTAACAAACATAAAAACTCATATTGCCATCCCACTAATATTATAAATGTGAAAGTTTGATGATGATGAATGGATGGATGGATGGATGGATTGATGAATGGATGTATGTTTGTTACTCTTTCACACAAAAACCACTGAATCAATTGCTATGAAACTTGGTATTTAGAAAGCTGGAGACCTAGATTAACGCATAGGCTACTTTTATCCTGATATTCCCACGGGATATAATTGGGCGCTGCTAGTTTATAATATTAGTTAGGATGGCGATCCGCATCATTTGTCTTTTTGTCGAAGTACTTTTTTGCCTTCGTATAAGTAGTCAGATGAATAAAATAAGACACATGGTTGTTTAAAATAATTATTGAACTTTAAAGCAACTTGAAAGTATTTTTATGGCACTAACAATTTATTTGTTATTACACAATTACTCGTGCAATAATAAAACTGCCGTATTCCGCATGACGCAATAACATGAAATCAATTCAGGTGTGTGTGGTGCTGTTGATATATGGCCTGCGCCCACACCACCGGACCGTTACGGATGAACCCATCAATCGAGCATTGTACACCGTAATGGGTGATTATCAATACGTATAGGTTATTTGCTGTAGGTAGACTTTAGCTTTTGAACTTGAATGACTGGCAAAAGCATTCGCGCATCTAGATTTATCAATACAGATAATGAAGTTAAAAGTTAAAAAATATTGGATTATCTTAAGGATATACTCGTATATATGTACATTATGTACCTTACATTTGTTGAAATTATTATTATTAATTTTATAGACTTATTTTATAGAAAAAATTTATAGACATAGTATTCACAGACAGGTACAACCAACGTCTAGCGAAAAACAATTATTATTACCAATTTGCATAAAATCTCTGTCACCGGGACACTGAAAATCGAATTGCCAACTTTCATTAATGAAATACATTCAATATGTACTATTACTTGTGAAAAAGTTTTATGGCGACGTTAGATGTGGCAGTGGTAGAATGGATGTGGTGATGGACTGAATAGTGAAAGAACTGAAATAATCCAGTTTTCAATAAACAAGGCCTCTCAACCAAACTATCTATAATCTATTAAAGTACATATTATTATTTGTCCACCAAACTCACCGTAGTATTAATTTCTACCTCTGAAAGTGGAATCCAGCGTAAGGTACCGGGGTATACAATTTGACAAATATCTAAACTGGTATCCACACTTTAACGATCTTACAGCCCGTCTTAGAACTCATATAAGTATATTCAGACAATTACGCCACTCTGCTGATTCTAACCCCTTATATCTTGTTTACAGAAGTCTAGGGAGGGTCACACAATACACATTTTTTAAACCTCGAAAAGCTCAATGAGCAAATTTAAAAGTATTGACATGTAAATCCTGTAGGTTTCCTACGGCTCAACTGTACAAGGATTGTGCGGTATTAACAGTTAGACAAATATTTATACTGTGCTGTCTCTTAAGAAAACATTGCACCTCGATTCCATCTCAACAAAAACGGCGTGTAGGTACACCACATATTTCCATCAATGGCATTTCGAACCTCCTTTGCCCGACACCAATTTCCTTATCTTAGTAATAAACTATAAGGAAAACAAGATTTTACATAATATACAAACATAGTTTAAATACATACTCTTATAAAAAGGAACTTAAAACATAATTAACGTCTTATTTAGCGGAAGACCACTGACCGCCAAAAACAGGTTCTTACCTAGTGTGGGAGACAGGAGTCTATACATAAAAAAGTGCATTGCTACTAGTATTAAGTTATAGTATTCATCCTTTCATGTACTCTATCTGCAATTTTAAGAGTATTAGAGTAATATATACAGATATTGTTCTGTTTATTCATCTTGAAACCATAAATACATTTTTAAATATATACATAAAAAATATATGTACAAAAATTGCGTTCTGCATCAGTCAATTTATCAATCCATAAACAGACATGACAATCTTAATAATAATCACCCAATCGATATTCCACATATCGACGATCTCGTGAAACAAAACCAAACATTTTATTTGATTCATCATCATTTCAGCCATAGGACGTCCACTGTTGAACATAGGCCTCCCGTAATGACTTCCAAGTAGACCGGTTAGAAGCGGTCTGCATCCACCGACGATTCTGCGATCTTTACCAGGTCGTCTGTGCACCGTTTCTCTGTTTCCCATCATTACTTACCTATGTTTAATTACTATTTATTGTACGTTTTCTGCGGTATGTGTCGTGTGTCTGTCAAAATAAATGTATTTTCTTTCTTTCTTTCTTTCACCGCGATAATGGACGTCCTACGCTGCGGTTTCCGGTTTATTTGATTATTTTTTTCAATTTTTACGAGATTCTCGTCATGAGGAACAGCGATATCGACAATCATTACGCAGCGCTCTAATCGGTCCATCACCACTATATCAGGTTTATTGACAACAATAGTTTTATCAGTTATGATACATCGATCTCAATACAATGTAGCTCGACCATTTTTGAGAAGTGGGTCTCTGAATTCACAAAAGTGTATTTAAGGACAAGACGTTGATGTACAATCTTGGCCACTTAGATGTGTGTATAAATATTCACCATTGGCAAGACAAGAACAACCAGAAATAATATGTCTGACAGATTCACCAGGACAGTGACTTGCCCGACAGATGTCAACCGTACTATCTGTCAGGATAAATTTCCGATAGTTCTTCGTCATTACAATCTCGTCCATAATTGCAAAGACCATAACGTGGGTTTTTTTGAAGAGATCACCAAACCGAAGCCAAGATGTGGATGCTTTTAAGTCTAAATTAGGCCCATTTGGGGCCCGATAAAAACGACCATGAAGCTCTTTGCCCTTCCATACTTCCCTGCGATGATTAGTGGGTATAGGTGTAGGTGCGCCAGTTCTCAGAGCAATCTTTGTCCACTGCAACTACATTACAATGAACTACCATATCAGTATAAAGAAAATAATCTCTAGGTTTTTATATCTCGCGATTTCTCGCGAGGGTTTTAATGTTTAAGAGTCCACGACTCCTAAACTGTCGTGTGATTTATTTATTATTAATGTAAAACTTTACCAAAATTATCTCATATTTAGTTGGCTTTAGTTTCAGACTTGACAGAAGGTGATATACATAATATTGCTGATCCAGAATGGATACCTAAGGATAGGGAAAAACTGGAAATGTCGAAGGAAAGCTGTTGTTGGAAACAATATCTACTGATCATCGATA
Organism: Euplagia quadripunctaria; assembly: GCA_963859945.1. Classification (NCBI taxonomy): domain Eukaryota; kingdom Metazoa; phylum Arthropoda; class Insecta; order Lepidoptera; family Erebidae; genus Euplagia; species Euplagia quadripunctaria. The sequence continues at coordinate 12,808,317 of OY982569.1, forward strand.
CGATTGCAAAAATTAAAAAAATTAAAGGCTTATTTATTTATTATATTTTTGATTTATACTTAGCAGCTTTAAAATGATATCAGATGGCTATAAGATACCTAAATACAAAAAAAAACTTTTAGTACTCGACAATTTTATACTTTAATTACCGAAACAATCAAAGTAAGTATTTTTGCCACTTTTATTTCGTGTGAAAAAAACACGCCTAAACAGATGTTAACAGCTAAACGTGCTGATTTAAGAGGGTCCAGTTTTTATTAATTGGCACCTAATACACAGTACCCCTTTTTTATGGTATATCTAGGGGTCAAACGAGCAGACGGGTCACCTGGTGGTAAATTACTACCACCGCCCATGGGCACCTGCATCTCAAGAGTCACAAGTGCGTTGCCGGCTTTGAAGATAGGGATAGGGGAAAGGTGGTAGAGGGGGAGAGGTAAGGCGAAAAACAATGCAAGCATTGCTTCACTGCCGATTTTCCGTGAGGATGTGGTATCACTCCGGTCGAGCCTTTCCATACGTGCCGAAGCATGGCTCTCCCACATTTAAATCCTTTTCAATCAAAGTTTATCAACCATAATTACGACCAAATTATAGTTGACAAAATGTGGGTGTTTAATACGCCTCTGCTTACCCCTTCGGTGATATAGGCGTACACTTACAGTTTTTAACTTTTAATAGTGTAGAGATCTGTTGCTACATTTTTATGATGACATTGAGATTAAGTTATCACTGCGATTAATATTTAGCATTTGTGGGTTTACAGAAATTTGTGAGTCAAATTAAAATAAAGCCTTCAAATCATGTGGTCTCCTGCATAATTGTAAAGGCCCTGGCATATCTATCATTTCTGAATGTTTGTTTTGGATTTTTTTTGTTTTTATGGTAGCCCCTTCACAATGTTTAACTCATGCTCCCTTAAATGCAAAACTGCCCGTTTAACAATGGATAACTTGTAAACACTCATAACCCATTTACAATGCTAACAAAAAACGTTGATTGGAAATTAGCACCACACAACACGTATATAGTAATCGCGGTTAAAGTTCGTGTAATAAGCGGGGGCGTTACGTAAACAAAGAGTTGGGCGGACCTGCCACCGGGCGCCACCTCAGCGCCCCTCCCCCCTTACGTCACTACCCCCTCCCTTTGCCCGGCACCTGCGCATGGGCACATTTTCGCAATCAACTCGAAATTTAATAACATCAGTCGTATGTAAGGTGTTTGATGACGCGACGCGCTGGCGCCACCTAACCACAAAAGACTCACCTTAATCAATATGTATGAGTTTCCACGATATTATTCTTTAAGTAAACTGTATATTATGGCAATGTAATTTATTGTGCCTAATAATAAATACGTTTATTCCATTGGCATTTTACACAATTCTAACCTTTAATCAGCTTGATACGTTGTAACAGTATTTGAATTTAGACTTGTGACACTGAAGTTATTATTTACGTCGCGGTCGGAGTAAATTGGAAATAAATATATAAGTGCTTAATTTCGTCTTGTACGTTCCACAGTTCCGAGTTTACTGAAAACACTTAGTAGAAGACTACATAAGGAACTAAAGCGATCAACTTCGTACGAGTCTTAAATATTGAAATTTAAATGCTGACAGTCTATTATATTACGGCGTTTTCAAAAAAGGCATTAAAAGGTTCTTAGAAGGTCAGCGGTATGTTAGCTATAACCATGGCAAGCTTCTAAAAGCTATTATATTCACCGTACAAACAACGGCACAAATTGATAAATCAAAGTATTTTTAGTAGTAGGTAATTGCAGTGACTTAAAAAAGCAAAAAATATTAGTAAGAACCGTGAAATTAAACCATACCTTTAACCGCTTACTATCAGTTGTAAGTGTGACGTATGCTTGACTGTCACTTTTTAACCGGCATTTTGGGAATAAAATAAAGTAGAACTAATAATTAAACTTTATTTCTCATAAACTAAGTTAGATTTTGTGTCGGGTATAGACCGTGTGTATTTAGCCTGGCGATCTAGACATCAGTTAAAACACCACACTATGCGACTACTACCATACTTCATTAACACAGGTACCCACTCCCACCCACCCGACCTGTAATAAGGTTTAAGACTCGGGCCCCCTTTACATTAAAGCAAAGTAAAGAGGAAAAGGTTTAGGTTTGATCGACAACAGATTAACAACAGGTCGGGGCCAGACCGTACCACAGCCGGGCCATATAAATATATTCCTATTCGTTTTTCAACGTATACCATACGATGCCCATGCACGGTTATGATAGTGAATCATCTTTTATTATTAATATTTTTCTTACTTATTCACTCTGGGCTGGTTTTAAATTAAATAAATAGGTGCTTATCTGAAAGCACATTACACTACAAAGTAAGTACTATCTACTTCATATTCCGTTAATATGAATTCGTTGTAAGTTTACTACAACCTATTCAGCGCCTATATTTGTATCATGTTTATCTCTGCCCAAGGCTGACTGTTAGAAAATGCCAGAGGCCTTAAATCTACCTTTATCTATTACAACAATAAATCCTAACGAATATTTACAATAAAATAGGTTTTAAACTGTTAATGAATACTGTACATACAAATCTTATAATTAAGTATATTAAAACTAATTAAAAATATATATATACGGAGTATTTACATGCATGCGTCATAAAATTTTTCCGCATCGTCGCCTATTGGCAGTGTTCCCAGAACCGCTGATTACCGCCGCCCATGGGCACCTGCAACTCAAGAGTCACAAGTCCGTTGCCGCCCTTTAAGGTGGGAGTAAGGGGAGAAAGGGAGAGGGGGGAGAGAGTTGATGGGTGGGAATAGGAGAGAGGGGGGGAGAGGGAAGACTTAGGACCTCCGGTAACCTCACTCATGCGGCGAAAAGCAATGCAAGCATTGCTTCACTGCCGGTTTTCTGTGAGGCCGTGGTATCACTCCGGTCGAGCCGACCCATACGTGCCGGAGCATGGCTCTCCTACGAACTAATTAGCATTGCCACGTTGAATGGCAATGCTAATTCTCTGTGCAAGAAAAAGGCCCGCCTTCTGGTCACGAGAAGAGTCGATCAGTCGCTTAGCTAGTTCCTTATAAACGGAACGAGCACCCTAGCGTTTCGACCCCGAATGGCTCAAAAATATAGTTACCGATTGGATTGTTGTATTTACGCCGGAATAGTAATATTGCAAATGCGAAGGTGAGTTTATTTCTTATGCCTTCACGCCTACCACTCAACCGATCCTATTGAGATTTCACAAACACGTCGTCTGGGGTGCATGAAAGAACATAGGGTACCTTCCATCAGAAAAAGGTACTGGTCTAGAAGGTTACCTGAATTCATTGACAAAATCTACATTAACCGCAGAAAAAGCAGGTTAATAAATGTATTTTAGTTGCAAAGTGACAACACCCTTGTGAAAGTTTACAGTTATTTTCTGTTTCTTTTTTTTATTTTAATGAGTAAACAGAACTCAAACATTAGGGGTTTCCATCTTTGTGACGACCATTAGTTGTTTCTAATACTAATTGTTTCTAAAATCATCTATGGGTATTCAACTCTCAATACAGATGCGACTCATCTGTATTGAGAGTGGATAACTCATCTGATGAGTTATCCACTATTAAGAGCCTGTGCCAAATTTTCAAATTAAAGCGTAGAGTTTTATAATATAATGCTTCATATACGCATAATAAAACGTATTCACAAATCGGTAGTAAAACCCAAATAGGCAGTACTTCTAAATAAACTGATAAACCGCTTTACAGAGAATCTATCTTCACAATATTTCTCTATTGATTTAATTAGCATGTAAACGGACGTCAGTCATGCAGAGCCTTGGTAGCTTAGCCGCCCGAGCGACTAAACCGAACTGCCTTCCATAAAAGGTGGCCGAAGAAAATTAAAGGAGCAAACATTAATGATTTTCCTTCATTTACGTTTCATATTAACAAAAAATATTCTCTAAAAGTCGACGCTAACTCGGCGACCACATATGGCGTCGATTCGCCGCCACCTACTAATTGAGAGCGACACTAGACAAATATATCGCCTTTTATGGTCTCGCTTGGTATTAACTACACTGATTGGTAAATAAACAGAATAAAGGATCATAAGGCGAGATGAATCAGCTCTCGATCGGGCCGTGATTAGAAGCGATTAGCATTCGCCCGCGTCTACCAAACGGCTCACGACACGTGGGAGGTAGGAGGGACTGCTCAGCTATTGTCTTACAACGCGTTATAGCATTATAATAGCACTGCTATTGCACACTATTTATGTAAATCTATTTGAGAATTCAATTTGTCTATTGTAATGTATTCATGAACGGATATTAGTAACTGTGAGACAAAGTGATTCTCGTCAACAACCTGTCAACCGGTGGAGGCATGTTCTCGGTTTGATTTGTTACAGAATTAGGTAGAGGTAAGCAACTAATACTATACTATATATTATATGTATAGTATACATATATATTTGCTATTTCTGAGTCTATACTTGCAACAAGTCAAGCAAGTCGAATATTTTTCAAATCTATACTTGACCTGATACAGTATTAAACGCATAAGAACTAAATAATATAGATGATAAATGTGCACGTGGGCTGCCGAATTACACGCGCAACACTTTTATTCTATTTAAGTTATCTTGAGCTGCTGCTGCTGAGTGCTGAGTGTTTCTCAATTACAAAATTAAAAAAAACTGGTTTCAAAAGATTCACTATTGTTTAAGAACGTATTGTATATTAAATAGAATTCAAGAACAAATCTATAAAATAAATTTCAACTTAGATGTAAGAGCTCGATTCCATTGTATTTTTGCCAATTAATTAAAATAAGTTAATTAGTTACTACTTTCTTTAGCAGTTGTAATTCCTGGACCCAAATATGAGAAATGCCGCACTTTATGATTCAAGGCGTTGTATAAATTGTGTTATAGGTTAAAAGGAGATGCGTACATCGCCCATAAAAAAATGTGGATGACAGCCTAGTGGTTGTTACTGATGTTGGATAGATGTGTATCATCATCATGTTCATTATATTAATATGTGAGGAGAATTCTTTACAGGTACCCCTTTTTAAGCAAATATCGCGCGCGGGTGTGGAATGTTACAATTTTAATCAATTTCTGTTATAAATTGAAAAATGATGTCAAAACGGCTACAAAAAGCTACAGGAGCTCAGTATTAATGTTGACCTGTCATGGCATGGAATGACTAGACAGTTCAAGTTGTACTGGCCATTGATATACAACAAAACAACATTCAAAGGTATATAACATATAACTTATGGTCGAAATTCGACGATCAGGCGATCTCTATTATGTAGGTGTATAAAAAAAAATCTGTTTCATTTAATATTGCAGTAAACGATTAAAGTAGTTTATCCTATCTTCGCTAGATGGCGATAAGTGTAATTACCGTACTACTATAAACCATAGTTGGTTAGCCTGGTGATCTTTGGCCTTCAACATCAAAGAAATGATTTACGGTTGTAGGTGGATAAAAGATAATGGAATTTATACGCACAATTCAAGAAATGCATGCACGATGACGATTCTAGGTCAAAGATCGACGAGGCTTCCATTTGTCTGGCTGCAGATACCCGAGCATCGGTGCTAACAGGTAACCAGCTTTATTGTTACCTTGTCAGCGTAATATATGAACCGCGCTCAGAGATATCATCTGGCACTTCGCCATTCTCGCGCTGATATCGAGCATTGAAAACGATAAACGTGTATGATTGAGAATCTGTGTGAGTTATCGGTCGGTGCACACGAATCACAAGCCACGCGCGTGCCCATCTTAGCCGCAAGTTTTATTGGTGTCGGCGCCATGAACAACTTTCTCATCTTGCAGACAATAACGCTTAAATTAGGTTCCAAAATGATTTTTATAACTCGCGTCTACGTACAATCTTAATAGATAGCTTGAACTCGATCGCCTATTATCTACACGTGAAATGTCATAAATTCCGACAACGGTCCACTTAACGCAGGAGCGATACTCGGAGTTATTCCGACTGTTTGCTCGTTACAGCGTGGAGTAGGTACTTCTAACGAAGGCACCCAAAAATGTTCCCACAGTCGTCGATCACTGAAGTAAAAAAACCAAGTGTCTACGAATTAACACGTCCGCGCTCTGTGTGTGTATGAAAACACTCGGTGGCCTCGCGAAGGGCACTCGTTGTGACGAAGAGCTGTCGCTGGAGCGCGCCGGGCGCCCGGCCCTTCTCCGCAACACGCCACTACAACCGACGTCGCGTAAGATAGTTGTTCGATGTCTTTATTTCATTTTAATTTGAAATGCTCATCATTATTTCGAGAGTTCTCTATAATTATTGCTAGTCAGATACTAGATGGCAACGTGCTTGTCTTTGTTATTGCACAATATTTATTTACGGCATAACGTAAACGAGTGTGTTATGTGCTTGAGTATACACGGTTTGACTTTATTGCCGTAACCGTGTGCCATCACCGGCGACAGTTACGCTGCGCCACTAATGCACTAAACAAACAAGCGAAGCAGTGCGTGTGTGAAAACTCAGTCCTGCTCAGATCGGACACACTCGTTAATACACAAAGTAAACTACACTTAATCTTTCACTTTGTACCGCTTAGATAGAAATTAACAAAGAAATGCTACACAAACATTGGCTATGCTCAAAGTGTTAGCAAGTTCCTTTGCTGATTGCGGGAATTTACCATTAAGATTGTCAGTTATTAATCGTGTTAGTATGCCGTGCGACTTTGTGTTCATTGATATGTAAACACCATTGCGAACCTCGTGAGGAACAAGTTTGATGCAATGTTTTCAAACCCGGAGGTTTACGACACGAAATAAAACACTTATTTATAATATTTTCTTTTTAGATTATATACCTGTCAGGTAAATAATTATATCTAATCAAAGATCTTCTAGAATTATGTTCTACTAGTAAAATATTGCAAATTGGGCCTAAGAACAAAATGATATATATATATACGTAATTGTTAGAGTACCGAAATTTTCATCTACGTTAAGTAGCCATGAAAAATAACAATATTTAAATACCACACGTATTAATATCAGCGATACTTCAACTTTGTTGATCGAAGTTCTTATAGGTATCGCTCTTGACCCTGTGACATTGACATTGGGTGGGGTAAAGCTCATGGGTGAAACTAATAAAATAAATAGATATGATCATAATGACAGCAGCTTCCCTTACGTCAGGCTCCGTGAGATATAAGTTGTTCCAAATACTTATAATAATTGCAATTACAATAAACCATTTTAGTACATAGAAATAACGCCGTATGGTGTATTATAAATGATCCTCGGTTTTCTTAGCCGATTTTCAATGTGTTCAGTAACATTATAATATGTTGTAGTTAACACATATAATCCGTACTTTTTTCTGGATGAAGGGTACCTCTCTATGTGTGTCAGTACCAGTGAAGTGCAGGAAAAAAATGTTCCCATGATAAACAGCAACGCCAACAGGAGGTGCTTGTAATTTGCAGGTACTCAATTAAATTACATTATTTATAACTTCCACAGCCGGCAGCGTGATGTGAATCGTAGTTTATTTGCTAGCAAATATATTAAGCTAAACATATGTATTATGCCGTCTACATCTTGTTTAACTAAACACTGTACAACTAGCCCCGATTAATAATATTGTCACTCTATCTCTTTCCTTGGATTACCGTAGGAGGCCATTAAGAATACTTACCTGGTGATAAGTTGAAATATTTATTTCCGTTATGTTGTCAAGTTGTAATATTTCTGCAATTAGTGTGCAAGCATCCTACACCATTTACATACTGTATCTTGCTAAATTCATTAAACATAAAATGTAACAATAATTCTTCTAGATAGGTACTGTGTGAGATTTCCTTTGCATGAAAACCTTTTCAATGTTCGCAATAGCCCGAGTAAGATGTAAAGTAGAAAAGTAGAAAGGTATTTCGAGGTGAGTTGAAAACTATTTTACTAAAACGATCTAAATAAATACTGAAATTAGTACAACACAACAGATTTGTTCTTGGATGAAAAGCCATCCGATTCAAGGTATTTACACCCCGTAGACGATCGCAGTTATAAAGCACCACAAACGTAATCCTGATCCTCAACCAATTCTACGCAGGGATAGGGTTGATAAACAACGCTCTTGTGACACCACTGATGATCAGTAACGGCTTAACATCAGGGGCTCCATGTGCTTGTAAGAATGAGGCAGTTGAAAGATAATATAATCTGAGAGTGTAATGTATTGGTTTGAAAATGATCCGGAAATTAAGCACCTATCTAATTTACTTGTATGAAAACGAGACGGAGCCTGGTCGGGCTATACATTGCAATCAGTAATGAGTCTCCTGCTATATACGAGCAATAATAGTCGCGCGGCATTTTGTCGCAAGCGTCGACAGCGGGCGCAAATAAATCAGCATTTGCCGGTAGATGAACTGTTTAATTATTGATTTATTGTGCTACAGACTTGCAGTGCTGAGACTAAGGCACCAAGCTAATTGGTTCTGGCGAACGCTCGCGTGACGCCGTCCTCTGTAGGAATAATTGAGACAAAATCGTCCAATATTGAACAAAACACGACTGCGCATGACTACGCTTTATTCTTTAACGATTTATTCTTTTTCTGGCACTTTACAAATACTAAGGTATATAATTTTTTTTTTATTTTTTATGACGTCTTATGGGGACGTCATGAAAAGAGGAAGCGTCTTCCTCTTGAAATAGTTGAAATTCGGACAGTTACACTATTTATTTAAGATGTGATGGAGGACATGGAGGTCGTCTTGTAAATCGATGATGATGATCGTACAAAGGTCTGGTAATGGTGTCTTTTTCTAAATATTTGCATCAGAAGTGGGTTCAGCTTTCCAAATGGGATTCGAAGCTGAAATCTGTCGATTGCAAATACTGTCTGATAACCAATGCGTCATTTAAGGAACTGGAAGTGTATTCATATGATGTTTGTAAGGATATTTACTCATCCAATGGTTTACTTCCGAAAATGCTGTCAGGTCGTCTTGTGTATTTGACTAACCACAAACAAGTCTAACAACTGCTTATTTCGTAGTGGACCATGTAGTGAACTCTACCGGACATTACGCGTTGAACCGAACCGTACTGTGTCGCTAAAGCAAATAAGATGTGACTCCGTGAGACACTCGTCCCTAGGAATGTGCACACTAAGCGTGATTGTTGGAAAAATACTTAAAGACAACGTTAGTTTTTGAGTACTTGCCTCTGTATTGTTAAACATTAATACTTTAGTATTGTGTTTTTTTTACAACTGTGTTAGCAAACAAGCACGTGGTCACCTAATCTTAAGCAGTTGCAGGTGCCTATTAATAATGTCACTCATGAGTTGTCGAACATATGGAGCTCTGTCGATCCTACTAACGAGTGTTGCTCCAATGTGATCAGAAAACTGCTGTTCTCTACCTCCCGGTAATATTGTTTAACTATGAAAAACGAGCAAATATGAATTAAGACTTAATTGTTTACAACCTTTTCAGACATTTTCATTGACCATAAACAATTGATAATTTTATAAAAGATTTTATTTTGCAATTAGATCTTATCAAAGACCCTTACACATCGATTAGTTCAGGTAAAACTAGATATGACTAGCCTTGAGAAGAAACGCCGAAACAAACTCAAGGATCCAAGTCTACATAAACCCAAAATGTATAAGTGCCATGTAGGCATCGAGGGTGGTCATTATATGAAAGAACCATTTCAATTTTGAGCTGACCACGAGACCCAGTAGACTAGGTAAGTCCTCCACGACTCCAAGTCTAAAGCGGTCCGCGATCGCAGTCATACATTTGGGTAAGTCAATGAAAACACTTTTTTTAAACTGGCACTTTTATTCATAAACATAATTACTATGAAAATCATAAATAGCATATCACATTAAAATAAAAAGGAATACAGAATACTTTATTATAAATACATGTCAAAACAAAATAATAATTCGAGACAGCATACATAAATGTCAAAAATTAATTTATGCGAAGAAATTAGAGCAACTTATTGACTGATTAGTTGCCTGATCTACAACAAAAAACAGTATTTATCTTCTTTTAATTGTTCTATTCACATCAAATATATGAATATCAAATGCATTATTTACCTATACCTAGCAGTGGAATTGCTTACAAATGTTACTAATATTGATAGATCAATATCAAATTAAAATGTATTGTAAACTCTAATACCTACTGGTATTTATTAAGTAACTACCTTTTTCGCTTGTTGTAAACTTCAAAGCAGACCTACATTCAGTATGCTGTTTTTGTAAATATTTAACTTTTTTTTAATGAAGTGTTCCTGAAAATGATCATCGGTTTAAATCAGTTTTTAGAAAGTATAAAAATCACGAAATGCTAACAGTATATATAGGTACAAATTATATTATCATTTGTCTATTTCAAATTCTTTCAATTTATCTATAACTAGCAACCTGCCCCGGCTTCGGGTAGTAGAGACATCTTCAAGAATCATAATCATATTTCAATCAATTTACACAAAACATTAACAAATTATACACCTAAACCTTTCTCATGAATCACTCTGTCTATTGGTGAAAACCGCATGAAAATCCGTTCTGTAGTTTTTCAGTTTATCACGAACAAACAGACAGACAGACGCGGCGGGGGACTTTGTTTTATAATATGTAGTGATAAGTATCTATAAAATCGACTTTACTATGAAACTGAAGCAATATACGAGTATATACGACAATGTCAATTGTTTCCATATTCTTTACGTATTGACACCAAACATTAGGTGCTCGTAGAAGAACACCGCAATGTAACTTTTAACATACATAATAATTAATACATATTTCTATATTTTCATTAAAAAAAATTATTAAAATAAATTACGACTCAAATTGACTAATCTACAAAAAGCAAATTATTACTGGTGTAAAGGTGCAGTGGTCTTATCTATAATTAAGTGTCCACATGTGGCCACACATAATATAAATCTCATAATAGCTTTCAGTGGAACGCTACCCATCCTTACTTACATAAGCATAGTCATAGAGGCAAGCACGCACTCGCTCGTTTCAATATTTTAGTAGCGACACAAGACAAACAGAACTCCTTTGTTGGAGGTCAGACGTGTGTGAAGAGAGTTTCCGTGTCACTCACGAGCTTAGTTACACATTAGCGGACTTGACGGACAAATATTTTTTTGTTCTCTCATGATCGTCGTTTGCCGCTTGGCCACTGTTAGCTTGCTGTTTTGAAATTCCAATTATTGTTCTTTAAAACTTTTCCTACGTCTCGTAAATTTGAACACGATTTTATTACCGGAAATAATAAACAATATCAACAATTTAGGCAAAAATTTGTAATGCCTTTTTTAATTTATCTGCAGCTTTCCGTTTACATTATGATATAGACGAGTAACGCATTTAAGATAAAAACGGACTTAAAACGAAGAATTCAAGTCACAGATGAGGCAAATTATTAAAGTAGATTAGTAGTAAGAGCGTAGACACTGATTGAGGCTAAGAAGAGCTAAATAAAGGGGAAAGTTTTTTCTATGGGATAAGTATAGTTGATACCTAGACTTTTGTTTAGACATCATAGAGAGGAGAAACACGGGTCGGCGATCGACTCGTGATGCGTCGCGTAATTCCACTAGGGCGACAGGCTGCCAGTTTTTTTTAAAGGCTGACTCTAGAATTCTAGAATACCATTATAGAATTACACGGTCAACATTATTAAACCAATATATTTTTGAGCACTTAAATATATTATTTGTTAAGACATAGCAGTTTAGTTTAACAATTTCGTTTTCGATTTACTGTCAGGTTTATAATGAAGTACATAGAGTAGGTTAGAGAATAGGAAAACCATCTCAAATATATGTATTTTTTTTCTATAGCCGTAAATACACTACGCTGTTGTATGAAATGAATAAAATGATTGAATGCTAAATAAAAAACTAATTGTTTTTGTTAAAGTTTGTGTCTGATTAGATATATGGTTAACATCAGTGTTCGTCTATTCAATACACATACATAGTCGTACGTAACATACGTACGAGTTTGTATCTATTTTACATACAAATTTTTACAGATGCTGTGCGTGTGCGACGTGAATTCTAAAATTGGTATTTATTTCTTTTCGAGTGATTAGGTCATCTATATTTCATTAAAGTAATCCAATAGCTTTCATAAAAGGTTTCGAAAATTAAAAGCTGTTAATCACTTCAATTACCCAACATAAGTTGACTTCAAAATACAACTTAGCAAGTTAGTACGCTTGAAAACAAACTTTTTTCATTGATTATGATAATTAAGGACCTAGGACTTTTGTTAGTCTACGATTTGGAAGTCAAACTAGTTTTATAAACCCAATTTAAACAGGCGTTGATCGCTAAATGTTTCTGAACACGCTTCTTTTTACATGTTTGAACGTTTCCAAAAAATAGTGTCGGCATCTGTTCTCAGATCACAGTAGCTATACAACAACTTCAAAAGGTTCAGCTCCAAAGCCGCACCCATTCAAGAAATGTAACAATTTGTAACTACTCAAGACAGATCATAGAAGGCTATAAAACCACAATCTATATCTAAGCTATGCTTAAGTGACGATCCGCGACCTCAGAGATAACATATCAACCGACACGCGGACATTATGAATCGATAAACATCGCAATCTGCTTCACTAGCCTATAAACAAATATTTTGATTCGTTTGTTTGCTACAAATTAACTTAGATAGCATCTACCGAGACGTAGCCGATCTCTAACAGAATATCTACACCTAAATTAATAGAACCTTTTATGTCCCACGATGGTATCGAGGATCATGCGGAAAACGTCCTCAAATGTCACCATATCGCATTAATAGTAGATTGCGGGGTCTTAGGTTTGTACCAGTTTTATGGCCCAACGATAACACTGTATCTATAGGTAAGTTATAATGTTGATAACAAACGCCGGCGCAATAAAGAAACTTGAGCGTAAACTGCCAATAAATAAACATAAAATTATGTTTCCACTATTATTATCACGTTTTGTATTTTACAAGGCCGTCTAGATAAAACTCACGCGACTATGGTCGCATAAAGACAAAGAAATATAAAAATATTGTATTTCAAGTTTTTAATACTCCAACTCCAATCCTATCGATTTTATTATAGCATATCTCTTTTATTATTTCTGTTAGCAATAGAGTTCATTAAAGTTTATTTTATTACGCACAGGTACGTATTATTTAAATAAATAAAAAATAAGTTTATGAGTATTCCGTCGAAGGCGAATTGGGAGCCACTTGAGCAAGATGCCCAAAAAATCTGACATCTGATCAAATTTGCGTAAACCAAATATAAATATAATACAACAATTTTGAAGGCGTTCAAATTTATTGAGTACACGCTGCATAAAAATGTAGTGCTCTATCCATTTTTTTTCGGCATTTAACGGGTTATCTTACCAGGGCTAATAGTAAAGTGGTTCACAAATCCAAAGAATATTATTAAATCATATATTTTTATCTAAATTATCTATCTGTATTAATACGTGAAGAAAATTATTTGTACGCCTTTTTAAGAAAATTTCGGTAATGGAGGAACGTAAAAATTTTAAATATTTAAAGTTTATATATAGAAGCACAGAAAACAGAAATGTTTAAACAATATGCGCTATAAATTTAAAAAGCTACATGAAGCTATAGGCGTCCATTATATATCTTGACCTGTCATGGTACAAATGTTTATACAATGACAGCTCAAGTTATACTGGTCAATAAATAAAACAAGTCATTCAAAACGGTTGAAATTCAGCCGCCAGTATTTTATGAATGCAAGACTATTTATTGAAAAAACAGTTTTATTAAAAAAAAAAAACTGTTCTATGCCTTCGAAAATCGTTTTATATTTGAATGCGTTATATTATAACAATAGTACTACATCTATTTACTTTTTCTTACTTTAATGTCAGTTATTACAAAAATAACAGCCTTTGTCGTTCTGCATATTACAAATATCACAAGTAAATTTTTCGCTACATTGCATTACGGTCGGTTCAGAGGTTTAACAAACCAGCGGGCAAACTAGTCACTCACAACATTCTTATTCTATTTTGTTTCCACTAAACGTTCTTCCTCAATTTTACTTTATTTTCACTCACAAAAAAATATGGAATCCATTTTCAGATAAAAAAAACTCCAAGTCGAATAAAAACGTTAATGCCAAGCACAAAGGTACCCATCCAGTCATCAATTTTAAATTTTAAATATCCAACAACAACTTAACTTATACAGGAATATTGTAACAGCAGCTCAAGACGTTAAATTTTATTTCATCTCTTCTAAATTTGTAATCAAGTGCCTCGTTTATAATATTAACAATTTTGCATAGATAAGCCAAAGGATAAGTTCTTCTCGAAAAGCTGTTTCTATCTCAACACCATAAATAATTGATATTTTAATGTCACAAATGATCTGTATGTAACTATAAAATAGTATTATCGCCTAAACGCCTTAATTAAAGCAAGCGCTTCAGACTAATATATATCATATTTTAAGCACTTTAGTATGAAAATTGCTCTTTTGTTAAATGTTTCTTATGATGTTATGGATATAAAGCCACGAAGCAACATGTTTTTCAAGCGAGTGCCGGGCCTAGCCCATAAGTTATCGAATGTAATAAAATTAAATGTAACACATTTCTCTTTTTCATGTAATCTTCATAATTTATACACATTTTTAGTTTGCGACGTGTATCGGCGCCTGCGGCCGCGTACGAACGTAAGCCTGTTGCTCACTTTGTAGGCTTCATACTCGGTACCAATGTGTACTGTGTATCGCTTTCGGAATATCATTACATGAACATAAATTTATTTTCGACATCCACAGTTACTTAGGCTTGTTTGTGTTGGGTATTGGCTAAGTTACGGTGATTACGATGGAAATCGGTTACAAACCCTATAGATGTTAACTACCTGTTATTCATTTATTCTCTCCTATTTTTTTAAGCTTTCTACGTGTAAGATACATACGTAATTGAAGAAAGTGCAACTAATGGCTAACCAATAAAGTTTAATCTCAACGATAAAGTTAATAAAAACGGTAAATAGAGCGGCTCACTAAAACCCATTCAATCAACTTGCATAATAAAATAATTAGTATTCACATAAACATAATTGATCGGTGTAGTAGCGGTCCAATTACTCGTCTTGTCCTCTAATATCTGCCTACACGTGAATATATCGCGGGCACTCATCGTTGCGCAACTGAATAGAGTTTAATATAATTAGGTTGCCAGCTCTAAATGTCACTGCTCCAAGCGTCGATGCCGGACGCTTCATTGACATATAATCGCATAAATTTATTACAAGTTACAGTCTTAACATACTCTTATATCAAAGATTGCGGTCAGTAATTAATTTCAGGCAGCTACAGATGTTGTGTAAATCAATGTAAAAGCACAAAAAAAAAAATTTCAATATCCTATCTGAAGTGTAGTTAAAGAAGCATAGTAGCAATTTGTACATTATATTAAATGAGCATTAAAAGGGTAAAATCCATCAACAGTTAATGTTGTTACGTCAGATGTGATTTATGCCTTAAAGGGCGCGTTCCGTACACTGGTTGCCGGGAGGGATGCCGCGGAGTGTAAGGCTATAGGGCACCTCCTGCGGCGGCGCACGGCCACTACCAGCCGTCCGCGTCCCTCCGTCAGGTGGCGCGCACAAATAACGCAATAAATACGCGCTTATCGCAAATCAGCTCGTCTCAACGAGGGCCGATTTATTCATGAGTCCCGCGCATATGTTTAACCCTGCTTACATTTATCATCAGAACGCGGTTCAGTCAATTAAATTAAACCGGACCATCGATGACAGCTCCGCACTAGATACGCTCTCTTCTTCTACGACTGTTATTTATGACGTACCTATGTATCGGCCCTGCATCGCGCCTCAGCGGGGTGGGTAAAACTTTAAGCGATATTGATACAAATTGTTCTCGGATGATGTTAAACATAGGCCAAACACCATAACAATTCATTTCCCGCTCTCAGCCCAACGCAAAGAAAGCAAACAAATGGAACATATTTCAACTATTTCCGTGTTATCTTTTTAAATTTCATGTTTAAATCGAATGTTTTTATTTAAATAAATATTAGTTTTAAATTTTACAGGCCATTCCAGTTAAACTTATGTAATAAGTACAACACTAACTATATCGAACTAGCCTTGGAGCGAATGTTACATACTTTATATTCAATACACCTATTTGCTATCAGGCTTTTCGGATGTTGATTAAGAACATCGATCAGTTGCCATTGCAGCCTTCCAATACCTAATCAATCCATTTGTAATGCGAGGCACGTTGCATCTCTTTAATAGTATGAATGCTTCGTTGAAATATAATATGTAAAAACGGTAAGTACTTAACCATAATTTTTTTCAATGTATGTACACATGGACCTTTTTGTTGCGTACCTCTAAATATGTCCATGTGTGTATATAAACACACATGGACATATTTAGAGGAACGCAAAAAAAGGTTCGATTATGTTTATCATGTTGTCCTTACGCATTGGCCACCTATATCAGCATTATGTCATTTTAATCATCTTTTATTTTCGAGTTTCATTTGTTATTTTTTGTAAATTTTAAATTTCTTTATATAAAAAGTTAATTTAACTAAGTCTACTTTAATAAAAGCATAAAAAACATAAAGAAGGTTTTTTTGGTAATCTAACCATTTTCTTTTTGCGTTCCTCTAAATATATCCATGTTTATATATATTTCTATGCCAGTGTACGGAACGCGCCCTTTAAGGCATAAATCACATCTGACGTAACAATGGTATATTGTTGAAAGAATGAGAAGTTTTGTCACTTATTTAGTTGATTGTAAAATACTCAAACGAACCCTACTCTCCTCTTCAGAAAATGACGCGAGACAAAAGCGGGTCACCTTCTCTGACCCACTTATTTTTTCGCAGTTCCTTAATCCACTCTGATTTGCAACGGACATAACAATAACGTCCATTCTGCCTGTTATCCGTCAGGGTTTGCCATAACCCTGGCAAACCCTGACGGATAACAACGTTCTTGGCCTCCAAAGGAATCCAAGGAAAATAAACGGTTAAAAATTACGTGGGAGAGCCATGCTTCGGCACGTATGGGCCGGCTCGACTCCGCTCGATACCACGGCCTCACAGAAAATCGGCCGTGAAACAATGCTTGCATTGCTTTTCGCCCCGTGAGTGAGGTTACCGGAGGCCCTAACCCTGCCCCCTCCCCCTTCCCGTCCTTCCCCTCTCCTCCCCTCTAATCCCCCTCTCCCGTCTGCCCGCTCTTCTCCTATTCCCACTTTAAAGGGCGGCAACGCACTTGTGACTCTTAAGTTACAGGTGCCCATGGGCGGCGGTAGTCATTTACCATCAGGTGACCCATCTGCTCGTTTGCCCCCTAAACCATAAAAAAAAAAAAAATAGGTTTGCTCGTGACTCCAAACAGCCACCGTTCCTCTTCGTAACCGGCCGGGCGGAGGTTAGTGCCAGTCCACCACTTCAAAACTACCAGAAACAGCGAACGACACATGCTTGAAAAAGAACCTCCTACTCCGACCTTGGCATAAGGCAGCGCAAAAAGAAAATTAATTGCAGCTTCCATTACCCAGGATACACCTTGAAGTTTTTCAAATAAAGCCTTCTTACTTTTCATAACATGAGATCAAAATGTAGTTAATCTAGTCTATCTATTACTTGGACACAGTTTCATAATTATTTATGTAAAATTTAATAATTTACAATGAACACAATGGTCATAAAAGAGGCGCGCGCGATGTCCTCGTTGGTACTTTGTTATCTCCGCCGACAAGGCCCCGCTTTTAACGCGCTAAACGCTTCATGCGTTCATCACAACATTATCCTTTCGACACGGTAGCACTAATTGGATAAAACTCTAAACAAAAAACGTCTAAGAAACAAACACTTTAATAACACGGACGTTCGTTATTTTGAGGCGCAAAGGGAATTTCCATTTAACATGTGAATTGGATGTGTCAGGTCGGCGCGAGAGCTGTCATTAGAAGGCGTTGCGGGTTTGGTGCAAGCGTCAGAGGCTCGGACTATGCGACACCCGAAGGCACAACCTCAACAGGCTGTGATTGATGGGCGGTCGAGCCATGCATCCAATGATTGTTAGTGTTTAACTAACAGTTACCATTCAACAGATCTTGATTGATGGACTAATGATATAAAGTAAACAAGCGGTCGCATCGGTAGGTGTGTAACATCCGTCGCTCAAGGCGTACTTATGCCCATCACTCAAAATTTGTTACCGACAGTTTCGATCGTTTCAATCAAAAGTTACTTTCAATCTGGCTAAACATTCAATACATTAACTGAAGTTTTATTGGATGTACATAATGTGTGTCAATAACTCATAAATAATATTTTTATGAATAGCCTCTAGCAGTCAATTACATTTTGAATAAACACGGATTTAATAATACTACTCTCAATATTTAACCCAACATGTTAACTGTTAATACATTGTCTGATGGCATTAAAATCGGTTTGTATTAGCCATTGAATTGGCAAGTATTGTCCCATCAAATTTAACAGTCTAGATGTACCAGTGTATCATTTTCCTATTAGCATAGCTATTACTGCGTAAAGTTTTATAACAGGTTTAATATAATGGGAAAGATTGAATAACAAACACATTTAGTTATAAGGTAAGGTATAACGAGAGAAGTACCTCTATAAGTATCTGTTTACGTAAAATAGCAGCCAAACCCATACCATGGCCACAATGTACAAGACATAACCTTAAACAAGCTAAACAGAAAAACCCTGGTATAGCGTGGTCAGACTGGTAACATTGTCGAACTGAAGCCAAGACTGACCGAACTAGTGGAGATAAATAGTTAAAAAAATCTCAAACCTTAGGAGAGATATCTTATTACTTGGACTTAAAAAAATCTCTTTAGATAATCGTAAGTCTAGTTGTAACGATTTCACTGATAAAGCAAACGACATTATCTTATACACAGGCTGCACTAAAAGTATCGGGAATGGAATATTTCCACTATTCCTATCATATTGAAATCTTTTTAATTGAAAATTTAGACATTGGCATGAGTCAAATACAAATAATCTTGCATGAAAAATTAGGTGTAAAAAAAGTTGTTTTCCCGATGGATACCGCATTTGCTCTGTGAAGAGCAAAAAGCGGCTCGCGTTACTTGGTGCGTCAGACCTCTCGAAAGATTCCACGCAGGATCCGCAAATGCTGTATACAACATTGTATCAGGTGACGAATCCTGGATATACGCGTACGAACCCGAAACAAAAAACCAGTTACGAGTTTGGGTGTTCGAAAATGAGTTAAAGCCAACTAAAATTTTTCGTTCACGGAGTGTTGCAAAAAAAATGGTGGCCACGTTTGTCTCCAAAACCGGCCATGTTGCGACTATTCCTCTTGAGGGACAAAGAACGGTTAATGCAGAATGGTATGCTAGCATTTGTTTGCCACAGGTCGTTTCCGAACTCCGTAAAGAGAACTGCAACCGCCGCATCATCCTCCATTACGACAATGCGAGTTCTCACACCGCGCACAGAACAAAAGAGTTTTTAGAGCAAGAAAACATAGAATTATTAGACCATCCGCCGTACAGTCCCGACCTAAGCCCTAATGATTTCTATACTTTCCCTAAAATAAAGAATAAATTGCGTGGTCAGAGATTTTCATCACCTGAAGAAGCTGTGGACGCCTACAAAACGGCCATTTTGGAGACCCCAACTTCCGAATGGAATGGTTGCTTCAATGATTGGTTCCATCGTATGGAAAATGTGTCAAATTTCGCGGCAATTACTTCGAAAAGCAATAAATACATTTTTAAATAGTAATGTTGTGTCAGTTCCTTGATTCCCGAAATTTTCAGTGTAGCCCTCGTATTTAATATAATCATATAACGAGTTATTCTTGTGCAACGTTGGTAACATAAAGGCTGTTTTACAGGCTATCAACTGGTTGCGAGTTCAAAACTCCATCCAAGATAATAACATACGTGAAACTCGTAACAGAATTAGAGGGGCTAAAATGTATATCAGCTATATGTGTCCCACGTTACTAGCAATCTTTATTTAATTATTTAATTTTGTTTATTTATTAATAGGAAACTAAACAGCTTTTCTACATTATACTTGAACAATTTAGTTTACATCAAATTCTTAAGCGAATAACAGAGCGTCACGACATTCGTTTTGCGTAAAACTAGAAAACGCAGTCTTATAACATTAAAATTAATAATAATGAACATAAAATAAATAGTCATAAACAGTATCCTATCTATTTACTGGTGAGTGAGTTCGCGATTTGTTTCTGATATGACTCCTTAGGCAATTAGAATATATCTATTCCCTCAAAATTTTCAGTATAAATGCGAAGTATTTCTGTCACTTTTAACAGTGTTTTTTACCATAATTAGTGCGGTGATTGGATTTCAAGATAAAAACGTTTGTCAGTTCCTGCTATTAAAAAATAGTGTGTGTTTTTTCTGTTTCTTCCCTTATTACCACCATTATTATTTGAATACCAAAGAATTGCTTTCACATGAATGAGGTGCTTACACACACAGTTGGTATAGACTCTTGTCTTGTTAAACTTCCACATATTATTAAAAGATTATTTTTACTTAAATTAAAATCCTGGCGTTTATTTTACTATTTAGCCTTTATCAATGTCATGTGACCTAGTTGCATATATCCATAAACAAAATGTCATAGTTCGTAAACTTGGCAGTTATAATAAACATTGATGGATTACACCAGCTTATGTTTACCAGTCAAATTTACATTTACAGACAAAGCTTTTTTTAGCTAATAATGCGTTGACAGATTAAATTATCACATACATTGATATCTAATGAATTCTGATCCTCTACAATTTGACTTATAAATACTTTTTGCGTACAGAACAAGAAAACCAGTCCGCAGCAAAAGACGAAAATTATTTTTTGAAAATGAATCGATAATTATTTTTTCATTTCCACCATGAATCAACATTTTTCAACAACTAAATCTATAAATTAGAGAAATGCCTCTAGATTAAAAGAGATCACCGTTAAAATAACCTTATATTACTCTGTCAAAATAAAACATTTTGTTCATTTCATCAACCAGAAAATGCAATGCACCTCTTATTTTTTATATTTGTGCAGAGTCGCTAACTAGAATGACAAATACCTATTCGTAAGGTGATACAAACCACTCTAGTTATCTACCATCAGAAGAGCTGAATACACGTAATAAACTTCCTTTTGAAAAGACAGTAGCCTGTGGCGATCGCATTTCTAATACATTAACAGTATCTCTATGGTTTTCTCATACTATTGACAATATTTAAACGTCTATTTCTGACGAGACTAGGTGATGCATTACATTATTTACAACTTGAAACTATAAAATATATTCATGTTTAAAAATAAAGACTCAATTAAAAAGTAAATAAAAGTAATTTGTAGTTCCGATTCAATCTACTATCGAATAAAAATACACTAAAACAAAACAATACTACGATACTCTATTTTACCATAAACAACATCAAGTTGTCTAAAGGCAACATAAATCGCCACCATTCCACGATAATTCAGGCATTATGATCAAAAATTTTACACTTAACGATTATTTCCGGCCACATTGACCCACGAGGCCGGCGTTCTATCGAGACAGACTTTACACTTTGCTTTGGTCCATCACGTATATTTAATATTATAAGCTATTAGGCGTCTCGCCAGCCCTTCATTACTGTGTCCATATCATAATACGGAATTGTCTGTTCAACGTTTAGATTTTGTACTTTTTACTTTCATTGAGTATAAAACAAAAAGGCGGGACCGTCGGCGCCGGCCATTGTTCTCCACGGCCATTCGTCGCACTTCATGCTATTCACATTCAAATTAAATGCCTTGTGTACAAAATTAATTTGTCTTTTGTCTTAGCTGAGGGCTGGACGAGCGCTGCTGACATGTCACTGCACGGCAGGGTGCTTCGAACATGCCACGAGTACTGTGCACGAGAAGACGCATAGATTTGAACTTCATTCTATTATTTCATTTATAACGCCAACTGAGATTGTTCTTCATACAAAATATTATGGCTCGCAATCTAAAGAAATACGACATTGACATTGTTATAAATACCTCAAGTATATATTTGTACTGGCACAGGGTCAATAAAGTTTTGTTTGTTTGAGCTAGATTTATTTTGTTTAACGAGGACACACTTATTGCTGCTACAAGAATAATAGTAGTTAAAGACAGTGTTCTGTTTGTCGGTGGTACTTATGGAGACCGTCTTATATTCTCCAAAGTATGACCTTTAATGACCAGAGGGAAAAAGAGAAATATAAAATAGAGTGTCTCAAGAGTAGGTCTCCTTCACCACAATCCCGATTTAGGCCAATAACTCCCCAGGCAGAAATAATGCCTACCAACATTGCATACTTAGTAAATCAAACGAATTAGGAACATATGACTCCCATCGGAAGCTAAGTAAGCATCTGAGGAGTCAATTTTTAGACTTGATACTTCATATTTGACAATTAGTACTAAGAAAATAGTAATCTAAATATTGTAACTAAAATGATAACACGCGAAAAAGGCAATGAACACGTTCACCGCCTAAGGTCAATAGTCAGGTTATAAGTAATCTTATTACTTTAAACGAGCAATTCTTGTATGTATGTATTTATATTTGGGGTATCTCGGAAACGGCTAACAATTTTGATGAAATTTTGTATACTGATACAGTTTTACATTTTAAGTTCAACTACATAGTTGTATTTTCTGTAAAAACAATTTTACAATAAAAAACATAAAAATAAATGACGATTTTACAAAAAGCTACTGAGCGAAGCTCGGTCTCCCAGGTATTAGAGGTTTAAATATGAAATTGCCGTTTTATCGGACTACCACTTTGAATTGGTGTCAGATTTCAGATTGTTATTTTTCACATTAAAACTATAACTAACGCAGCAGAAACTGCTCGTAATATCAATGCTATGTTTGGAGTGGCTAACGAACGCACCGTTTGTTTTTGGTTTAACCACTTTCGCAGTAGAATCTTGGTCTTCTAGAATGAACTACAAAGAAGATTAGCATCTAAGGCAAATAACGATGATGATGGAAGCCACTCCTTTTCACACTACCAAGGAATTAGCGCTAAGGTTTGATGTTAGCATTTCCACAATATTGATTTCGTTGCAGTAAATCAATTAAATAAAAAAAACTTAAAAACGGGTGCCTTATGATTTAAAAGATGTTCAGAGATCAGAGACTTTGTAAAACCGGTACAGAAATTAAGTTATTTTGGAACGAATTGTAACGTGTCACGAAAACTGGATTATTTAAGATAATTGCAAACGAACTACGTAATGGCTGACACCGGGTCAAATACCACGAGAATACCACAAAGCAAAGCCATAGAAAGGTATGGTAACGGTTTGGTGGTCACTTCATGGTGTAATTGCCCCGACTCGTTAATCGGTCTTCACCATGATAATGCAAGACCTTACACTGCTCCAGACACAGTTTTAACTCAAGATATGCAGTTAGAAACCATTCGTCATCCTCCATACTTGCCGGACTTCCACGAGTTAAACTATTATTCCCATGGAAAAAAATCTTCCCAGGAAGTAATACAAAATGCCTTCACACAATTTGTGGAGTACAGTTCAGCTCGACAGAATTCTATGGCAAATATTAAAATTATCTTTCTTATCTTATCTTTTCTTACCCTTATCACAAATTTATTTTGAGGTTGGTACAATGTATTCTCTTCTTCCATTGTACTCTATCATTCGTCATTTCACTGCTCACTCCCTTTATAGCCATATCCTCTTTCACGCAGTCCATCCATATTTTCTTTTGTCATCCACTACTCTTGTACCAGTCAACTTCCATGCATGAAAGTCTCTTCAGTACATTTTGCTCATCCCTCCGCATCACACATTTCTTTGATCAAGATGTAAACTTTATACTTTTGCCACGGAATAATTACTACGCATTATTTTCTCCTCAATTTTTTGGTTTAATGTGGACATTAGTATATTTACGTTATCAACTAGCTATCAACTTGAGATTTTCGATTCATTCATTATTGTTGATAAAAGTATGTTATTTTCACATAAACTACATCAGATTTGCAGAAGAAAAGTGAGTACAGCAAAAAACGATGACACCTCAATTTGTTGTGACACACTTACCTAAGGTTACAAATATGTTATTCCTATCAAAATATACTTAAGATCGATGAGCTTTCACGTTGTCAACGGTTAATTTAATTTTATGAGCCACTCGGATGTTTCATTGAATGTCATTGTTTTATTGTGTTTCCATATCTGTAAATTGTAATACATTGTTAATCAACGCCCGTGTTTAAGGAAAGAACGTTTTAAAAATATATACACTTACACATATCCATTTGACTTACGAAATAATTTCAACAAACAAATAAGCCTGTCCAAAAAGAACAAGAGCGCACGCTTCATCGTTGAACCATAACCGTGACGAAAACATTGCACCCCGCCTCTCTAATAACAGATCTTTAGTTACGTATAATTAAAAACTCAAACATCGACAACTAACAAATGATAGACCTCACCAACAAAATAAATCATTGACCATCAATTAAGGTATTATTAAAGAATAGATAGATATTATTAAACATCACAATAGTCCGTTCTATGAAATAAAAATCACTGGTGAATCAGAGCCACACCCGTGACGACTTACTTGCTCTATCTCTATACATCGCTACAAAGGTGGCAAAACAAGTATGACTATCAAAACCCATAAATAACATAATGCAAGTGTAGCCAGCATTATACTGAGCAGTGTTTGTGATAAATATATACAAGAGGACACAGCGAGTGGGATCGAGATGATATTCCAAGCGTTCACAGTTCTTAATTAATATTCCATGACTCGACACAACGTGACGTTACAATGATTCGTAACAAAGAACTAAGAGTATATATTCGATTAAAAAGGCTACTAATTCGCGGTAATTGTTCATTAGAGGCAAAGTTATCAAACAATATGGATTACTTCGACCAAAACAGAGTACGTAAAGAGTTTTGTATTCAGTCTCAAGTTAGGTTTTATTGTAAAGTGTAGAAATGCCATATATTTCAGTTGCTAGTTACACATTATAATAAGTTTACATTTTGAGGAAATAAAGGAAAAATGTCACAAGACGCCATTTCATTTTCATTTGATAGACATCTGAAATATGGTAAATACTGTTATGAAAATAATAAAAAAAACAACTGTCAGTCTTAGTCGAAGTGAAAACACATACACATAAGTAATATATGCATATATACCCAAACGTCTGCATATATTATGTCATCTGAGCTTAACGGTCACGCGAGTTCTCTGCTTTTTCCCCATACCAAAAGTGCCCAACTTGCCTACAGAAGTTTCCACTTCAAAAAATGGTCCATGGCCGTCGAATACTTTATCGCCGCGCCACAAAGGTTTTCAAGACTAAATACTACACGCACGATCTATCGGCACCGTAGTCATATGAGCTTACGAAGTGCAGCTATACCTAAGATCTGATGATAACTTTCGAGAGCGTTCCTGAGTGGCGAATTTGCGAGTAATTAAATTTTGACTCATGCTTGCTGTCGCTGGCGCGAGCGAATCTGATACCATCGGTGCGTGGAATTGTTAACAGTCGACAGACCAGATAATGAATTAATTAATATTCTGTACACTGCAATATATTGGTCAGAAAAATTGTTGATTACCCGATAATTTGTACCAAAAAATTTTATTCCTTTAATGTCTTTTGATTTTTTAAATTTTAAGTGAGAAATATCTTCAAAGCGAATACTTGGTTTATCGGCTTTGATATTAAAATTTACCATTTAATAAGAAATCAATGATAATACTAAAATACTTTTACTTCCACCTTCGTTAATAAAATCAAATGAAAGGCTACAACAAAATACCTTACCTTTTACCTTTGAAAAAGAAACAAATGCGAAGTCGTATGATTATTGTGGTTAAAATCTGAAGAGTTAGGTAAGGACATTTCTCAGAACGTTGAGCGAGACGCTAAAGGACTCGCGTCGAGACGACGTTACCTGACCATCGAACGGCACTTGAAACCTGTCTCGATCAATCCACCTCTTGTTGCTCGTGTTAAATAAAAACCTCTCTTAAAATACCAACCGAATGAGCCCGTTGACACTTGTCATTCCGGTCCTCAATCCTTTATATTTGTCTTTGAAATGTGATGACAGTGGTACAAATTACGAGTACAAATCTGTGCGTCGTTCATAACGCGCTATCTGACGCGTGTGATGGATGCGCGCGCGACGGCCGCTCCGTTCGGATCATTGCCTTATAATTAATACGAGCGGACTAGGCCTATGGGAATCGATGTCGCTCTGAGTCGTTTTCCACTTCATAAGGTAACGCTGTAACGCCGTGCGCCTCTGATATAAATACATTTACCGGCACGGAAACATTCAAATTCAAATTTCGCGATAGCTACTTCTAAAAATGGTTTATTACCAATAATTTTAATGTAAATATGTTCAATCAATGTTTTAAACACTGTTTAACCATGTTTTAGAAAACAAACTTCAAATAAACATTTTTTAAGAAAGTTTTTAAAGATTGATTATTGTTGTAAATTAATAAACAAGTGTTTTTTCTGTTCACTGTTTCAGTACCAGGAGTTTCCTTCTCCAGCCTTAATCTGGCATCTGGTGTGCTTTTTGTGAAGTTAGAAAATCCTCACTTAACCGCTACTCCGTAGCCTAACCATGCAGCGGTTAGGGGGTTGGCCACTTCTACCAACGTACGAGCGTCAGAACTTATTCCTCCCCATACCTTAATGGACTCTCCATGAAATCTCATAGTTTTCCCCTTGCCTCCTCATCATCTGGTGCTCGTAAAGCATTTCTACACTCATGTGTAAACAAAACACAAGCCCACTCTTCATGTGTCCAATTTGCATGTTCTCGCATAAACGGTAGTCGATCTGTACGGTACTGTCTTAGAAGTTCTGGGCCATGTGCTGGTCTTCATTAATAATATTCATTTGAAAAAATATACAATG
This sequence comes from Euplagia quadripunctaria, assembly GCA_963859945.1. Taxonomy (NCBI): domain Eukaryota; kingdom Metazoa; phylum Arthropoda; class Insecta; order Lepidoptera; family Erebidae; genus Euplagia; species Euplagia quadripunctaria. Next base: position 12,835,443 of record OY982569.1, read on the forward strand.
ATCTTAATTATATATTTTTTTATATGAATACTTCTACCAAACACCCTACACCTTTGTAGGTGGTAGGGAATCGGAGCTGCATAACTGGGTAAGTAAATTCAGCTTATGGCAAAAAGCGGTCAGTATTAAAATTGTATTTGAATTGTGGAGTGTGTGTGCAAATAGGCTTTGAAAATCTTACTATCAGACGGGCTATATCTTAGTATGCCAACTTAGGTCTGTAAAAAAACTGTGAACAAAGTCGGATCAGAGCTATGAACCATAAAAATTACTAGTTAGTACTTTACTTAGTATAAATAAAGCTCAAAGCATGAATTCAAAGCACATAATTATCATATTTTAATCGTCAATACTTAAACAAAATATTCTAAATATTCACAATATATATACAAAGACAAGTATCGTATTATAAGCAATGTAATTTCATTTTCATGCGTTCTAAATCAGTACACATAATTTAAAAATAACGAGTGAATCGTAAAATTCTTGTAGTAATAGGGTCTCGTTGGCGCAGGCGCATGCCGCGGACACATGCTATTGTTGAGCGCAATTTACCGCCACTTCAATCGCTGAAATATTTCGTGCAACGGGCATGTCCAATTGCTAACGAGCCGACTGCGACGCATAAATGAATAAGCACCTCATACATAGACCAAGTGATTGTACTTGAACGTTACTGGGCACTTCAAAAGATTTATGCGAAAACGAATGTCATGAGTGAGAAAATTGAATAAAATTACGTATGGAGTTTGGTGAAATTTTAATTTTACAGCGAACCGAAGTCAACAAGAGTTTATAGTAAGATAAATACGAATGAAAATTTTTGAAGAAAAATCTAAACATTTATCACCTTATGAATATAAGGTGATACATATATAGATTTTTCTTCGCGCGCATTCAGTCCTTAGCGCGTAGCCAGTAGCGCAACCTTTTTTTTTTCTTATGGAAGAAACTCCATAAAGTTGCGCTAATGGAAGAAGAATATAGAAGATATTTCTCAAATGAACTTTGGACAGTTATTACTTTACTGTGTGAAATGTCACAATTAATAATTGTACACGTAGGTACAATGGTACAATGGTACGTCCAAAAATAGGCATAATAATAATTTGTCGACTCCCACTGAACACATATTAATGAACATAATAGTCATTTACAAAGTGATACAAAGGTCATAAGCGTACTTCTACAAGAGTCTCTTATGCTTGTACTCATATACAACAAATTATCGTATGATTCGTATGCGTAAATTATATTATTGGTCGAATGGGGAACAAAGATAGCAAACATTTCAGTATCAAGAGCAGTAATTAGTTTGAATCGCAGTTAATGCATCTCAAAATCCACCTAAAGGTCAAATCTTCCTAACATAATAATTTACAAAAAAAGTAGAAATTCTTAAGTTTATACCTATTTGTACCCCTCGTATCTTTATTCTAATGCGTTTGCATCAAGAGTGAGAATTAGCCGCACTTATCCCGTCTAATGGATCGCTGCACGTGTGTGCTGGCCATTGTATACCCCATATCAACGGAGCCGTGAGGGCTGGCCCTTACACACTTTACTTGTATTTATATTTAGGATACCCTAACAAAAGGATTGGGATTAAGATATCCCTTAACATTTGAATTACCAATTTAAAACAAATGTTCTGTAGGTACGTAGGTACCAGGGTAAAACTGAAATATGAAAAAATATTAACAGTGAAATGTTGCGATGCTAATTTAAAAATAAAGAGGAAGTCATAAGTTAAATTATTTCAAAAATTTCTGTGCCAGAGGTCAGTTAAAATGTTAAACTTTTATATGTGTGTGTCAGTATAAAATTAACCAATGAAGACCGTTGTCCGATTTGAATAATTAATTCAGTGAAAAGTAAGTCGTACATAGTTTATAACGTCGCATATCAATTTTAGAACATTCTGATTTCCGAATAAATTTTAATTTGGTAAAACAAAGCCGCTGTGCAAGCCATAGTACAAGTACTTAAAGCATATGTCTGAAGATTTCCCATACGAGTTCTATTCCACGTAGCCTCAAGGCGCAAGCCGCACGCCCGTCATTCATTCAACGTACGCACTTTGTTTAGCCAACATTAACTCTAGACAATTATCTTCACCGGCAATCTGTCTGTGAACTTTCAGAAAGCCTATCATTCTAAATTACCAGATACGTAACATTTCCTAAATAACAATAAAGTTTTACTCAAAATTTATTTTTGCTTGATATGAAGATTATGTTAACTGGAAGTGTATTCCTGAGCAATATTTCCTAAAATTAAATCAAGTAAACGATATTCCTCGTAATAAATATACGAGCGATATATTACATCATTTCTTTTAAATGAATAAGGTTTATTTATTCATAGCAAACTCAGTGCCGCCGCCTGTCGTCCGTCGGCCGGATTGAGACGTAATTTTAGTCAGTTCGTACATGAACATCAGGCACATAACCAATATAGTTATTTTCACGTCCTCATCTGTAAAAATGGTGAGAACATAATATAGCGTAAGTCCTATAGAACACGATTACTTGTGATAGTCGTAATACATGTACATATCCTAAAATAGAAACTTGGTACAATAAAACTGAAGGAAGAAAGCTGAGAGGGGTTATAGATAATTAAACCTTTTATATTAATTGCTAAAAAGTATTTTTAACATTATATATATTAGAATAACGCTAATTTATCGGTGTCTAAATATTAAAACACACACGCAATGAATGCTTTCCTTTAGTTAAATTAGTTAAGCTAAAAATTTGAAGCTAAAGCTTGAGTCTTTATCAAAGGATTGTACAACTTGAATCTTGAGATGTTTCACGCGCATGAAAAGTTTTCTTATATCATTTATATTATGGCTATCATTATCATTATTTAAAATCAATTATTCTAGCGGAAATGGGACCCCAAACCTGTCTCCATTGAGAGGTCCTAACTTTTGTAGTGACAGCTTTAAATACTAATAAACACAGGCGTGTGTTTTCACTTCCTTATGTGCATACTATTCTTTACAGGCGGCGGGATCTTTCCTTCACTGTCCGTTTCACAATGAGTCCTAACGGATTGGCCTCCGACCCATCTTATAGGCCGGCTGGCACGTCAGATTCCATTACACTTGTCTGCTTTATTGTCTATAAAGCCTTAAGTGTCGATGATCTCTCGGCGACACATCAACCGATTCTTATTTCATTTCATCATACTTTAGTGTACAAAGAAAGAAATTACACAATTTTACATCGATTCTATCTTAAATGACTATTTCAAATGTAACGCTATAATAAATTTTAACCCGAAACTTACCACAAAAGAATGGGTCGTTTACAACATCGTGCTCCATTCACGGGTTAATAGTAAAATAATATAGCTGGCCGCCGACAAACATATATTTGTAACAAAGACGTGTAAAATTTCTCAAACGTCAGATTTATACGGCAATCTCCGTCAGTATTTTAGACGCTGCGACTATTTAGTCGAGTCGAGAACACGTGTGTGTAACTGAATCGCTTACAAAAGATTAAAAGGTGGTAATTTGACGTTGATTTAGGAAGAGCGAGACTGCTTTCATCGCACGGATTGTCTTACCCCAGATCGAGCGAACCGTTTTGTCTATGTAAGACGCTGAGTACCTTTATTATGTTTTAATTTATTTTTCGAGACGTTAATAAATTTTAAGGACGTAACTGATTAGTTTTCATTTACTGTGAACCTCGTCGTTGACAGTGATCCCTGCAGTTACAGAACAAAACTCCATTTACGCATTTATTGTAATTGCTGAGTAATACATTAATGTGAGTTAACGACCCATTTCTCTATAATGTTGGGACAATAAACGATTTGATCATAATAACGAGTGCATGAGAATCTAAAAACCTAATAATATATTAGTTCATCGCCGTGTTTAAATTATATTATTTCACCACAATGAATACTTAACAATTTTTGATTAAAGTCTTACGCTACTCAAGAGTTTGGAATCGGTGATAATATACTGAAATTATCCTCCACTATCCATTAATAAATGATAAAAGATGGAAAGATATTCAGAAATGTTCTACAGATACAGATACAGATTGAGAAAAAAAAAAGTTAATTGAAATTACGTAAATGAGCACCTAGGATTTCAAGTGATATGCGCACTTCTACCTACTTTTTTCTTCTTTGTTTGCTAACCGATTTTCTTTTGTTTAGCATTAGTGGCATTAGTGTTTTCAATGAAAACGACGACTTTAGTGTCGACGGGGCTTTAGGGGTATAAGAGTGCATAGTCTCCGATGTACATTGTACAATGAAACAATGTATAAGAGTGGAAAACAGAATGTTAAAAGCATGTAAATTCATATGTTTATGTTTTTCTCAAGTTTTCAATAATGATTATGGTCCAATTTCGACCACCGAGAGAAATTTATTTTTTATAAAATGGTGATTACGTGCGCGTGCGCGCGATTTGGTGGAGTACAGCTGCGGACGGTGCGCGGAGTGAGCGGGAGCGGTGCTCGGCGCATGATGTCATCGGCTCAACTTAAATGTTATTTTCCGTCGCTCGCTGTCGCGTGGGTGCGGCAACCACTATCGGCTGTGGTCATACCAAACCCACAAAATCTGTTTTTTTAAATTACTTGTATAAAATGACTTTTATTGAATTTATTATTAGGTACCTACTCCAATTTACCTGTTGCGATTTGGGTGGTTGACTGAGAAATAAAATGCACTACAAAAATTCTTTTACTAAAGTTTAACTAAAGTTACTTTACTTCAGCAATACCTTCTTTTGGTTTATAATCTTTAAACAACTATTTACACTTTAAAATTTGGTGTATTCTTTCATGTTTTCCATTTAAACATAATATATAAAATTAAAACTATAAAATAGGTTAAACATATCGAAGCAAAAAAGTTTATTCTTTTGAAGGTTATTCATAGACCAACAAAAAAAATTTTTATTCTGTCCGTTCCTTTATATACCATACACATAATTAATTGGCCCGTATTGTTTTGAGCTTAGTGTGGGCACGGCACGCGCTAAAGTTATGAATGAAATAACGTTTTGCAAGAGCGGATGTTGCGAGGTTGCTTGTCGAATTAGGTTTAGAGCCTTATGAAGGCTTGATGAATGAACCGCCGCTCCCCCGCGCATACCGCATACCCGCAACTGTACTGTATTTTATTGTATATTGTGTATTTAAGATAAAGTGATAATGCAAGTTTTATGTTGTTAAATTAGCTTTTGCTTGCCATACTGTTAATAAAATGACTGAAATGGATTCAATGGCATTTAATTATTGGCTTAGAGTGTAGAAATTTTTTGCTTCTACCTTTGGTACATTTTTAGTCTTGACAACAATGATGTGTCAGTAAAAGTAAATAATAGTTAATAATAATATTTTGGGACATATTACACATTGTTTTAGCTATAGCTTGTACTTTGGGTTCCAGAACACGCATAAACAAATTTAGATAAAGTTTTTTTTATAAATATATACATATTATACACACCCAGACCAAATGCCACACCACAAAAAGCATAATTTTGCAGGAATTGAAACAATCACAATCACAAAATACCGCGGTTCATAGTACTGCTTACTATGAACATAGTGTTGTACTTCTGCTGGTGATTAAATCGCCAGATCTTGATAGTCCTGGCGAGAGGAAAGAATTGGCTATTCTGTAAGATTTTGTACGCCACTGCTTTAGTAGAAGCAGGCCTAAGACCAGACTGAGGCTTTTATCTGTTAAGGTCACGGCCTACATCGTTAGGGTAACCCTTCTCGGCCATAGTGGCCTTTCGCAAAGGAGCGACGTCTGCGTGTGCTTTTAATTAAGTTGTTACCCAAATGTTGTACCCGCATTTTTGCCAGTAGGCGCTAGGGGGAGTACCGGATGTGTTAACAACAGTCGATGTGCCCGGACTCCCTCTTTTTTATGGTATAGGGGGCAAGACTACCGCCGCCCATGGGCACCTGCAACTCAAGAGTCACAAGTCGTACGTGCCGAAGCATGGCTCTACAACGAACAGCTATTTTACCAGTGGTGGTGACGGCCCTAGGGGGTTTCTACACGCACAAACAAAACATTCGTTCGTTGACCACCGTGACAGAAAACAGTGTGTGTTTAAGTTTAAGTTGGTTCTCTAAAGTTTCAATATACAAAATGCATAAGCCATAAAAGTTTATATGTTATATTTTATTTTGCTTTGTTTTTTTTACAACCTACTTGGCACTACAGCTTTTCTATCATATTCTAGGAAACAAGATTTTTGTTACAGCATAAACTAGTTATGAGATACAAGTTGACAAACATGCAATCTGACGTAACAGGTTATCAGGCAATCTGCTATAGAACAGTACTTTCTGATGATAACCTATTGAGCGCAAACTGTCCTCGGACATTATTACACTTGAGATACAGGTTCTTGATAGGAAAACGCGATAACGACACTTATTAAATGGTTTAATGCTACGTAGGACTTTAGAACAATAGATATTAAATACAAAATGTATATTTGCGGAAATAATTAGTTTAAATAATCGTAGTTAGCTTTAAAATAAACGGTTAAACATACAACCTCAGAAGAACTTGACTATCTTCTCCTGAAAAAGTTCAATAACGCGTGTGCATTTGGGTCTAATAATAATATCAAAATTTAGTTTTTATGTAGTATCAAAAATTCATACTGGTGTGCGATCGCACATGCCTTAAAAGAGCAGTAATACTCAATGTGAGACCTTGATTTACAAGAAGCAGGTTTTTCTTCTCAGTTCTACTGCTTAGCTCGGTTGAGCATCTTATCTTCCAAGTAATCATAAGTGAAATGGGATTCAAGAGAGCTTGGGTAATAATTTGTTAGGGTTGTAAGAGAAGCGCGTCCGAAACCAACAACGATATCGTAATAGTGATAGATGATAGTAATAGAGTGGCTATGATGAGCCACTTATTTGAGATACACCAGGCTGACTGACTGACTGCACCAGGACTTTTCATATTTTAGAAACCATACAAATCCGGTTTAATGTCAAACGGTAGGCCTATGGTTGGTCAAATTCGATAATATGGAGCTGAAATCGGTACAATTCAACTTGCACAGTTAAGTCTACCTGGGGCCGAATAGTCCCAACAGAGCTTGTTGAGCACATTTAATTTCCTAGTAAAGTGTTAAAAAGAAAGAAAGAAAGAAAATTGTGTTAGTAATATTTCGTAGTATTCGTATTTCGTAAATTTTAGTAATATTAGTAAAAAAAGTCTGGTGTAGTCCCCGTCTAGTCTCTAAATAACTTTATTCATAAAAGAAATGATAAAGATTGAAATATCATGTTAGGTTTACAAAAATAGATATATTAATTTGATATAAATTCGAAATATTGTATTCGTTTGTTCATGTTTGGGGAGTGGAAACGAATGTAACGGGCAACACCGAATGTTTACCCCGGGAGAACAGTAAATTTAGGCGGGCTATTTGCTCGTGGCCAGCATCGAGTTCGGACGTGTGTTTAAAAGTGTATTGAAATGGAAGAATATAATATCTACCCTACAGTATTCACGTGAGTTTTATTGTACTGTCAGTTTTACCTTTATTTGAGATATTCTACATTTTCAGAAGTGGAATAGGCCCACTTTCCTCATTTTATTTAGATTATAGTGGCTAATTGATTTAAATACGGATGATTTCATTTAAGAACTTCGTATCTCCAAATGTTAAAAAAAAATATTACAGAAGAAAAAAAAAATTATTAAGTACCTTACTAATTATAAAACATAGACAAATAGCATTATTTAAATATCTATTATTAATTGGGCTTATATTTGTTGTAATCATTATTTTTATATCTGATAAAATTATTAAATAAATGGACTTACGTATAATTCTTAAACATGTGTAATGGATTTACTAAGTATGTAGGTAGTTTTATTTTTGTAAATACAAAAAAAAAAAACAAAACTAAAAACAATTTGAAAATACGAGTGATTGCATGGTGTTTGTTACGGCATCATACACAGATGACATCAAAATTTCGAAATTTTTGGATTTGCGAGATTTGAGAATTGAGCCATCGCTTTAACATTTTTGTTAGTGTTATACCTTTGTACGAAATGGTATAAGTTTTTAAATATTACATTACACATCTCAACATCTAGTTGCTAAACGTAGCAGTGTTTATTTGGGTGTCTAAAAAAAAATAAAAATAAATTAAACGTTAATTTGAGCTAGGCAGCGTTGTTTCCGAGATACCCTATAATTTTGAAATAACATCACAAAGCGTAATTTAATTTTATATATGTAACCGTTGGTGTATATCATCTGTTTGTTAAATTATATTGCAATATTCTTCGTGGTCTCTCAATAGTTCAGTGTAAGCAATGAACCATGCAACTGCAAACATAATTGGTTTTCAAAGGATCGTTACCGAAATATCACGAATAATGTTCAAGTACCTTGCAGTAATTTTATTCTGAAAAAAAGGAGTTTTTAATTATTTTACATAGCTCCTTGTACACAGCTCCCATGTATAAGTTTCAGAGTAACGATGCTGTAAGAAGAGTAGTTACTTCAAAAGCAAAAGCAAAAACGGTTAAGCACGCCGCCATCTATCGAAATATTGAGCTCCTGTTCGAATAGAAAAAGTCGCAGACAAACACGGGTTCTGCATTCAAGATAACAAGGTGAAGATTTTCGAGACAGAAGCTTGCAACGTACACATAGCCCGTTGCTGCAACGCGAGCAAATGCCGCTTTATGCACCAGGTCGCTGCTCGTGGCTGCTGCGACGTCGATGTACAGCGGCTCCGGGGAGCATCAGATGTCGAAATCGGCGCATTGACTTCAAAGCTGAGTAAACGGTCAGACAGTCCAATTTTTACTTCGAAATATATTTTAAATCTAAGAGTCATTAAGTAGTCGAAATGTAAATTATGACATTTAACAGTAATGGTAAGATGAACCACAAACATTCGATCTGACTTTGACCCCTCGATTAAAAGCCAGCGCATAGATATTTCAATTAGAAAGTTAATCAATGTGCCATTGTATACAGTTGGGAAAGAAAAAAAAAAAACTATCATTCTTCTTGTAATGCAGAAACTATGAGGATTAGCTAGGATGTGGCATGAGAGTCTAAACTCTATACTATTCGTTCGAGATGAATATATTTGATGAAATGTTGTTAAATGTTTCCATTTGAGCAAAATTATGAATAAACCTTGAAGGATTTTGCTTAAGCGGAAAAGTTAGTTTGGTGAACCTCTGACTGAAATACTTGCTCAACTGAATGGATGTGATATTGATGGTAAACGTACAATTAAGTGTTTCATCCAGGTGTTGAGTGATAAACCCTGGATTAAACCTTTAGGTCTAACGCTAACGCAATGTGTTGTTCTCATCGCGAACAACTACTAAAAGTTTTAATTAAAATACACACAACGAACAGACATTTCGATGATAAAGTAAACATGTAAATAATGTATACGGAAACTATATTCGAGTATACGAATATATATATATTCAGGTGACATGCATATTATTGAAACTAATAATAATACGTTACAATACTCTTGCATTTGCATGAATATGAGTACAGAGTTAGACAATATATTCATTATATCTGCTTGTTGGGCTTGCTGAAGTGTTAAGAGTTCACAGTATGTTTATTAGAACCGAGTCACGACAGCTCTACTATACCTATGAAGGGTTTTGGGAAGTGCGTTTCACTCTCGAAAGGTAGTATTTCTGAAGACTTAAATATTTATAATGTAAAACTACTGTAACGTCACAAGAAATTGAGAACAGGTTTCGATAGATGCTGATAGGTCTTTCTTTTACGGAGCAACCGCATATCGTGGTATACAAAAATGCAGAAGAACTTTAATGCTTTTGATGTTGTGAATCAGCTCTGCCCCAACTGAATGAGGACGAGGTTATGGCGGTCACCGTATTAGTTATCGCTGATAATGACGTTTACGGTCCAGCCGTAGTTAAAGCTTGTGTCGAGACTCTAGTGAACGGAGTCATTACGTTTTGAGTAGGAAAATTATTGGTAAACCGGAGTCGAGTGAAATTTGTTAGCGGAGGAACGTACCGTGTCAGGAATAGTCATGTTTATGTTTACGTGCACCCTTCATCAAAACTTTATAAACTACGAATGGGAGAAATTTTATCGAAAGGCACGAAGGTGCGAGTCGTTAGGCATGTAATTTCCAGAAGTGCTCCGTAGGTATAGGTATTGAAATGAGCCAATGTGATTCTATCAACGAGTCGTAGCAAGAACAATGATCTTGTTAGAGATGCACAAGCACTTCGCAACTTCCTTGAAGGAACTAGGATGTGCGGGCTTCACTGAGATGAGTATCGAATGAAATACTAAATGCCCTGTTGTATACAAACCTTGCAGGTTAGCTTGTAAATATATAAAATATATAATAGCAAGAACGGGAAATGGTTGCAGAAATGATGGAAGTTGGCATCATCCACGAATCGGTTTCAGAATACGCTAGTCCTAATTCTGGTTTGCAAACAGGATTTTAAATAAGTGTCGATTTTAGACTGCGAAATTCGATTACGATCAGCGGTATCCAATTATTTCATTTTTTCCATAACCTTGCATGTCTTCTGGTCACTATCAAGTACCTAGATCTGAAGTCAACCGATTGAGATCGTTTTGTTACACCGGAAAGTCAATACGAAATTAATCGCATGCCGTTCAGATTAGCAAATACACTTGGGTCTTAGGATCAGTTCGATTTACCAAGGCAATAGTGATGTCATCTTTGTTTATGAAAAGTCTATCCCTGAATGTTTAGATAGATTCGATCGATCGTATCTGAAACTAACCTTATCCAAATGTTAGATACTATTTACAAAATAAGGTTTAGCGATCCAACCGCACCACTCTTAGCTCTTTAACAGCTCGAAGTTTCAATTTTGATAAAAAGATTGGGAAGACAAAGTGGGTCATCCCATACAAATCCAATGGGGCATAAATAATATTAACCACAAAAAGATAGGACTCCTTCCGAGGTTATGTTTGGATTGAATATGAATGCGGAGATTGACCCACGGTTGAATGAGGTAAGACGCAAAAGTAACTAAAATTTGAATTTAGAAATATTGCTTAAATCCGTCAAAAACATAATATATATGTACAGCAAGGAAAATAAAAACGTGCATGTGACAGCAGCCGATCGTATGTTACCATGCCTTCATGTAGCTACCATAAACATAGACGATGATGATGACGATGATGATGATGATACAGAACAGGTAAAAGAACAGAAAAGTTAAAATATTCCGTTAACATTAGTATATGTGTGTGTAGTGTGTGTGTATTTTGCATAGGCATAAGGTACCGAATAAATAATTATTTACCTATTGCACAGAATTCATAATAGTTCAAGTACAGAAGTCACACTTTACCAAATAATTTAATTAAACAAGCGACTCCTGTTCCGACATAATAAAGTCTCAACTCGGGTCACACAGCGCTAATTATCTACAGGTATATTCAACTAGCAGTTGCCTCTTTCTATCGCGTAACTCTTATCTGTTTCGACAGCACCGCGATATTAGGGTTGTCTTTTTATTTAAATTAATTAATGTGAATATTTAGTTACTGCCTTATTTTTGTGAACAAATAAACCTAGACCAGGTACCAATAACTCGATAGTCTACATATGAAAGAATGACGCGACGCATATTGTGTGCTAAAGCATCAAACAAATGGCGCGCCGCATCCCACTGAATTTTGGCACGATTGGTCGAACCCGAAGTGTAATTGTAGCTTTATACCTACACTGCCAAGTAAACCTGGCATGCTTATTGTGACTGCCTTATACATTCAGCTGAATGCAATAATTATTGTCTATCGGTACAAACTGTAAATATGATACGGAATAATTGTATGAGAAAATATAGACTATTAGTATAAAATTAAATGATTTATCATAATAAGCTAGTTATATATTAATTAATAAGATGTGACATAACTATGCACTTACATGGATAATATAATATAAACAAAAAAAAGGCGAGACAGCAAAAAGAAATGATTTATGATGAGATATCACTACATAATAATGGAGCGGGGTCCCCCGCCGCGTCTGTATGTTCGCGATAGACTGAGGAACTGCTGGGCGGATTTTTCGTGCGGTTTTCACTAATAGACAGAGCGATTCAGGAGGAAGGTTTAGGTGTATAATTTGTTAAGATTTTGTGTAAATTGATTGAAATATGTTGATGTTTGTTGAAGATGTCTCTGCTACCCGTACGAGGCCGAAGTGATGAATTACTAATTGTTGTCATCCGCCGCGCTGGTGTGTAAGAAGGAAGGTTCACAGCCAGTATGTCGCTTGTGGGAAAGAAGTACCATTAGTGACGTCTGCTGGTTTCTGAAAAGGAAGGTTCACAGCTATTATGAGATGTATGCCGCTTGTGGGAAGGAAGTACCACTAGTGACGTCCGCTGGTTGGTGAGAAGGAAGGTTCACAGCCATTATTAGATATATGTATGTCGCTTGTGGGAAGGAAGTACCGCAAGTGACGTCAACTGGTTTGTGCGAAAGAAGTATCACAGCCTTTATGACACATGTCACTTGTGGGAAGGAAGTACCGCAAGTGACGTCAACTGGTTTGTGCGAAAGAAGTATCACAGCCTTTATGACACATGTCACTTGTGGGAAGGAAGTACCGCAAGTGACGTCAACTGGTTTGTGCGAAAGAAGTATCACAGCCTTTATGACACATGTCACTTGTGGGAAGGAAGTACCGCAAGTGACGTCAACTGGTTTGTGCGAAAGAAGTATCACAGCCTTTATGATTATAGTTGTTATAGATTTATGTATGTACCTGTTGCTTGTGGGAAGGAAGTACCACTTGTGACGTCCCCTGGTTTGTGAGAAGGAAGGTTCACAGCCGTTATGAGATATGTCACTTGTGGAAAGGAAGTACCGCAAATGACGTCCCCTGGTTTGTGAGAAGGAAGGTTCACAGCCGTTATGAGATATGTCACTTGTGGGAAGGAAGTACCGCAAGTGACGTCCCCCGATTTGTGAGAAAAAAATTCACAGCCTTTATGATTATAATTATTATATATTTATGTATGTACCTGTTGCTTGTGGGAAGGAAGTACCACTTGTGACGTCCTCTTGTATGTAAGGAAGTATCATAATCATGTTTCTGACGCAAGGCACATACGTCCGTAAAATTGTAAGTCTGAATTCGATGCTATGGAAGATTACTATTGGCCGAGTGTTAGGTTAATACGGCTGTTTTTGCGTGCGTGCATGAGGACATGCACGACGTCAGGATGGTCGAGTGTTAGGTTTACAAAAATAGATATATTAATTTGATATAAATTCGAAATATTGTATTCGTTTGTTCATGTTTGGGGAGTGGAAACGAATGTAACGGGCAACACCGAATGTTTACCCCGGGAGAACAGTAAATTTAGGCGGGCTATTTGCTCGTGGCCAGCATCGAGTTCGGACGTGTGTTTAAAAGTGTATTGAAATGGAAGAATATAATATCTACCCTACAGTATTCACGTGAGTTTTATTGTACTGTCAGTTTTACCTTTATTTGAGATATTCTACAATCACTTATATAAGATCATTCAAATTATAGTCTCAATGCAAACTTGCCGTCAACAGCCGTTTATAAATGAATTAAAACCGTTGGCTTATAAAAGTTTATGACTTGTGTCTTAAATAAACGTGTCCATGGCAATAAATACTGTAGTAATTACACATCGGGTATAATTGCACACCACTTATATCAATTACTTCGATTAATTTGTTTAATATTGTCAATAATATCGATTATAGAGAAATTGATTTCGTCATTCGTTTTGTGTTTTTTGTGTGTTGGAACTATTTCATAACATCGTTTTAAGATAACCTTAATAAAATGAAAATGCCTTTGTATGAAGATAACTGACAGAAACTCGCATAAATATATTTGTTTGATTAAAATGTAGACGGGGAATAAGTTTGCCATAAGTATTTGAGATGTGTCTTTATCGGTGGGATAGAGAGAATCGTAACAAACCAGAATCAATTAAAATTATAGAAAAAAGACTTTAAAAGAACATGGAATACAGAGGAATGGGTGGATACATAGGCTGCACTAAAAGTATCGGGAATGGAATATTTCCACTATTCCTATCATATTAAAATCTTTTTAATTGAAAACTCCTTGGTTTTAAAAATCGAATACCATTTATTTATTTAAAAAAAGATTCTCGGTCTTCTCACAAGGTCTTCTCAAACTTGTTTAGTCGTTGTGAAAATGGAATTGACTCGAGAAAATTCAAGGGCGATGATTTATTATGACTTTCGAAGCGGTTTAACACAAAAACAGTGTGTTGACCGGATGCTTTCTGCATTTGGTGATGAAGCCCCATCCAAAACCACAATTTATCGCTGGTTTGCTGAATTTCAACGTGGACGTGTCAAGCTCGGTGATGATCCCCGTCAAGGTCGTCCAAAAACTGCAGTCACCCAAGAAAACGTTGATGCTGTGCGTAAGCTGATTGAGGAAGATCGACATGTGACATACCGCGAAATTCAGGCTAATTTAGACATTGGCATGAGTCAAATACAAATAATCTTGCATGAACAATTAGGCGTAAAAAAGTTGTTTTCCCGATGGATACCGCATTTGTTCTGTGAAGAGCAAAAAGCGGCTCGCGTTACTTGGTGCGTCAGAACTCTCGAAAGATTCCACGCAGGATCCTCAAATGCTGTATACAACATTGTATCAGATGACGAATCCTGGATATACGCGTACGAACCCGAAACAAAAAACCAGTCACAAGTTTGAGTGTTCAAAAATGAGTTAAAACCAACTAAAATTGTTGTCGTTTGTCTCCAAAACCGGCCATGTTGCGACTATTCCTCTTGAGGGACAAAGAACGGTTAATGCAGAATGGTATGCTAGCATTTGTTTGCCACACGTCGTTTCCGAACTCCGTAAAGAGAACTGCAACCGCCGCATCATCCTTCATCACGACAATGCGAGTTCTCACACCGCGCACAGAACAAAAGAGTTTTTAGAACAAGAAAACATAGAATTATTAGACCATCCGCCGTACAGTCCCGACCTAGGCCCTAATGATTTCTATACTTTCCCTAAAATAAAGAATAAATTGCGTGGGCAGAGATTTTCATCACCTGAAGAAGCTGTGGACGCCTACAAAACGGCAATTTTGGAGACCCCAACTTCCGAATGGAATGGTTGCTTCAATGATTGGTTCCATCGTATGAAAAATGTGTCAAATTTCGCGGAGAATACTTCGAAAAGCAATAAATTCATTTTTAAATAGTTAAGTTGTGTCACTTCCTTGATTCCAGAAATTTTCAGTGTAGCCCTCGTATGGAGCGATAAATAGGTGTAATTTGTTTATTTATCATAATGAAGTAAGCTGTTTGAATAAATCAGACGATGATATTCGATATAAAGTAACATAAGTAACATAAATTACGGATGTCTTCGATCTTTGCCATCTTCATTTTTACAGAACAGAAGATGATTTTAACAGAAGATTATGAATTATATTAAAACACTTTGCAAAATAATTGTGAATATCCTTCAGTTTCTGCCTCCGATCAGTGTGTCCTACCTGTCATAAACTAAAAGTCACGCAGCGGGCCATAGAGCGGCTGCTTGGAGTCTCTTTGCAGGATAAAATTCTCTCTCTGTATCACCCAAAGGTTGACTGGTCGAAAATGCCTACGGCATTAAATCCGCCTCATGCAATTTATCAGCAGGAAGTGTTATAAATAAATAAATTAATCGACTTAATGAGGTCATCCGACAAAGAACTAAAATTACCGACATAGCACGCTAAAGTGGCAATAGCCTGGTCATGTTTGCCGAAGGATCTATGGCCGTTGGAGCAAACGGGTCTTAGAGTGGAGACCGCGGATCAGTAAATAAAAGGTAGGACGCCTCCCAACCAGATGGACCGACGACCTGAGGAAGGTAACAGGGAGTAACTGGATGTGGAAGGCGGAGGACCGGGTACTATGGCGCACATTGAGAGAGGCCTATGTTCAGCAGTGGATTAAAATAGGCTAATTGGTTTGATCTTTCTGTTTTGTTAATAAGTTAATGAAGCCGCTTAAAAGTTAGGTTTGAAGAAAATCGAAACAATTTTGATCCTGGAAAAAGTAATTAAAATCGCTCTTACCGTTTGTCTGTGTAAAAAAAAAAAAGTTAAACTAGCAGCGCCCCGCGGTTTCACCCGCGTAAGTCCCGATCCCGTGGGAATATCGGGATAAAAAGTAGCCTATGCGTTAATCCAGGTCTCCAGCTATCTACATACCAAATATCATCGCAATCGGTGCATTCTGTCAATCGCACCAACTGTCAAACGACTGACAGTTATGTATGTCAAAAGCGCTATGGTAAACGTTGTTCTGTCGGAACAAACAACCTGTCGACAAACTTCAAATCTTCTCTTCTTTTTTTCTTTGCCTCTTAACTTTTTTTACAATTCTAAATAAACCTGTCAACGATGCCACGGTAATATTATCTATCGAATTAGCTACTCACTGACAAACGAGCACAACGCGTTAGTCGACTGTCACACCAATGAGATCCATGTTCTAAAATACATACCAATATTGCCACTGATCCACATGATTATACATGTTGAAAAATAGTCCTAGGAATTTCTTGCCTGTTTTTCTCCATACGATCTACGTATTGAAGCAGGCAAGTAGCTTCACAGCTGACTTAGTATGACTGACTCCTACTCCTGACAATTCAAAAATACTTATATTTAGTTTAACTGGAATTAATTTTGATAACATTTAAATGTCAGAAGACATTTTGATCAAATATCCCATCTGTCTCACGAGAACCGTACCTTTTTCCAGGATATAAAGTAGCCTATGGGCTATTCCAGACCATATTCATCCTGATCCTGAGACAAATTTCATCCTGATCCGTTCAACCGTTTTGCGTGAAAGAGTAACAAGCAACCATCCATCCATCCCCACAAACTTTCACCTTTATAATATTAGTAAGATTGAAATCAATTCAGCTGTTTAGAAGCTAGTAAGCACAGATAGACACAGATTTAAAAAGGATATGTCTTTGGTATGTAACTTGCACTTACTCCTAATAAATGACTAATTATTTAGAAGTCAGATTTTGATTTTCAATGGTAAATTTAAAAAAGAAGAAGAAGGTAGTTAAAGTTTAACCACGGCTGCATTGAGATTCCGGGGCTCCGAAAAATTATTAAAATGTCGATTACAATTAAGTTAATATTTTATAATTATAGAACCCGCCCCAGCTTCGCACGGGTAGTAGAAACATCTTCAACAATCATCATCATATTACCAATTTACACAAAACGTTAACAAATTATACGGGTACACTTAAACCTTCCTCATGAATCACTCTGTCTATTGGTGAAAACCTCGTGAAAATCTGTTCAGTAGTTTTTCAGTTTCTGGCGAATAGACAGACGGACAAACGCGGCGGGGAACTTTGTTTTATAATATGTAGTTATTATCAATGACGGCGTTTTGACTATATCATCACCACTTTTCTTAAACCTTCTTGCTAGACAATTAATCTAAGGTGCTCCTATCTGGGAGCACTATAATATACACATATACGTACATGAGCGTCAGTCATAATACCTATTGTTTTTAATCTTTTCGGTTAAAAATAACGTATTAAAAAAGAATCTTAAAATACAATTGTACAATCTAAATTCAACACTAACCAAGTGACTACAAGTGATATAAAAGCTACAAGTAACCTTTAGCAAACGCATATATTACAAATAGCTGTGACATTGCTGAGTGCATTGCTAGCACACGTCCTTGCTCATTAGTTGCAGGCTATCTAAACGTGTCGTACCGCTGCGAGTGTCAAAGTCAAGATTGACGCGCGTCAGTGGCCGAGTGAAATGTCGCAAACGCATGAGCTGCTGCGGGCTGCCCCTCCCCTCTTGGGCTTAACATAAAACTTCAATTTGCATAATGCATACAGAATACGTAAACTTATCTCCGACACGCCCTTACAAGTGACACGGCCTGAGGTGTGCCTGGATAACATTATTCTCGCTGCGACGATATCCAAGTCTAAATAGATCGCATTTGCAAAGCCACATGTTGTGCGGATTTTATTAGCTCCGCAGATGCGACGCTCAGATATTATTTTTATAAGAACATTTCGAATAGTCATTTCAGCATTTATAGCTCCATTTTCGCTTCGGAAAAATATTGTTATATTCTATTTATAACCATTTTATTGAAAAGATATTACGGTAATGAACTTTAAGTTCGATTTTATGTAATATTTTAAAGTTAAATAATGTCAGGTGTTTACCTTATAGAATTCGTGAAAGTAATTACGTCCGATAGGTACTGTGATCTGTGGTAAGAACATATGATGCTCAAGGCAATAAAGAATGATTTCATTTACCACACGCCAGTGAATATTATCGGCGTAAGGGATCGTTAAAGAGCGACCATTCGTTCCTTATTAGCCTAACACGCGCCGCGAGCTCTATTTCGAATGTAAATAAAATTACAAGGCTACCATAAAAAGTATTTATTAAGACTTTATTCGCGTTTAAAAATTCGTAAAGTCTTATTCAGTCGGATTCGGTCGAGTCTCGAAGTTTTAAAATTATAAAGTTACTGTCGTCTTGTACTCGGAATGAGACGTAAATGGGAATGTGTACAAAAGCGGATACAAGGCGACATATCTTTTTCATGACAGAATCCGATCATTGTTGCATAAAATGTGAGATTAAGGGGTACATACCCTAGAAGGTGAGGCGAGGGCACCCACCGCGCGGGCGAGGCACTTCGCAGGCCGCCGTCCGCTCCGGCCTCACCTGGTAATCGATTCATCTTTTATTGCCGTTTGATGGCTGCAATATATCGCATATTGGTGTCTTCGGTGTGCATCCGGTCGCACCGCGCGACACGTAGCCCTACGTTCCGACAACGGCCAACACGTTTCAAATAGCTTTAACTGTTCTCCATTTGTAAGTACATGCTAAAATAATAATAGCGTTTTGTGTATTGCCATACAATGACATATACTTCTTTAGGTCATTATGGAGTGTACTGCAATACTAAAACCTGATTGTAACCCGATGGAACAGGTTGGGATGTGCCATGAGTAGGTATGTATTTATTTTAACCTTGGATAATGTCACTGTACTTATCTAAATTTTGGTTCAATTGTAAGTTAATTTTATTAACCGACTTCAAAAAAGGAGGAGGTTCTCAATTCGTATGTTTTTTTTTTTTTTAAATTTGTTACCTCAGAACTTTCGACTGGGTGAACCGATTTCGATGATTCTTTTTTTATTTGAAAGCTGGTGCTTTCCTTGTGGTCCCATTTCAATTTGGTTCAGTTCTGACAATGGCATCTATGAGAAAACCATATATAAGTCTTTTATGGAATAGTTTTTTTTGTTGAAGTCGGTTTTTTTTTAAAGAATTATGGACTTTTCATCTTTGACTAGAAGAATTTATTTTAATATAGTAAGCTTAGGAAATAAGCTTTGATATGGTTAACTTTGTAAGAACATTATTGAGAATTGTTTACAACATATTTGTAACATATTTTTTTGAAGTGAAAACTTCTTTAGCGGCGTTGTGCACTTTTTGGGATGGGTAAAAAATGTTAAACTCGCGTCAGGACACGTGACCTGATCGAAAATTCGTAAGACGAAGCCGAGTTTCTTATATTTAAAAAAATATAACATTCGAAATTCAAATGCATTCAAGTGCAGAACTTCCAGTGTAGCCTATTTTTAACCTAATTATATATATATAGATGTGTGTGTGTGTCTGTATATGCAAATACATTGTGAAGTTATGTTTTCACTTCTGACGTGCAGTCCTACGACTGACTGTTTTTTTATACCACTATGTTTGCAAACAAGCCCACGGTCCGCACTTACTTACAACACAACTCTAGTGGAGCTATATAACGGTAGCGGTAGCGATCTTCTATTGGGTGGAGATGTATCAGCTGGTCAGCCTAATTCGGTCAGAAATATGCTGTACCTAGCTAACATATAATTACGGGTATATTTGTTTGCCACTTCAACTAAGATTAATGTTAGGAGCGGATCATGTCACCTCGTGTCTGTTGTCTACTGGGTAGTTTACATATAAATCGTTCAATAGAATTCGATTACTTTATCGAAGTACGCCTTTATGTAAATGCCGTTGACTAACAAAATTCGATTTAGTTTGCTTATTCAACAAAACATTTAATAGAGGGCCATCGTGGAATTCTATAACTTCGATACATATATATGTATTTGTTTTTTGTATTACGGTAATCGGAAGACATTAGACAAAATAACATGAATTTTATATCCGCTGATATCGATTACAACATTGAATTACTTTGCTATGCGATATAAAACATTATCCGATTATTCCATAATACAGATAAAATCGTATAATAGCCGTCGTCGGGCATAATTTGTGTTGGCTCAATTGAAAGGTCAGGCTCGCCTAATACACATATTCATATCTGTTATCGGAGCGTCCTCTCTCGACTTTCCAATTAAGCAATTTAGATACGAGGTCCGGTTGTCACACGACGTTACACGAATGTAAAACAAGGGCTATCGGCATGATAACACAGTGATGTAAATAACAATAAAGTTATCAGGGAAGGCAACGTTGCCTATGGGTTTTGACAATAAAATGCGTCGTGGAGTGCATCGGGCGACCCGCCGCGTGCTTGTATTAGGACGAATTTATGGACGCTTTCTATGTTGTCTCTGGCAAGAATACGGTACTACACTGCCTAATCAAATCTGTTTGTCTTTATTAAAGGTCAAAATAGTATTTTCTGTGTAAATTTGTATACCTACAATAATGACTTATGACGTCATACCTAGCTATTGCCAAAAATATTTGGTTTAACATTAAAAAAATAATAAGAAACTTGAAAACAGTGAAGAATATAGTTTTTCACAGTGTTATAATAATGATTTGACACACCTCGCACACGGCCGTCTGATCTCAAACTAGGCAGGGCCTGTATTGTGGTAACCAGATTGCTGATAAACATACTCATATATTACTATGTTATACTTAATTTTATGAGGACTGTTAAACAATTTGTATGTCTCCAATGTTATGTTATATAAGCTGTTAAAGATATTAGATGTGTAAATTCAATCAAAAAATGTTGTTGATATGTGCAAAAACAAATTTCAAATATTTTAACAAATATTGATTTACAATGTAATATACTTTAAATAAGCCTCAAATTAACCAAAAGTCCTATAATTAAAGTATATCACACTTCAATTACGAACAGTCGATTACACGAACACAAACAAAGCGCGTTGAACTCTTTTATTGGAAATGTCGAAAGGCGATACACAATATGTACGAAACAAGTCAAACAACATGTTTAATAAATCAATATTGACAAAATTAACATACAGTGTTAATTATGTTCAATTGTTTAATATCGTTTGTATTGGCCAGCTTAATCTATTGCCATTTAAATAACAGATGAACAGCAATAGCGCAACAAGAAAGCATAGTGGACCGGTCTTGAGGCTGCATTATTTGGAACCTGTTTGTGTTGCTCTAATTAACAATACACAAATCGAACCTTGTATGCAAATGAGGCAGGAGTGAGACGGGCCGCGCGCCTGCGCCTGCGCCAACCACACGGCCATACACACTCGAATATCATCTTTGTTAAAAATAAACTATTTTTTTATTCAGGGATATCAATTTCAAAGGTTTAGTTTTTGTTATATACAGTCAGCACAGAAAACTACTATACTATACAAATATTTGGTAATTCTATGGATACGTAATCACATATCCACAGAATCACAACAGACTTTTGCATTAAACATTACAGTAATAAATTATATTGTTTAATGATTTTGCTCCATCTTCAGGAGATAAAATTATTTATTATTTCTCTGTATGGTATTTTACTAAAGGTTAGCTTTTTAAAATTGTTTGTAAATTAGAATCTGTAAAATAACTTTTGTTGCTGACTGTACTTTGCTGAAACAACATGTAAGATTACTTAAAGTTGGTTTCAAAAACTCTACTGGTTTAACTAAAAATGAATGACGGCATTTCCACAATTGTTTACCAATAGAATCTATAAAGTAGACATACGTCAGTATGTAAAGAGAATAATGGTACACTTATTAGTAGTTAAGAAATTCATTGTAGTTCAATGAATTTCTTTGTAATTCGGTATATAATGCTTCTAAGATTCTTCTAACACGTTAATCACTGAATTTGCTTTTATTTTATCACCACATAACGCCAGTGACATTATCCGTAGTGAGGACCAAGTGACCAAGACATACGCGTCGACGTGTACACGACCTTATCGTAAAATTGAATTAAAAAAGAGAGATAATAAAAGGGGATCGCGTCGTAATTCTGGCGCGCGACAACGCAGCACTTTTATTTGGACGGCGCGCGTGTGGCGGGCGGGGCGCGCGGGGGGGACGCCTAATCGTGCGAGCCTTATTGTGTTCCGCTTTGATCCTTAGTGTAACACTCGCGGGTTTTATTTGTTAAATTCTAAAAGACTTTTCTCTGATTGATACTTAAGAAACTGCTGTGTAAAGCATAAAAAACCGGTCAAGTGCGAGTCGGACTCGCGCACCGAGGGTTCCGTACAAACTTGTATGTAGATAGTTCGTCCATCAACAACAACAAAAATAGCTCAAGTCGAATTGAAAAATAAACTTCAAATTGTCATTCTAAGAATATTCCCCCATACATCGATATACGTCATAGTCAATTTTCCAAAAGAAAAATACTGTAATAGCAAAAAAATATTTCTTTTGGTGATAAAACAACAAATTAACGGATTTTTTCCTTTGATGTAGGACCTAGTTTCTCGCTTCGTCAATGGGAAGTACCCTATATGTTTTGATTTACATGCGAAGTGTTAAAATTGGATAAAATATAAGGCCATATCTTTTGATTGCGTTGACTTAGAAGCTTGATTTTTTACAACTTCAAGGGACTGCAGACGTAAATACAATAATTTAATCAGTAATTATAATTTAGAGCCGTTATGGGTCTAAACGCTAGGGTCATGGGGTCCAAGTGCTCGTTCCGTTTATAAGGAACTAGCTAATTGACTAATCAACACTTCTCGTGACCTGAAGGTGGGCCTTTTTCTTGCACAGAGAAATAGCATTGCTATGCAACGTGACAATGCTGCCAGCCTTTTGGGAACACTGACAGTAGGCGACGATGCGGAGGAATTTTATGACGCATGCATGTAAATAGTCCGTATATAAATATATATTTATATTTTATTAGTTTTAATTTACTAAATTATAAGGTTTGTGTGTATAAAAAAAAATTAAGGAATGTATCATTACTGCAGTCGTAAGTATTTGACGTTAATTTCATTTTGATACCTGAAAAAGGGTCTTGACAGACAGACAGACAGACAACGAAATGATCCTATAAGGGTTGCTTTTTTCCTTTTGAGGTACAGAATCCTAAAAATATTGTGAGAATATTATATAGTAAGTACACATTAACATTCAGAAAATGATGACATTATTGAATTCTTCTGCAAGTTTTGTGATGTGTAATATAGCTTATCCTAGTTAGTAAGGTATTTCATCAATAAGCTTGCCAAAATGAGATACTTCACTCTTCCTTAGAAATAGTATTCACTACTCTAATTTTAATTGTTGAGTGTGACTTGTTTTGTTGTTGCGTGCTTTTAAAATCTGCTCTCCTGAAACGTTACTCAAAATTACTCATACTATAGATTATAAATATGTAAAGTTATTATGTGACTACAAAAAAAAAAGTTGTTTCAATAATATATGATTTTTTTTCGAATATTTGTATAAGAGAAATAATCTTTTGGGGTGTAGTGTACCTAAATCCACGGTACTCAACCCATGTGGTTGTTTCGGAAATTACGCCACAATGCTATTACTGAGAAGATGAGCAGCTGCACTCCCGCGTAACACACGATTACAGACTTATATTACTTATATTACGCTTGGAAAATTTACTGTAGCGCAAATCCACGTATGGGAGAGTATTTTTATGACGGCAAAAGTAAGTTTGTCACTCGGAAAAAGCAGAAAAAAATCTTCGAGAATCGATTCCCGAGATGGACGAACTATCTATGTACATTCAAGTTTGTACGGAACGCACTTGTCCAGTTTTTGTTTAATTTTTGCCTCAAACACGGCACATTACAGGCCACCTGGCCCTAAACCGACACCTATTCACTATCAATGTCCTCACATCAACAGTCGGATGGTAGAGGATGTCTCAACGTTAAGGTTTTTCGTGGATTGATGACCTTCTCAGTGTTTGTCTTGGTCAATTTAATTAATAATAATGTTAGATATATATGATACGAAGTTTGATATAATTCTACGAAGTTCCACACTTATATGTTTTAGGCTAATAACATTTTTTATGTCGAAGGTAGACATCATTTAATAAATGCTAAAAGTTTATTTACCATTCGTGTATTTGTATACAAAGCTACTAATAAAAGATTTTAAAGAAAACTTAATTGTGGCGACTGTGACTGTGACGAAGATCTGGCCAGCGGCCACATATCCCGAGAAGTCGTATGACTGAATGAAAACCATATAACGATAAGTCAGACCAACATGGTATAGTAGGCTAATTTCCCTCCATTATATTTAAAAGGAGACCATTTCCAGTAGGGCGTTTCTGGGTTATAATGAACCAAAGATTGAATCCTAAGGCTAATTTTGAGTTAAAGCTTTTTTGTAAGACATTAAGTATGATATTTTAATTTGGAAAGAAAAAGACATTTTGCTGAAAAAAATACTCGCGGACAAAGACGCGAGCAAAAGTTAGTCTTTAATGAACAAAAAATATTTTTTTACTTAATTTCTGCATACGTTATTTTGATCTTTAAGAAAGTTGTTTTGAAGTCGTAACAACTCATGCAGACTAGCCCCATGCTCGGTTGCCCAAAGAAACTGGCGACAGGTAAAGTATCCAACAATACCTGAGATATTTTTTCAACAAAATATTAAAAGAATCAGTCGAACGCTTTAACTTTGCAATTGAAAGATAAAAAGTAACTTTGATAATTCCTTCAAGTCACATGTCGTCTGGGTGAAACATTCCCACACCATTGTATTGTGAATGTACAAGAAATGTATCGACTTAATACTTTCTTATTTAGAAACAAATAAGTCTACTTATATAAAAGTACGTTAAGTCTTAAACTTTTGCTATAAATTCTGAACTATACTGTCAAGTGGAACTAATGTCATATAAACAGACCAAGTCGGGTCGTTTCACTTGCGAACAAAAATACCCACTCTGCAAAATACCCACTCTGTGAATATTTCTAGCGTCTACATATTGCCATTATTAAGGTTGGGGGCTGAGTTCTTTAACTTTTTTTTTTATTATTTGTTGTTATAGACTTAGAGGCAATAGTAATAATTACTCCTTAAATATTTCAAGTATTCACCTATTACGGTTTTAATATATATAAACCTTCGTGTTTTCTTCTTCACCTCTCTAACGGTTAATACATACATATAATTTGTTTACAAAACTCAATAAATAAAATTAATTGAAAATTGCTAAAACGGGTTTATTCGTCGGGTCAGTGTGGAACCTGGTGCACATTATGGACCGCGGTCCTCGGGGACAATCTTCTTTTATTTATATCCGCTGTGTAACATCTCGCACCTCTGGTCCGCTGAGCCACTCGAGACGCGCGCTCGCCGCTCCTTGCTCATAATACTAAGATCTTTGAGACAGGATTGCTTCACTCTGGTGAGAATTGTCCTGTTACCTATTTAGTTGAGGATTTGAATTAAAACCAGGACTGGTTGGTGAATTTATGTTATTATAATTATCTTCATAATAATATTCTATAAGTTACAAGCGCGTGCACAGAGTACAAATCGATTATACGAACCGCATAAGCGGTCGCCTCGTCAACTGTTACGGAGTTGAGGGCTGCGAATCCCATGACCGCAGAGGACGAAAGTGAAAAGAGAGGAGGAGAGTGTAGTTTTATTTAGTCTGGCGGTATTTTATGTAAGTTATATAATACTAGGTATATTTTTTTTTATTTATCCATATTGTACACCTTTAAATAGTAAATATTGTAAAACAAGTTACAAATGTTAAGGTATAATAATCGGCGGTCTTATAACACACGGCGATTTCTTCCAGACAACCTTTGTACGGATATTGTCAAACATAATTGAGGGTAGGCTGTGGTGTACAATATAAGGTTATGTTAATATACTGAATACTATATTTACCTATAAACATATTACATACATATATTATTATTCATATTACTTATACATACACTAAAATATATTTATGAATAGAATATTTTCCAAAGGTAAAGAGGAAAAATATGGGAGTTCCTATATCTTTCTCCTTCGCACAAGTGAAATATTCCTGTGAGACATGAGAATTTACCAAATTACTATTAATAGACATAAAACAAACATAAGCACTTCACTGTTACACATGTTTAAACCTACAATCTGATGACTGAATATATTATTTTGCCAATGCAGTACAAGAAATGAGATCTCTAAGTTGTTAAAAAAGGTAAATAATTAAAGGTAAGTAATAAAGATAAATTTTAATTATGTGTAGCACGCACAATTCTTGTTTCTAGGGTTCCGTTCCCCAAAGCAAAAAAAGGAACCTTCATAGAATCACTTTGTTGTCTGTCTATCTGTTTATGAAGACCCCTGTGCTCAGAACCCGTGGAGGCTTCAAGTTGAAATTAACAGCAAATACTTATGTCTACGGTCCCTTGAAGCTGAAAAAATGCAAGCTTCTAAGTCAACGAAATCAAAAAATTTGGCCATTTAAGACATGGATTTCAACAAATTTGAACATTTCGCATGTAAATCAAAACCGATAGGATATCTCATTGACCTAGTATCATGAAATTTGGTAAGAGGCTAGGTCTCACAGCACAAGTAAAGGAAAAATCCGAAAGTCTTTTGTTGTAATATCACATTCAAACATTATTTGTGAATACAAACTTATATTTTGGGGTTGGAAAGTTGACTTTGTCGTACATCGATTTATGGGAAAGTATTTTTAAAACTGCAAAGTTCAGTTTGTTGTTTGAAGAAACGGACCACATTCTCAAAAAATCAACATACAAGTTTGTTTGCTTACGGAACCCTCGGTGTGCGAGTTAGACTCGCAATTTTTCGGCTTTTTTTAAGTAAGATTGATTTAGATACGTAACACGGTTTAAATTGTAATTATAAGTGATCTAATCAATTATAATAACAATGATGTTCAAAGTAAGAACTTGAAACGTATCTGTCATGTAAATTGGCAAAAAAGCTTAAAAAAATAATGAAATTAAACAGATCTTTTTTTCGAAACTGATATTACATTGTTTTATCTGTCACACTGAGCATGACGTTTTTATTGATATTATGACATAAAATATTTAAACAACGTTTCGATATTATGTCGCAAATCCTTAAGTTATTTAAATTGTTAACTTTTATTTTATTTGGGCTTCAATTTATGTCTACCAAAATTATATGTTTTTTAAGTTCCTAAGGGTTCAGTATAAAAATTTATGACGTTTTTGGCGTGAAATGTAACGTAGGTACTTTATTATCTTTGTTCAACAACAGCCATCTACAAATATCCACTTCAATTATTTAAAGATTTACTAATTCATAATCTATATGAATAAAAATGAAAGGCCGTTCGTTGGCAAGCGCATCACTTGAGAGCGGCTGGACCGAATTGGCTACATTTTGTTTTAAAACGTTGTAATAGACAAAATTAGTTTTAAAAAAATTTAGATAAGTTGTGCGAAAAATGGGAAAATTCAGGAAAACGGGAAAATTCAATTTCGGAAGTTGTTATTTTTAATTAAATTCAAACAAATTATTGTAATTTTGGCTGAACAACGTCTGTCGGATTAGATACTGTATGATAATACTCTCTTTTTCTATTGGAACGAACTTCCTAATCGCACGTTACACTTCAGACGCTCGCTCGACTTCAGAGGCGGATTGAGGCTTGACGGAGAAAAGTGTTAGCGCAACTTAATTAATTGAACGTAATTTGATGTTTTTTTTTTTTTTTTTTTTTGTTGACGAGGTGGAAGATCCTACATGGATGTCCTCCGCCTTGGGGAGGCGAAGGGGTCTGTCGGACTCTTACCGACTAAAAACCACCCCGGTGTTCCACTACTTGCCTATGATCAGGGGAGCGAGAATCGCTATTGCATTCTTCCGCAACCCCCGACAGGCATTGACCCGTCTCACCCTAGACGGGTCCCGTCACCCGGTGCGACCATCACCCGTCGGCCGCACTCCTCTGAGAGCGCACGCGGAACACTGCATGCTGCCTCTCGGGCCTGTATCTGTTCGGACGACGACTTCCCCAAAAAAGTTCGCCGCCCGCAGGCCACTTCCTAAGGTGGCTGGAGGTCATTAAACGCCCTCCGGCGCCCGGTGCGTCTGCTGAGGCAGAGAGAGCTGTACTCCGCTCTCTCTCCCGTTCCGCCGCCTCCTTTGCGGACATCACCTCCTCACAGAAGGAGGCGACAGCGTTCCATGCGCTCTCGCTCCGCACCATAGCCAGAACTACGGTTGGGAGCGAGAGATTACCCGCAGCACCGACTGCCACGACGAGATCACGGCGCTGGTTAGCCCAGGCTGGGCATTCCGACAGTGTGTGCAGCGCCGTGTCGTCGGGGCAGTTACCAAAATGGTGGCACCGTGATGTCGGCTCCCGGCCGATCCGACACAGATACTTGCCGAAGCAACCATGTCCGGAAAGCACCTGCGTCGTCCGGAAGGTGAGGGCCCCGTGCCCTCTCTCCAGCCACTCTCGTAGGACAGGTCTTACCGCCGCTATAGCGGCGTGCCCCACGTAATTTGATGTTGTTGTATACTAATTGTCCATATATTAGTTTCGCCAACTTTCACCAACGGCGCCATTTTAATTTCGAGTCTTTACAATATTTACTATATTTTAATACAATTTATTCCATCCATTTAATATATTTATACATATATAACGGAAGGAACTTCGTTTCAACCTTAAGACACCTCACACGTTTTTTTATAAAAGATCTAAGTGCTTAGTTTAAATTGTCTATATATCTGGATTTATTGAATATAAATCCTGATTATCTACCACTTTCAAAAGCACCTATGTTCAGTAAACAAGAACGAAGTAGAATTGACAAAAGATAAATGTCTTCCGGTAAATATCAATATGTAGTAACTCCAATTCATATTCATAAATCATTTTTATTCGTATGAAACCCAATATTGAGCCCGCACCTTGCATCCAGATCACAAAGCGTCTCTGTGTGATACATACTCTCCAGGTGCCACACATAGCCCGGACAATATTTTTATTTTCATCGAGCGTAACATTGGAAGCGCATTTTTCCGGGTACGATGCGACCGTTCAAGCTAACTTGTAATTTCAAGTGTTTACCCTGCGCGCGCAGTAGGGTGTCTCACAACAATGCCACTATCCTTTTCACATAAAATATATGAAAAGTCCGACTACCAGCGAGGCACGGATCGAGCGCCCGATACAGCAGTGCATTATACTCGCTAGCTGCCTACCGAGACTTTTTATGAGGGATCAAATTGATTGGTTCGGTGATAATATCAGAGTTGCACGTATTGTACGAGCGTGGCCGGCCGCTGAGCCTTTAACACGTCTCGCCATCGGCTTCTGTTACCATTGATTACGCATGCAGCTACACTTCTCACACCTTTTAAGAGATATAATTTAGAGATGCTGAGAGATGGTTGCTTGTAATAGATATGCACATTTTAATGCGGCAGTGAAAGGTTGTAGGCTCAGCAGGTTTGAAACGGTCAATCACACTAAACGTTAGTTAGAGTATACCACAGGTTAGGTGCCCACAAAAGCAATATGGAGTAAGTTAGAAGTTGTGGTATACGTAATGTCTTTTTCGTGGTACCGACCGTTAGGCATCACTCTTGAAATTGAATCGAGTTTAAGATACAGTTTAAATATATTGAGCGCTCGCAACGAATCATCCGCAGGCAGGTCGAGGCAGGACGTGCCCCGCGAGCGAGAAACACAAAACCACAAAGATAAAAATATATTACAAAATGAGGCCCACTTTGTGTTTTGAAATTACAATCAAATAAATTACTTTTTATTGCTCAATCTTGTTGGGTTTTATTAAGGTATCGGTGCTGAATGCGAGAGAATAAAACATGGCGGGTTTACGCGAGAGACACGATGTACCCATGCGCCTTGTAGCCGCCAGATAAAAGAAGGTGCTTTACATGGCCCTCGAGTTTTTTGGAGATAAGCCATCACGACGTGTTCATGTCGACATGCGGACAATGAAGTAACGCACTTTCTCTTGACACTCTTTAGAACATCGAAAACATTCAAAATAATGCATGCATGTCTCTTAATAGGTTTCGTTTGACGAAAAAGTAATTTTAAGTATTACATAGATGATAATTTTAAAACTTTCAAACTTATTTTTAGAATAGTTACCTTTTTAAACATGTTAATTTGCAAATATATAATCTGCTAGTCTCATGGTAGGTGGTTATAAGTGCGTAAACGGATGTACAGATTCCATGCATACAAATGGCTAATAGTTTTAAAATATGTAGTAAATTGAAAATTACGTTTTGTAAAGATTTACCTTACGAAACGGAAACATATGTTATGTTAAATTTATAATTGTGAAAATATTCTCCATAACTTCTCGTTAAGCTTGCTACAGTTTCTAAGTGGTAGGTAGCAGTTTAACTCGTCTACGCAACATCTCTCGTTGACTGTTAGCGATAGTGTTAAACCTCACTTTCCAACAAGATGACAAACTGTTCTTCCAGTTTGAAAACATACAAATCAATACAAGGACTGCGGAGACAAGAAAGCATAATAATATCGTGTTGATTAATGCTGATTGCTAAAGTGAGTCGACGCATGTATAAGTAATGTAACAACCCACCGCGGCGTTTCCGTCTTAACCGGTCCTAGAACAATGTGCCCAAACATTTACTTATACACCATTCAACGTATGGAATCGCCCCCATGACTTAGTGGACATTAACAACGACGCTTGACTTAAGCACTTATCGCACCAGCAAATTATACTTAATACAATTACGACTCATTCATCTTAGTATCGCTTTTGAAGGTAATTGGCAATGATAAATTGCAAAGTTGAGACAATACTTAAGTATTCCTCGACCATTAAAGAGGACCTTAGCACTTAAGTGTGAGTTCTCACAGTTATTAGCGATTTAGTAAAGCGTGTACGATGTAAGAAAGGTCTGGTTATGATGGAGCTGGGGAATCGTGGAAATC
The DNA here is from genome assembly GCA_963859945.1 of Euplagia quadripunctaria. NCBI lineage: Eukaryota > Metazoa > Arthropoda > Insecta > Lepidoptera > Erebidae > Euplagia > Euplagia quadripunctaria. The sequence continues at coordinate 12,866,797 of OY982569.1, forward strand.
TGCGCAAGAGCACAATGCACCGCGTGTGTCCCTTGCCCAAGGAAACACATTTATCATCGTCACCTAGAGACCCGAGACTTGTAATTGTGGGCCATATTGTTGGCTGAGTTATAGACGCTGTGCTGGAATAGTCTCTTCCGCTTCATTTGTGCATAAACATTTGTTGAGACAAGTTAATTAAATTAAAATTATGAAGTTTCAAAAAAAAACAAAATAAGACATGGTAGTTATGCTACAAAAGATTAGAAATGGTTGAAGTGGCATTTGGCACTCAAACCAATAATAATAAAGACATATTTATAAAAATAAAACCCGTAAAAGAAAGATTATGAGAAATAACTCTCTCATAAAGAAATTGACACAAATAAACAAATAACTATTTTAATAAGACTATCAAATTAAATAGATACCTGTCTATCTATGGAATGCCTTAAGTCAAATATAAACTTTATAAAAAAGAATCCCTAAGATTTTAGCCCTAGCACTTTCTACCACTTCTGTCCTTGCCTACTTTAGCGTGCCCTATTATTTCAAGTGTATCAAGAAGTATGTACAGATAAACAAATTGTACACTTATTATTGTACGCGTTATAAAGAAATAGAAAAAAAAAAGATTTAAAATCAAAATTCCAATTAGTCAAACTTATTTCCATTTCCAGCACACTATATGTATAAATCAAACGACTTTATTCCATTTCTTAACAGCACCAAAGTATTGAAAGCGTACCCCACGCAATGCCACTAGACAAAAATCGCATCGCCTTCCCATATATTTCCCCTGTCAGTGTTCAAGGGACAATACGGTAAAGGATTGTAGAAAAGTGAGCATAAAACAGCGCGCACGCGAATCGGGTACCGTCGATCGAGCAAAACATCAGCATTGTGGCGGGAACGTACGCGGCGGCTGCACCGTGGGGGGAAAGGAGGGATGCGCGGGAGCGCGATCGAGCTGCGATTTGTCGTTATTTGCGCACGCGGCTGCGACGCGCCGCGAACGCGCCGACTTATGACGGCTCTTATCCTCCATCGCGGGAGCCACACCGCGCCTCTTGACATCCCTCTCCAGACCGTCGCCGTCGCCTACCTGTTGCAAGTATTTCTCACAGAAACAATGAGCCCTAAAGGTTTATTATGACAACAAAGCTACACAGCGTTTTAGTAGTACTTTGCGGGCTTCCAGCTATAATTGAAAGTTAATTTTAAATGGTTGGATAGGTACTTATTCCGTTAGTGTTGATAGTTCCACTTTATTACTCTCAGCTTTAACGTAATTGAACAACAATGTAATGTTTCTTTCCCTATCGTTTGGTAGTTAAAGCTAGAATAATTCATACCACAGAATATTGTATTTGAATTTATAACTTGTAAAAGAAGTTGCAAAAGTTAATACATACTAACGTACTCTTTTTTAACGAATTCAAATATATTCATACATTTCATACAGAAGAGTCTTGTGTTCTTTTACTAAAGATTTCTGCGAATGCTAAGGGACATCTTCAACGATTCTGAACTTCGATTGTTCTTTAATTTAAAAATATAAAAGTCGGTAATAACATTTCATGTATTATACTCATTATTTCAGTTAACTGAATAGGTAGCTATTGTCTTTTTTTAAATTTTAGATCTATAAATATCACATTGGGTTTAAAAAAATGTACAAAAACTTAATAATTGTTTTACTTTTATATGCATGCACGTACATTGATAGAGAAAGTATCAAGTATCGTGTTATTTGGATTCCTCGGTACTAACGGCTTGTGTTCTTTTCTTTAACTATTGTCAACGCAAATCCCAAGATGCATCGTACACTTTGACACTTTTCAAGGTAGGAAGCGCAAGACTTTGTTTTGAGAAAGTCAAATAGTTTACACATTAGTTTTAAAAAAAAAATAAGTATCGGCGGTATAGCCAGCAATTGGTATGTCCAGCCGGCCGCACCCGCCCCGAGCGGTCATACCCCATAATAATGTAGGGCGACGACGCTATCAAAGCCGACGATCACAGCCGAAATCAATTTTAAACAAACTCTAGCCTCCACCTACAATTATCATTGTACTGAACAATGCGTACCCACTAAATATCGCTCCAGTGTTAGAGGTCACTACGATCCATCGATAATGGACGGTTGTTTTTGGATCGCACGAGATAACATCGCGATGATTTGTTGATCCTACGCAAGCTTAAATATTGAAATTAACATTCATTTACGATTTTTATCTATCATACGAAGAATACCTATGATGAGAATGAGATATTGTAAGACAAAGCGATGTTAGTTTTATTTATTTTATTTGTTCAACACCTCTATGATCTACACTTACACTTAAAGGATATAACGAAATGAACCTACGTGTACCTACGGGTAGGTACATATAGGTACATATCAAATATTATAATGAATACTATGTACATGTACCGTGTATCTGTTTATAGATCCTGCTTTTGTTATCTTAAAATATTGAAGAAAGCGTCTTTTTAGTATGTCTTAGAGAAAGTATGGAAAAGTTCTTAAACTAATAATAATAATGATGTGCCGGGATATATTACACATCGCTATCTAGGCGCAAAGTCAGCAGAGAATGTACCTACTATGGGGTAACCCATAGTAGGTACACGGATAATATATATATATATATATTTCTAAACACATACATATTATAGGTAAATTAAACCCAGGCACAGAACAAATAATCTTGCTCGTCACACAATTATTTTTCCTCGTCGGAAATAGAACCCACGACCTCTGGCTCAACAATCAGGATCACTAATCACTAGACCAACAGGTAAGTCAAGTTCTTACCTTTCTTCCTCTTCAATATGAAATCCACAGATATTTTTTTTTGTATCACGTTTTTTATTTGTGGCTAGTGGTGATCCAATTTTTGAAAACAAAAAAGAGGTCTACTAATTGATTGTTAATGTAGAGAAGCTTAAAAAATATTGGTATTAAGTCCACTTCTAAAAGAAAAAAGATTTCCAATGCGTGTACTTCCAGTTCATGTCTTGGAAATCTATTTATTTTATTTAGAACTTTACGGTGTAATTATTATACTCGGAACCGTTACTATATTGTTAGTATTTAGTTAGATAGGAAAGTATATAAAACGCAAGCAAGCTTTAATTTATGTTTATGGTATTTTAAACCGGTATCATATGCGATGGAAAACTCCTTTTGTCTATTTTATTTTAATGTTACAAGTTCACCACCAAATTCTTACCGCAAACTAAAAAAAACACGATTGTAGAGTGCGAATGTTTCTAAGCTGCATTAACAGCTTATGATGAGGTAAGCCGTGTGCTTATTTTGCAACACAGTTCCATAAAAAAGAAATTAAATATTTCCTTTCAACAGACTTTTTGTCTCGTACAAAAAATGTAATTGAGCCACTTCCACTAAAATATATTTTTTTATAAGCCGAGGTCTTGAAAACTGCCACCGTTTTGGAATGTGAAAATTCACACTACGAATAGACGCAAGAAAAACATATCAGCAATTTTTTTCTTACAACACAACTTTTAAAAACAGAACCTTTATTAACAATTTTCATTAGAGTACTGAATCATGTCGTTGTTAATATTTATTTAACGTTTAAGTATGTAGAGGTTTCTACTTGTTGTAGTATGTTAAGTTGTAGCGGTGGAGTGAGCTGGGTGGTCCCCGGCGCCTGCTCGCGCATCCACAATCACACCAACTTAGTTAACTAACTCTAAATGCAAATAGATAAATAAGGTCACACTCACATGTCCAGAAAAAGCTGTTCATTAAGAAGCTAATGGCAACAATTCCAATTCCGTATTGTTTTACTTTCATTCAATGTAAAAACAATGTTATTCTAAAGATGCCGAAAAACATTGTGTTGGTACTTTAATAATAATAAGATCTCAGTGATACACACTCAATTCTGTATTGTGCAGCTGTTGCAGCATGTCGAGTAGCTGGTGTTAAATTCCCAGAAAATAATACCGCTACTCGGATAAATCTTGCTGTTCCGGCGTGGCAGTGCAGGATTGAGCGTGGTATCACTGAGGCGAGGGCACTCATTGGCAAGCTTATCTGTTTCAGATCGGGTAACACAAGTCCGAGAGTAATGCGTTTTGTGAATCGGGCTTTTTCGGGAACTGGTATCAGTTCCTGTCATTATGCAGCACGAGTCACAGAACGCATTGACTTTCTGAAACAGAAGGTTTATGCATGGGCAAACCGTATACGAAGATACAAAAAAGAGTGGACCGATATACTCAGAATCGTTCATTCCAAAAGGATGAGAGGTGGGTTTATAGAAGGTGGGAGCAGCCTGATGTAGTGAGTGACACACATTTCCCAGATGCTGAAATTACAAATACATTTTGGCGTAACATCTGGGCAATGCCTGTCACTCACACAGAGGGTGATTGGATGCGAGATGTTGAACGATCATGTGAGTCGATTGATACCATGGAGCCAATATCCATTTCCAGCACTGATATAGCTTGTGCAGTTCGTTCGCTGCCGAATTGGAAATCAGCGGGACCGGACGGACTGCATAACTTTTGGTTAAAGTGGCTCCGTAGCTCACATGTACATTTGGCATCTCAATTCCATTCATGCTTAGAATTAGGCTCGCTTCCAACTTTTATGACTACAGGAGTAACTCACCTCCTCTATAAGTCTGGTAGTGCCACGGATCCCAAAAACTACAGACCTATAACGTGTCTCCCAACACTTTATAAATTACTAACATCTATTCTGAGAGTGAAGATAACATCTCATATAACTAACAATACTATTATGGCTTACTCTCAGAATGGATGTAGAAGTGAGGCCCGTGGCACTAAAGAGCTCCTTATACTTGACACGATCATTAACCAACAAGTTCGCCGTAACCGAAAGGATTTGGCGACATGTTGGATAGATTATAAGAAAGCCTATGACTCTGTACCGCATACGTGGCTCTTGAGAGTGATGGAGTTGTACAAGATTGATACGACTCTATGCACTTTCTTGAAGGCATGTATGCGGCAATGAAGAACGGTCCTCTGCTATCCAGGATGTCGGCGGCCTGTCGGTGACGGCGATCATATAAAGATCAGGCAGGGTATATTTCAGGGTGACAGTTTGAGCCCCTTGTGGTTCTGTTTAGCTTTGAATCCTCTCAGTACTTTGCTGGAGAGTTCAGGGCTAGGCTATCGTTTGCGGAGAGGAGGTCAGGTTATGTCCCACCTCCTTTTCATGGATGATTTGAAACTGTTTGCCTGCAGCAATTTCCAATTGATAAGATTACTAGAGGTAACTGAAACCTTTAGTAAAGGTATCAGGATGGAATTTGGTGTGGATAAATGTGCAGTCATGCATGTTAAAAGAGGCAGGATTGTGGAATCTGATGGGATGGAACTCACAGATTCGACACACCTTAGATGTCTTTCCGCCAACGAAACTTACAAGTATCTAGGTATGTCACAGGCGTTAGGTGTAAATGAATTGATTATGAAGCAATCGTTACAGGAACGCTTCTTTAGCCGCCTGAAAAAAGTATTGAAAAGTCTTTTGTCAGGCGGTAATAAGGTGCGGGCCTATAATGATTGGGTCATGCCAGTCCTAATCTACTCCTTTGGAATACTTAGATGGACTCAGACTGAACTAGATGCCCTGGATAGAAGAGTTCGTACATTGCTTACCGCGTAGCGAATGCTCCATCCACGATCGTCGGTAATGAGATTGTATATCCCGCGGAAATGTGGGGGTCGTGGTTTTTTAAATGCCAAGACCCTCCATAATCGCGAGGTATGCAATCTAAGAGATTACTTCCTCTCCGTTAACATGGATGTGCATCGGGATGTGGTGGCAGTTGACAACGGACTCACCCCACTTGCTCTAGGAAAAAAGAACCGGCGCAAACCTGCAGTACTTAATATTACTGATCGTAAGGCGATATGGAAGGGCAAAGAGCTGCATGGACGTTTTTATCGGGCCTTAAATGGGCCCGATGTCGATTTATTAGCATCTGTGTCCTGACTACGTTTCGGTGACCTCTTTGGAGAAACTGAAGGTTTTATCTGTGCAATTACTGATGAAGTTGTTATGACGAACAACTATCGGAAACATATCCTGAAGGATGGCACGATTGACATTTGTCGGGCATGTCATCGTCCCGGAGAAAGCCTCAGGCATATAATATCCGGTTGTTCTCGTCTTGCCAACGGCGAGTTCTTGCACAGACATAACCAAGTGGCCAGGATAGTCCATCAGCAACTTGCTCTTAAATATAACCTTGTGACTATGGAATTACCGTACTACAGATATGTGCCCGACCCAGTTCTTGAAAATGGTCGTGTAACATTGTACTGGGATCGGTCTATTATCACTGACAGGACTATTGTTGCCAATAAACCTGATATAGTGGTAATAGACCGATTAGAGCGCCGAGCAATGATTGTAGATATCACCATTCCCCATGACGACAATCTCTTAAGGGCTGAAAAAGAAAAACAAATGAAGTATTTGGATTTGGCCCATGAGGTGGTCGACATGTGGGATGTAGATTCGGCAATCATTGTGCCGATAGTCATATCAGCCCATGGGTTGATTGCAAAGAGCCTCGATCAGCACCTTCAGAGGCTCACGTTAGGCAGCTGGATTAAGGGCCTAATGCAGAAGGCAGTCATTCTTGACACGGCACGTATTGTGAGGAGGTTTCTATCTCTGGAACCCTAACCACCGATAGCTTGGTCCCTGTAC